>CM042443.1:15580134-16162131 GCA_023631565.1 Gymnocephalus cernua
CCCTTAGTACTAATGGAGTATACAAATTAAAAGGATATTTGTTTACACTGACTTTTTAAATGTGTGATGATGGAAGCGGTACATAAGTACTGCAGGATGGGTAATTCTGTCTAAGAAAAGTAGTGTATAGGGTGATCACTAGGCTATATCACTTGATATAATCGAATGAACAGGATAAACAAAAGCAGTAGTCAATAGAAACTCAAGTCCCGAAAAAGGTTGTAATTTCGAACTATAAAGTTAATCTACACCAGAACTATATGCAGTGTCTTCTTTACATCATATACTGTTTGATTATTCATAGCCTTTTTGCTCTCATATTCCAAAATGCCACAGTTTCTCTTTTGTGTTCCTTTTTGCTCCGTGAACTTCATTACCCAGAAGCGCCAGGGAAAGCAACGCAACCACGTCATGAGCGTCGTGCTGTCGTTGGCAACGGCGGAGGCTGGAGCGGGAAGGATATAACTGCTGAAGTAGAAAGCACTTGATGTCAAATCGACTTTGTTGTTGACTCGGTAACGTGACATGGCTGACCTGGAAAAGCCCTCGCATCTCATCATCATCATGTGAAACGGCATGTTATCGTTTCGGTCTGTGGGAAACGGAGAAGGAGCCGGTCATTTAGCTGTCTGTTTGCTAGCTAACATCTCTAAATGTACACTAACATTATCTGCTCGAGTTTTAACAAGCAAGACTGAGACATCAACAGGTGGATTTCCCATTTGCGATATTCGCTAGCAATGGCCTCCAAAGGTAAAAATGAACTTTAAAGTTTTTAATAATTAAGGTCTTTGGGTATAAATACATACAATTACACAACAACAACAACAAAGACTGTGAGATAGAAGCCATATTTTGAAACGACAGTTAGCTAATGCTGTTCACAGTCACCGAACCCTGTTTTGACTTCGCAGGTTGGCAGCATCCTTACGTCAACATATTCAAACACGTCAGAGTTGAAGACTGGAAAAGGTCGGCAAAAGAGGGGGATGTGTCAACATACACGGTAACTTTGCTACACACTAACGTTATACTCCCCCCCCCCCCCCCCCCCCCCCCCCCCTCCTCCAAAAAACAACAACAAAAAACTGTCTTTTAAATAACAAAACATGCTGTAGGCATAATCCTATCTGCTGGTTAAATCAACAGCTTTATAGACCTCGCCAAACGTTTCAAGGTGATTGATATTGCGACCAAAGTTAGTTTACTTTATGTTCACTTTCCCTGAAATCCCCTAGGACAAAAGACTGAAATGTTCCGTGTTCAGGATCAGGGGTCCTGTTCCTGCCAACAGCTACATCCTGGTACCCAAAAACAGCAACCAGTCTCTGGGGCTGACAGGTCGCTACTTCTATCTTCTCTTCAGGCCCACCCCTGGCAAATACTTTGTAGTCCACCTGGATGTTTCTGTGGAGGTATCTGACCTGTTTTCATTTAATGATCCAGTATGCGTGCAGTTTAGTGTCCCAAATTCCACTATGGCCACGCCGAGACTCGCCCTACGAAGCAGCTTGATTGGTTGGGGTTAGGCATTTGACCTCGAGTGGTTAAGGTTAGGATAGTCGATTGGTCAGGGGATATAGGACCTGTACAAATGGGGTTACGTTACGGGGACTTTGGGACACTAAACTGCACGTATACCTAATGATCCTGACTGAGTATGTGTATGTGTGATAAAATCAAGTGTATTGATATATCTATGCTATCGAAACGATCTATCATTTAACAAGTCATGAAATGTACGGATTATTTCAAAATAATGGAGTTTATTTTGAAATCCATCAGGAAGTTAATCCACAGCTGCCTTATTAACCTTCTTTGTAATTCTTTGACATTTCAAAGCATGCCATTTTAGGCGTAATGCGTTGGCATTTCAATGTTATTAAAATTCTGAAGTGGGTACACGATCTCACGCTAAATACCATCCAATTATGTACTCTTTTGCACTTTTTGGGGTTCTTCGTTCTAATTTATGTAGCTAAATCTAATTGATTTAGCTCATAATCAGGTACTTTAAAGCATGTCACACTCTGTATCGTGTGATCAGCTCAGACAGTGGAAGATAATATGTTCTGTAGATTTTGGCATTATAGAACAACTAATTAAAAGAAAACCCCAGCAATTTACTTTGTTGTACATTATTAAAACCATATCTTCTATAAATGTTACTATGGTGTATGGTCATTGATTGCAATTGATTTAAAAAAAGAAGGAAGACATTTTCTTTCCCCTTCTCTCTGTGTGCTGTGATGTGTAGGAGGGCCTGGTGGTCCGTATCTCTTTTTCCAACATGTTCAAAGAGTTCAAGTCCACAGCTACCTGGCTTCAGTTTCCTTTCCTGTGTGGAGCTGCAAAGGATTCAGTGTATGAAAGCACGGCCAGATCTGCAAGAGACGGTAAATTACATGCACACACATGCAATCATACTTATGTAGACTAGGGGGACTTGAAGATTTACTTGAGATATATATATATATATATATATATATATATATATATATATATATATATATATATATATATATATATATATAATATACATATTTGTATTTGTATGTATGTCACATGAAATCATACGCGGTACAATTTCAGTGAAATGTAATCCCATCAGCTCTTTAAATTGTGCGTGATTCATCATAAAGCCGAATGTGGCCGTCAGAGACACACAGATAAGTCACCCGGTTAAATGGCAATCGAAGCAGGCATGGAGGCCAGCTCACCGCCCGATGCCTGCACAATGGATGCCTAGCAGAGAAGGGGCAGTCGGTGCCCCTTCTGATGTAGAGATGGAGGTGGGCGCAGAGATGGTCTTGCTTGTCCACGTAGTCGGGATCGTAGCCATAGGTCGTAGCTGACGGCCATTTTCAGAGAGAGAGAGAGAGAGAGAGAGAGAGAGAGAGAGAGAGAGAGAGAGAGAGAGAGAGAGAGAGAGAGAGAGAGAGAGAGAGAGAGAGAGAGAGAGAGAGAGAGAGAGAGAGAGAGAGAGAGAGCTCAACACACAGGGTGAAAAGAGGAGCTGCAGCAATGTGTAGTACAACAAAAATATAGTGTTTTTGGAAAATTAAACCACATAAACCTATTCTGGTACAACCTCTACATACAATTATGAACCTGGAAATGAGCATAATATGAGCACTTTAAATTTTATTAAAATTGAACATGTCGCATGTCAGAATTGTACCAAATTCGATACGGCACGTCCTTGGATCCCCAGCAATACACTGCCAAGTAGGTACTGTAGGTCGGATGAACTGTTCTCAAGACATGCAAGGAAACACAAACGGACAAACACACAAACCGCACCGCTTTCCAATTATAGTAGTAGGATAGTATATATATATATATGAGCCATGGTTCGTATGCATTTGTTTAAAAAGTATTGTATATAAAATAATCTTGTATGTCTATGTGGTCCAGGATTGGTGGGTCCAGCTCCCACTTTGGTTCGTTGGACCTGTCTGATGCTGGATCTGCAGTACACACTCTCTGTCTACCTCAACCGCTGCTACAGTCAACTAAAGAGCATTAAGCTTTGTGCCAACATGGCGGTGAAAAACATGTTTACCAGCGACCTGCTGCTAGATCCAGGTGAGACTCAGAAGACATATTACTGTATATAGGCACGCTTCATCTCTATATGTGAATATCACTGGTGGTTTTCTACGAGTTTGGGGCAATGTCATGTGGATAGTAAGAGAAATGCCAAGTGCTCTTCTTTGAAGGGCACTTTTAATATAGAGAAATGGTCGGCAGTGCTTTTCAGGTAAAACTATGGCTTCATTATTCAAGCATCAAAGAACCCTGTCAATCTTTAAACCACTCAATTCAAAACGACCTTAGTCGAATACATTGAATGCTGAGCATATTTTGAGTGCACTTCAGATCCTTTTTCGAGGAAAAATGTTTTCTTCACATACCTATTATCCCGTATAACACTGCATCCTCAGATGTCTGAATAAACTACATAGTGTCCTTTTTTGTACATTTATGACATTTTGACTTGTCTCATCTACTTCTACTTGAAATTATCTCTTTCAACAGGAGTTTCCTTCAGCGAAGCCAAGCTGATGGGTCTGGCTTCTTCTCAGGGAACAGGTCCTATACCCAGAGACATGTCATATCCTGTGCCCAAGGGAGGCTCCTGGCATGATCTCTATGATTATATCAGGTACGGTAACCTCGCCAGGGAACAGAATGTGCACCACTGAAATTGTGTAGCAAAATCTACTCTGAACTACTTTTCTTTTGTCATTTCTGGGTTCATATTGTTTGGAAGTGTTTTGTTGTTTTTATCCCCAGTTGGGTAACTAGTGAAACACTAATAACAACAGGATTAATCGCTCTATCAGTGATACTATTTCTTTCTTTAAGATTTATTTTTTGGGCATTTTAGGCCTTTAGTTGCAAAGGGCAGCTTAGACTTGAGGGGGGACGACATGCAGCAAAGGGCCGCAGGTAGGAGTCGAACCCGCGGCCGCTGCGTCGAGGAGTAAACCTCTATATATGGGCGCCTGCTCTACCAGGTGAGCTACCCAGGCGCCCGTATCAGTGCACCTTTAACAGAGATAATAATAATAATAATAATAATAATAATAATAATAATAATAATAATAATAATAATAATAATAATAATAATAATAATAATAATACAGAGCCACTACAAGTAGTTGTGTATAACTTTCCTCAAAACACCAGTAGTATAAAATAAGATCTACAGTCTATATTGTTATTAATTTACCCACTATTTGTCACAGTGTACTGCTATGTAGTCCATCTTGTCCTACTCCCAACAGGTTTCCCTCAGAGGGAACAAAGTTACCCTTTGACTCCATTCAAAAAGGCAACCCCAGGCCCGAGTCTAGTAAGTACAGTAATTATGTTTGATGCCCATGCCATACTCTTATTATGCCATACTCCAATTTTTACTTTGCTCTGCACCAAAACAAGCTATCCATGTGTAATTTCTTCCGTTCTGCTCTTACTTGTTAAATAGTTTTCATTATTTGTTCATCAAAATAAATAAGAGCCATTGGAACTTTCAGAGAAATCCCCATTACCGGACAAAATACGTGGGATCAGAGCTGGTATGTAGGTGACTGACTTTCATATTCCTTTCTGTCCCAGGTTGTGTCTCTAACCAAAGAAGCCCGATTCGAGAGGAACCTCGCTGTGTCAACCTCAGCAAACCAGTTCAGGACCGTGTGTCCCTGATCCAGCAGATCACCACTCAAAAATCAGTAAGACTGAAGTCAATTCAAATCGAGTCACTTTGATTCCAAACTGTGTAAACCTAGCAGATGGTTGAGCTTAAGCCTTTATATTGTACAGTTTTCTAGGAAGATTTTTCTTGTCTTATTCAGTCTTCTCCTTCTGTCTCCTCAGCTCCCGAGGAATCAAACCCCCGTGGTGACCAACATACCAGAGCTAGGTGTAGTTTCCACTTACCAGAATGATGACTGGCTTTGCCGTAACGATGACCGGCATCAGCAGGAGTCAACATGCTCCAGCTCACAGCAGTTTACACCTAGGTCTCTCTGGGATTCCGGTGACGGGGGAGTACATGTGCACGTTCATCCTGAGGACGGCTTCAGCAAACATGGGGAGGAAAGTGAGGAAGAGGTGAAGCTCCATATTGACTAGATTGTACATTTAGCCAAACTTAAAAGCACAAGAAAACACGTTATACACCACATACTGTACCTCTCTCTTTTTGTACATCATGTTCAGTACAATGCATGTCCCTTTGACTCCACGATGCCTTGTTACAGTTTTGTGGCAGCATTGGAAACACTGTTGATCTTGTTATATTCCCAGTTTGTTTGCACTCCAGTTCCACATCCTTTCCATCTATCGTCGTCCAAAGAAACCAGACAGCAGGTGAGAGATGAGGGACAGTAAAGAGTGAAATGAAAACGGCTGCGGTGACATCATTTGTTTGAGAGCTCATTGCAAATCTTTGCCTTTTTTACTTTTTCTTCTCTCCTTGTTAGAAGCTGCTCCCAGACCCCATTCTCACACTCAATCGAATCATCGGCTTTGGAGGAGCCACTACCAAATGTGTATGGTCATTGTGATTTTGAAGGGCACAAATAAAATGCATTAAATCAAAGACTGATGGAGGTTTAACAGCTGTACTTTGTTACACTGTAGGCCCTGTGGAGCAAATCGGGTGATGCAGTGGTGTATCCGTGTCACGCAATTATCGTCTCTATGAAGATATCGTCTAACCAGCAGAGATTCTTCATCGGCCACACTGATAAGGTAAATTAGCTGTGAAGTGTGATGTGCTAGAATGGCACAGCTGATTCTGGCAGCATCCTAAATGAGGTGCTTTGGTGATTCGCCTAAACCATGGCCTTCTAATGCAGTTGGATTTTGTAAAGAGAGAGGATTTTCCAGTGTGTTCATTACAGAAATTGAATTTTTGTAACATCTGTCCATGTGTTTTCACTGTAGGTGTCTGCACTGGCTTTTAATGGCAACACAACACTGCTGGCCTCAGCACAAACTGGCAACCACAGTGTAGTTCGAGTGTGGAACTACCACAAAGGAAACTGTCTGGCCATGTTTAGGAGTCATGCTCATTCATTATCATCTCTTAGGTAACCAACTGCTTATACACACGCACTCACGCACACACAGCTATTTTAAGATTAAAATAAGCCTTTATATTATACATTAAACATTGAGGTCTAAGCTGCTGTTGAACACCGCTCACTCACACTAATTTTGTCTTTTTTATTCTCCACGTTTCCAAGCTTCTCATACGGTGGCGGTATTCTCTGTGGAGTGGGTAAAGACAGCCACAGTAAAACTGTAAGTGCTCCCACATAAAAAAAAAAATCAAGGGCTTAGATTTCTAATCTGTGTATAAAGTAGTGGTGTGCGATACTGCAATATTTGGTATTGATCCAATACCAAGTAAATACAGGGCCAGTATCGCCGATCCAGATACGATACCTTTCTAATAATTAAGGTGGATGCATCATCAAATTGCTAAATCTGAATGAATTTTCATGACCTTTTAAGTGGTTTTGTGACTTTTCCTTTGGATTATTAATACGTTAAAACCCAGGACAGGATTTTCATATGCTTGTATAAATTTGTTGTGTTACCACTGTATCTCACAGCCTTTTTACAAATTATACAGCTTGCCGTTGTTTCAGTTTTAGCCTGAAAATATAGCCACACGGCGCTTCTCTTCCTCTCTGCCAGTCTTCCGCTCTGTCTCTGTGCTGCTTGTGTGTGTGAGATGCTGCTGGCTACCGCCAGGCCTGGCGGCTTGCTTGGTTGTTTGCCTGGCGCCGCTGAGTCACATGGCGATACAACATCAAATCACAAGAGGGGGGAGGAGGAGCAAAGTGTGCCTGCTCTGTGCAGCGGCACAGACGCAGACAGCCAGGTCGCCTCTTTGATGAAACAGTGCATACTGGAGAGAAACTGAAACTAAAGTATCGATCTCATTACACTGGTATTGATCAATATCAATACCAACGCTGGTATCGATATTATTGATATTTGGATCGATCCGCCCACCACTAGTATAAAGGTAATACTTGTAGCATTAGCTGCAATCAGAATGTGTAAAGAGAGCCGTGGGTGTCATTAGATCCAGATGAAAAGAATGCTAACCCCTTGTATCATTACTTAGGCTGATAGAATTAAATACAACATGCTTTAAATTGCTCCAATTATTTGACTTTATGACTCAGCAAAGCTGCAAGCTGACTGTGTCTGTGTTTGTTGTCCTAATTCAACCTTTCACAGATGGTGGTGGTGTGGAACACTATGAACGTTAGTAAAGCTGGAGAGGTGACCGTCTTAGCCAAAGCACACACAGATGTGGACATCCACACCATGAAGGTTGCCTTCTTTGATGATACAAGGTACCCTGCCTTCTCTGTGTTTGTATTTTTGGTTGTGTATTAGATTTCTTTTCTAGAGTAATTGTTGATGACTCTGGTGCATCTGCTCTGTTTTGTCTAATAATGTCGACATCCAATGATCTACACCTCCATGTATATTTTATCATGTCTTGTTAGAGGTCTGCAGCAAATATGGGATAGGAGATTCCCACACATTCCTTATGGAATGAGGAGTTCTGCAAAGAGAGTTGTGTTTATCCTGCAGATGTGTCATGACAGATTTCCATCCACTCTCACACTTCCTGTGTCGGGAGCTCTTAGTGCAGGAAGGTGAAGAAGGTTTTTGGTGAGAGTGGGGAAGGTGAAAAGGTTCTAGCTGCAGGAGCAGGAAAGAAATAGGCCTTGTGCTGACTTGTCAGTAAATTCTAACTCTTGAGAGCATTGGTTAATCTGTGAGTGTGCTGGTTCAGGATGGTGTCATGTGGCCGCGACAATATTCGCCTGTGGCGAGTGAGGAATGGGACGCTGCGCTCCTGTCCAGTCAACCTGGGGGAATACCACTCACTGGACTTCACCGATGTGGCCTTTGAGGAGGGAAACTCTTCCAACCAGCATCTTGATGATCGAACACTGTGAGTAACCACACCAGTCACTGAAACCATCCAAGTTTACGTAGCGTTAGAAGAAGTATGAATTTAAAACAAAACATTAATATTAAAATATTACTATTTTCCCTCTCTGACTGTCTTTCCATAGATTTGCCAGCAGTCGGAGTGGCTATATCTTTGAGATTGACTACAGCAGAGTTGTTATTAGAAATGTCAGGAGGCTGTTGCCTGCGCAGCAGCAGCATGCAAACCGCAGGGAGAAATGGACTTTTAACACAGGTGTGTTGTTTAGTAGTTTAAAGCAGGATTGGGTAGAAGGGGGAAAAAAGCTTTGTAAAGAGCATTGAGGACATCATTTTATGTGTGTGTGTGTCTGTGTGTGTCTGTGTCTCCCAGGTCCAAGCATTGCCATCAACAGCATCAGTGTGTCCTCATCATTTTGTGCCACGGGCTCTGAAGATGGCTTCCTGCGGCTCTGGCCCCTTGATTTTTCTGCCGTCTTCCTGGAGGCTGGTAGGCACATAATATTGACCTGCAGCAAACTAACAGTAGCCGACTCCCACTCCACAGAGAGTGATGTAATCTTTAGTTCATGTATGTCTAGATCGTCCTTTTCTAGTATGCAGGGGGGGGGGGGGGGGGGGGGGGGGGGGGGAGTTATTCAGGTTGGTGATTGACAGTGCCAATTAACTCAGTTTAAAAACAGCCAGAAAACTGGAAGTTAGGAGTTTCACACCATGTTTAAATTTTCATCATGTATCACAATTAACAGAGTAAGCCCAGTTATATCACACATCGCTAGCCGGCATACGATTATCACTGGCTGACTGACTCACAGGAACAGCTGTAGCATAGACATCATTATCAACAACTTATTATCGTTCACCTCTGCAGAGGGCAGCAACGTTATACTTCTTGAAACATAAAAACTGTAAACACACGTTATGTTTAAACATTAACTTTTAATGTTGTCTGAGAGTTACTGAAGTGGAACCATAGTATTGGATTCAGCAAATGATTTGCTTTTGGCCATCATCACATTTGTGTACTGACATTCATGTCCATGAATATGAGATGTGTATGTGCAGCCTCACATCCTCGCACAGACCAAACAATCTGTTTGGAGAATAAGTCGGACACATGTCATTGTTTTCCAGAGCATGAGGGGCCTGTGAGCCTGGTGTCGGTCTCATCAGACAGCCTTCAGGTCCTGGCGGCCACCTCTACCGGTAACCTGGGTTTCCTCGACGTGAGCAGCCGAGGTTACAACACGCTGATGAGGTCACATACAGACACCGTGCTCGGCTTCAGCGTGGATGGCGTCCGTCGCCATCTCACAACGGCCTCTTCAGATGGCACAGTGCGCATTTGGAATATGGATTCTTTGCATCAGGTTAATCAATACCACATTAATGTGTTTTCCAGCTTTTTTTTGTTTTGCCTCTTTATAATAATCAGATCCTATTATTTTAATGCTTTGTTAATAAATATTCACCATGTCTTTCAATTTGTTGAACCTGACAGGTTTATGGTCTATGTACACAATCTCACCTTTAAAAAAAAATGTGACATTGGCATTCAATGTGGCTGTTTGTCAGTTCTTTCTCTGTTGAAGCAAAGACGTGCACGGCTCTGCTTTTGTTCCCTGTTAGACTGTTTTGTGCTTTAGAAAAAGGAAAATAGTTGTTAAGATAATTAGCTTTGGCAAAACTATATATATAGTATAAATACTATACACACCCGAGTCCCGACTCCCCAGTGACAAACTAAACCACAAAGCAAATTATTGGGAGTAAGTTATTTAAATAACTTTAAGTAACTAACAAGTTTTCTTTCTACTGATTTGAAGGCGCTCCACTAACGAGCATATCTTTTAAATTATAGAAATTGACACTGCCTTCGTTATCATCGGTTTACCATTGGCTTATTTACTGTTTAACTAAAATGTCTGTTGTCTCCTGTGCTCCAGTTGTATGATTTCATGTCAGAGGACAGCCCCTGTTCAGTGGCCTTCCATCCCAGCGAGCAGGTCTTCTCTTGTGGCTTCAGCTCCGGCATCGTCAGGGTCTTTGACATCTCCAGTGCCAAGCTGCTGGCTGAACACAAGTACGTCTAAACTAACGTGGAAGCTCCAGCGACTGCAGTTCTTTATTTTGGATACCAAAAGCTTGCATGGTCCCAATTACTATATGCTATTGTATGATATGTCAACGAGTGTCATATTACTGGGAAATACAGCCAGATACAATTCTTCAATTGTGACATGTTGCTACACATATACAAGGTCCAAAATACACTAGTCTATAAAGTAACTGCCTGGAATAGTAAACCTACTTCAGCACTTATGGTAAAGTCACACATTTACAGTTGAATAAATGTAACACACAGCTTTGACTGCACTTTCAAATGAAAAATGTCTGCATGTTTGTTTGTATTAACATATACATATATATATTATAGGCAGCACAGAGGTGAAGTGGTGGGTCTTGCCTTCTCTCCGGATGGCGAGTTCATGTACAGTGCAGGCTCTCAGGGCTCTGTGGCACTTTACAACGCCTCTGAGGAAGACCACAATGTGATCAGAGTTGTGTGTATGTATATACACACGCACAAGCCGATGCACAAACACACCTCGAGTTAATTTCAGTACATCGTATGTTAAACGCAGAAATGTGAACTTATAACAATAATAATAACACTATGAGATTATGCATACACCTTTTCATGTGTTGGGTATTAGCCATTGATGTAGTGAATTACTCAATAGCGAGCAATAGTGTATCAGGTAGCCACGTTCAACATCAGTATTGTTTGATTAACTCTGTGTCCGTTTGGCCAGGTAATGTGGTTGCCCGAGGCACTGAGCGCGCTCCCAACGCTCTCGCAGTGAGCAGCGACAGCCGCTGTCTGGCTTTTATCGGCCCATCTGAGTACATTGTCACCATCGCTGACTCACAGTCTCTGGACGAGGTATATTGCACGCTAACCTTTCAGCGCCATGCCATTTGTCGCATTGCTCATGTAAATTAAGATCAGATTTCCTGTAACCGTTATGAAGGAGTAGTGAGGCATCATCATCACCCTTTCCCCAAAACTATATACCATACAGAAGATGTACCCAAGATAATATTCACATTTAATGTATTAATCTTATCACCTGAGCTTTGGAGGTCATATTGTTCTTAGTTCTTATGTCTTATTCTATGTTCCTGTGTCCACGTTGACTCGTTCCATCTCTGTCTAGTTGCTCCATGTAGATGTGAGTATTTTGGACGTGCAAAGCCCCCGTCTTGATTCTGCACTGAGGGTCTGCTTCTCTCCGGCCTCCACTGAACACTTGTTGGTCGCCACATCTGCTAACAAGATCCTCTGGGTTAGCACCAAGACAGGCCGTCTGCTCCGAGAGGTAACACCGAGCTTTAACACATTAGCAGAACAAAAAATCAATAAATGACTTGAGAGGGTCCAAGATGGAGTGTTTACTTAAGATGTAGAAAGAAATGTCATTTGGGAAAGATTATGTATACTGTTTGTGTCTACACAATCATTTTATACATTTCTTTCAACCATATGGTGGAGTGCTTGTGTCTGACTGGACTTTTGTCCTCGTGACAGGTGTCTAAGGTGCACAAACACCAGTGCTCGTCCCTGGCTGTGAGTGAGGACAGTCGATTCCTGCTGACAGCAGGACACAATGCTGTGAAAGTGTGGGACTATAACATGCAGCTCGATATTAACTCGCAGGTAGTCAAAAACGTAATAATTTGTATCTTTTAAAAATGAGTACTCTTGACTTGGAATATATACCACCCATTCCCTTCAGATTTATATTTGATGAAGATTTAGTTTTTACGTGAATGCAATACAAAGTGCTTTGGCACAGATTTCAACCTGTCAATTGAAGCATACACGTTTATAAAACATATTGTGAAACGAGCAAGAACAATATGAAGGCAACTAACAAACATTTTTATTAATGATTCATCTGCAGTTTATTTTCTTGATTAATTAATTAATCGTTTGATCTATACGATATGTAAGAGATAAGAAAGATATATAAGAAAATAGTGAAAAATGGCCATCACAATTTCCCAAATTTGAAGTTGACACATTCAATTTTATATCTGCCATACAAACCAAACCAAAGCCCTATTCAGATACTCCGTTAACTATCATGGAAGTACAGTTAAAGTATTAGTAGTTTATGTTGTGTTAGATGGTTGCCTGCAGATGGTCTAATACCGAAACGTTGCCTGCAATTAAACTTTATATTTTTTTTTGCAAGTTAGACAGTGTGCGGGAGTTTTCTTTGCAACTTTTGACCTGCTTGTCCCCCTCTGGCCCACCTGTCTCACGCTGTAGATGTGCAAAGTATTTTTCTGTACTGTGTCAGTAGTACCTGAAACATGTGTTTCTCTGTACCAGATGTTCATAGGCCACAGTCAGCCTATCCGCCAGGTGAGCTTCACCCCGGACCAACTGGGCGTAGTCTCAGTGGGAGACGCCATATTCCTTTGGGACTTCCTGGCACATCCTGCTGACTCTTTGACTGACAGCCGGTAAAAAAAAAAAATCCCTGTTGCATCTTTGAATCTTGTCATTAATGTGTGCGTTACACTTTGTAAGTTGTATTGGTAAAATGTCCGATACACTCTGTCCTCACTCACAGTTCACCTCTGAGAGTAAGCTACATCTCAGGCCCTAAATCAGGTAACTTCATTTAGAGTTTGCTACAGTAATATAAGATGAACCTGAGTCACATGTTCTTACTGGTTACAAATCCATTTTTGGACTTGTGTTTTCATGGAATGAATGTAGTGAGTGGAGCTCAGCTTTCCAGTGGGATGCCTCGACAGACAGCGCCCCTCCCCTCCTCACCGCCAACACCACTGGACATCAGCAGCCTTGACCAAGTCGACCAAGAGGGTGAGTTCTCTGACCCACCGGCACATCTTATCTATTGTAAACTTTATAATTAGCTTTAAAAAACACACATTTATAGCTGATGTCTTGCTCAATTCTGACCCCTCATTCTGTAAGTTGCATGGAATCAGTAAGATGTATTAAGACACATCTGCCTTGATGTTCATAACTTAGCAATGTCTTGATGAGTTCACACAGTTTCAGTAGCTAAAGAGAGTAGATTTGCACCTATTAAAACAACTCAAAACCGTGAAATGTCATCAACAGATCTTTCTGTGTTTGCTTGTGTGCTTCTTAAATGTAATTTGTTTTTTGAAATGCCAACCTGCTTTTTGTAAAACTGTTGTGACTGTTCAGTTGTAAAATAAGTTTTATGAAGCTTTCCAAATATTGACAAATGGCTCTCCCTCAGCATTTCCTTTGATACATTATTGACTAATCCATTTATTTGTTAGTAGACTTTAGAAAATGAGAGAGTTGTAGTTTTGACAAGTGCAAGAAAGAGAGATGCTTTTCTAGCTCACATTCATGCTCCCTCGCCACTAAATATAAATAATCACACTCCAGCTGGAAACCTACCGTTCAATTTGATTATTATTATTGAACTGAAGGAGGAAAAGCTTTCTCCACAGGGTTTTTATTGATTTTGTTCAAGATTGTTCAGGTGTTGCATCTCTTGCTCAAATGAATTGCCTCCAAACTGTGTACATTGCCTTGTTGATTTCATTTGCACATATAAGGAGAATGCCTTGTGTATGGATTTAGAACAGACCATATAAAATATGGTGATTTTATTTGTTCTGCTTTTCACAGTGCGTAGCATTTGTATGCGTGAATATCAAAAGGAAAAAAAGACCGGCTGTTGAATTGAAGTTGAAGATTGATTTTGTCAGCTGTTACTGTCCAAGAGGCTCACTGAACATCAACATGCTGGAGTTAACTCAGTCAGGCCAGGAGAAAATAAATGGACAAGTTGGGACTTGTTAATGGTCAGGAACCTTTATTTAAAATAGAGAGACACAATGATATTTAACACTTATTGAAATCACTGGTTTAATGATAATATCTCAGCTCTCAGCCAAAAATGCTGATCTCCAAACTGTTTTTCAGTAGTTGCTTAGCAACACCAAGATTTACGCACAACACATGTATCAACAATGAAAGAATTGGTTGCTAACGACAATAACAGAGGTGTTCAATGAACGTGGAGACTTGATAATCAGATTTATTGTCACCCATTTTCTTTCCTGCAGTTTTGGGTTCCTTGTCCATTTGTGAGGAGACCCCGACTATCCCAGCCGCTACAGTCCCAGCCACTGGTTCGTGTCCTTCCTCTGACCCCAGACCAGCTGTCTCCTTCCTCAAAGTCACAGAGCTGGTCAACACATCTCCCCTGAATACAAGTCGCATGAACGCTGGTAGGTGCCCCACTGCATAGTTCTGCACTAACGGTGAACACTGACTTTCTCTCGTTTTATTTCTTCTTAATGGCAGAATTGAGCCTTCTCTATTTTTTTATTCTGTTTTGTCATTCAGTTGAGTTGAAAGGAAAGACGCCAGTACGTCCTGATTGTTACAGGCACTTTATCCCACGTTTCAAGACTTCCACTCTTGATCAGGTGAAAAGCATTTCATACAGTATAATGGTAGACTGTAGTCACTGGGCGTATTAGTTTGTTTGCTACCCTGTCTTAATGTTCTCTCCGGTCCAGGCTGCTGTGGCTCCCCAACCAGGAGAAGAGGGCATAAAGCTGAAAGCAGTGATCGGCTACAATGGCAATGGGCGTGGCAACATGGTGTGGAGCCCTGACCAAGGTGATTATAATATACTGGAAGTATAAACTGTGTGGAATATTGTTTGGGAACACTTGCGCTATAGCATATTGGCTGTCAAATCCAAGTGGTTAGTTGCTATGAGCAGTGAGTATCTATGTTATTTATAAAGTGTGCACAAAGATATAAAATGAGGTAATGCAATGAATGGCAGACAATGCTGTGAGGTCTTGACTTGAATTTATGCATATATAGATTTTTCTTTAGAAAATGTTTTTTTTCCAACAGCTTGTTGTTGTCTGTGTTTACTCTCATTCTTAATAAGGTTAAGATATGAACTACAGCTTGAACATTGAACAAATACAATTAGACTACAGCTACACACTGACTGCTGACTGAAGCAAGACAGGATAGGACAAACTAAACTTAAATGGAAATAGAAATTAAATGAAATATACAAAATGCTTTTCCTCTTATGTCCATTGTTTAAAAAGAAGAAAAAAAAACAGCCACTGGTTATTGTTTTGCCCTATCCAGTAATGTCATTCTGTTGCAGGTCTGATGGCATACTCGTGTGGCTGTGTGGTGGTGGTGGAGTACCTTCATACAGGAAGTCAGCGGCACTTGCAGGGCCACAGCGAAGAGATCTCTTGTCTTGCTGTCACACATGATGCACAGGTATGAATGAATGAATTTATTTATTGGTCGTAACCAAAGAGTAGGGTCAGAAGCTTCAGCTTATATCAGCCCCCCCCCCCTTCTCACATAATCACATCAGGTACTTTTCATAGTGCTAGACTTCACAGTTGTATAAGAGCATTGATGGGGTACAGTAATGTAACAAAGCGCTCATGTCACTGTCTACTGGGGTCTTTTGGGTCCTACTGCAGATATGTTTTTAAACAGTGTGGGTAGAACTGGGGATGGAGCATGAGTCAGCAGTGTGTCGACGGGGTTGACAAACTACTGCTCCGAGTTTTCTAGGAGAAAAAAAACTAAGAGCATCTTGACATCACATTATTCTTTTTTTTTCTTCTTTTTTTTTACTGCTAAAAATGTTTTGTCATTTGTCATTTTTATTACTCTGAAAAAAAGCTGTTGTGTGCTAAATGCACTCAGAAAGCCAGTGTTTGTAATCTCAGACAAGACTATACCTCAGAGAGAAAAAAGTCCCAGCTTTTTTTTTTTTTTTTTTTTTTTTTTTTTTTAAGTCCAACAGAGTGGTAACTCTGGGGAAATGATCTAGAATGAAAGTGATCATTTTTTTATTTTTTTATTTTTTTTTGTCCAAAGCACCAGTGATTTCATTTCATGCGATAGCTCCTTAAATCTTTCTTTGTGCTGCCCAAATTTCAAGAAAACATATATAATGCATATTGTGGACATGTGTTGCCATGGTGAAGTGTCACAGCAGATGGTGAGCACATTTTTCATTGTCCAAGGATCAAAATAGATTGAATGGGCCTCAGCTGGTCAGCTCAGCAGGGGAAGAAATCAGGTATATAGCTGGTTGGTTATTCACTGCAGGGAATCGCTAATGGATTTGCCCCAGTCGTTTGGCCAGGCAAGCAGCACAGAAGGAGACTAACATTCTGTTCAGGAGACAAGCTGGGGTCATGTCTGACCAGGACATGGATTGACTTTCACACTTGATCGTACTGCTTGGTGGGTCAGTGCTGCGTGAGCTCTTTGTGTTTACCACTTGTCATGAGAGGTTGTCAGCACTCACCTCTTCTTTTAGAACAGAAGTTGGCTTCAAGTGAGGCTCTGAAAAGCACGTCTAATGTGTCTATGTGTCTGTATGACAATCAACACAAAGGAGTGTAAATGCTAAAGGAAATTCAGGGTTAAGGGAGTTTTTTTTTGTAAAGTCTTCTTGAATGCTATTGAATCAGACGTCTGTGAATCCTGTCTAGGAAAAAGTTAGACCACTCCACAATCTTTGGGCCCAAGAAGTCCAGGAGGAAGCAGGTAGTCTATATCAATGACGTTGCATTTCCGGGATTATTCAGGTGCCGCCGGAAATTCCACCAGATGACGCTCATTTCGGCCGGATGTCCGTCACCTTCCGCTTTCTTTGTGTTGACATTTTAAACTCGAGCCGATTTCTGAGGACTATGGTTAACTGCTCCTCAGATCTCTGCAGGGTAAATCCAGACAGCTAGCTAGACTATCTGTCCAATCTGAGTTTTCAAACAACCTTTGAATGTACACGTTCCACCAAAACAAGTTCCTTCCCGAGGCTATTTTGCAGAGGCACCTTTGCTCCGTCTGGCGCTTAGCGACGCCCAAGACGATTGTGACTTTTTAAAGAAAGGCCAATAAACCAGAGCACCTTTTTTTTCTCCCATCCTGAAATGTTGTGTGGACTAGCCAGACCCTCCCCCCGCAGCGATGTGGAGGAAGGTCTGGCAATGCGAGACTAGGAAGCAGGCTACTTTCTCATGGTCAGCATGCGTCCTATTAGTCCTGTGTCTTGTGGATTCATAATTTAAAATGCAGGTGCTCTGTGTCGGTGTTACTTTGTGTTACAGACAGTGGCATCAGCAGCTGGTGGCAATAATGGTAGCAGGAGCCTCATCTGCATTTGGGACATCCAGAATGGAACTTGTCGCAATACCATCTCCTACCACAGGGGGGCGGTGCAGTGTCTCACTTTCTCCAGAGACGATCGTTTCTTTCTCTCTGCTGGTTTGTAAAATTTGAATTGGATTGCATCCATCAGTCATGATCGTTTAAACTTGATGTTTTGCACCACCTGACATAATTTATTTGAATACAGAAAATGCCTTAGCTATGGCCAAACAAGTGACTGCTACTGCTGCTGACCACCTATTGTTGCCAACTCCCCCTAGGAGACTTCTCAGACCCAGAGGTGGCTCTGTGGAGCAGTAAGACCTTCCAGCTGCTGTCCAGTGTAAGTGTGTCAGGACCCATCCATGATGCAGCCTTCAGCCCCTCAGCAGCCAGCCAGCTGGCCTGTGTGGGCAGCCAAGGGGCTTACTTCTGCCTCATCAACACACATGGCTTGGATGTAGACCTCAAGGTAAAAGACCACAGATTGGGTAAGGATTTTAGTTGTATTTGCTTTGGTACATAAGGATTAACCACTCCTTCACACTTGTAGGTCCAGACAGTGAAAGCACCAGCAGAGGTGGGAGACGTGGAGCTGACGGCTCTGTGCTACCACTTGGACTCCTTTCTGTTCACCGCCACCAATCGCGGACACGTTTGCGTCTGGGACGTAAACACACAGTGCTGCTTCATGACCTGGGAAGCTGATGAGGGAGAGATTGGTACAAATGGGCCCTCTGTATAAAGCTAACCATCTAATTTGGATAACAATATTTTTTTAACTAAATACCCTTAATGGTAATTACAGGAAGAAATACAAAATAGCATTATTTTCTTCTAGTTACTTGTATTACGGAGATGCTTTTTATTTCACTTGGTGAAATTGCCTAAAGCATTGCTGTCATTTTGAGTCATGGCTTGCATGTATTGTGGTCCTGGATTTCTACACATTGTAATGGGATTGATATGGTTTCTTGGTGTAGGAGTGCTGCTGTGTCGAGGGAACCGTCTGTTGACAGGCAGCAACACCCGCTGGTTGCGACTGTGGGAGGTAGAAGCTGTACAGGGAGTGAAGCCTCAGGAAAAGGTCTGCAATGGGGAAGACAGGTCTGTAGCTCATTCTTTTCTCAGGATTCTTCCTCTGTCTTATCTAGGCAGTAGCCTGTCTTTAATTATTTTACGTGCTGAATAAATACATGCCATTACTCAGAGGAACACAGTGGCACACCTGTGTTGTTTTATTTCAGTTTCTATATTTTTATATTTCTATAAAATTCTGCATAAGGGCAATAGGTAAAAACGGTCTAGTATATTTATGGTGGGCTGCAAGAAAAAATAAATACTCTAAATACAAAGAGTGGGCTGCGAGTGCAGGCAGCCTAGGGACAGCATCTATAATATTCAACTATGATTTCAACCCGGCCCTCAGAACCAAAAAAACAGACCGGCCCACCGGGAATTCTCCCGGTGCTCCCGATTAGCCAATCCGGGCCTGATGGGCTCATTGTTTTTGGTCTGTCCTTGAGTAGGACCGTGGTGGTGTTGGAGCAGGAGATAATGCTAGATGGGACGACGGTCAGTGCAGCATTTGATAACACAATGGACATGGGCATCGTTGGCACCACAGCGGGAACCGTCTGGTACATCAACTGGCCAGACAACAGCAGCATCCGACTGATCAGCGGGCACAAGACCAAGGTACCAGTGTGAAAATAACCATATGCACATCTTGTGTCTCCAGCAGGGCCCTGGAACGTAAAGCTCATAACTGGGAGATAAGTGTGTTGTTTAGTCAGCATGGGTTGATGGCATGGTCCGCCTGTGCCTGCCCACTGCATGTCACACCTCCAATCCCTAGTTATATGACTGCCAAAACAGTTGCATTAGTAGTAGGTGATCCCCAAGGAAATAAAGTATTTCATGTTACATTCAGTTTGGAACTGTTTCGGATGGAGCATTTAAACCGGGAAATAAAGATGATAAAATGAAAGTAATGAAACAGCAGAGAAGCAATTAGCAGTTATTGATGATATTTCAATGAACTGATGGTGTGTGGTTGCTTCAAGGTATAAAGACTTCGCTAATTATTATTATCAACTTCTTATTATAGAATCACATAGATTTTTGTTTTTATGATGCCCACTTTTTACATGTTTTTTTATGATTTTTTTATTTTTATGTATTTATTGTGTCTATCTCACTGGTTTAATATCCTCCTCTGTTGATTTGTTGTCCTTCATTTTGTGAGATGTTTTGTTAGCTCTACTTATAAATTAGTTGCAAATTAATATACTTATATTTTTGTATGAGATTTTTTTTTTTGTGGCTCAAGTTACTTGTAATGGTATTGATGAGTGAGGGGGGGGTCAACATTACATATTTCCAATTCATGTATTTGGTTTGTATTCATTTACCGGCAATGTTTTGGTGTTATTCAACTTTTATAATCATAATCTGATAGTGTTAATTTTCTGATTGGGGCAAGATGTTAAGATGTTATGTCATTTAAAAATATAAACATAATTCTGAATGCAGCAGGAGATTGTAACAGCCGCACAAAAAAAGGCCAGATAAGACGGATGAAAATGACCTGATGTAACTTCTGAGGGAGCTCTGTGCGCGGGTCGTGCTGCTAATGTTGACATGGCGATCCAGGATCGACATTCATGCTCTGCATGTACTCCTCTGTGCTGTCCCCAGGTGAATGATGTGGCGTTTAGCGCCGACGAGAGACATTTTGCCACCTGCAGCGAGGACGGCAGCGTGAGGGTATGGTCAGCCCCCAGCAACGAACTGGTGGTGCAGTTCCAGGTGCTCAATCAGGTGAGGGAACACACTTAAGAAATATTCAAAATGAATAGGTGGGTCAGGTCCAATATAAACTGAAGGACTTTGATGCTTTCTTTCTAACCGACAGCTTGAGACTGTAAATTTGGTGGGGAAGTCGGAGAATATCAGGGAATTTTACAAATTACACAAATATAACAGAATAAATTGTACAAGTTGCATACAGCATACATTGTTTAGATAATTACCCCCTCCTGTTTTTTTTCTCTGTGGTTCAGGGCTGTGGCTGTGTGTGCTGGAGCCCTTCTTCCAGTAAGGAGAGCTCATGTGTGGCTGCAGGATACAGCGATGGGACCCTGAGGATCTTCCGGCTTTCTTCCTCAGAGATGGAGATGAAGCTACATCCCCATCAAGTGGCTGTCACTGCCATCCAGTACTCTGCTAACGGTGAGAGAGGACAGCAGTGCCAAAAACCTGCATCTTCTGCATTTACAATGATCATACTACTTACTTTTCAGGAGTTACTTCATGATAAAATGTTGTAACTGTATTTTTTTGGGCCTCCTCACTTTGGTCCAGTCTTCCTAGTCTCCGCCTACTTCTTTTAGCGCTTGGTTCATGCCTTTTAACACCCTCCAGAGGAGAGCCATGATCCAGCAGGTTACTGTAGTGTAGTGAACTGAATAAATGTTGAACGGACGGGTCAGAGCACATTTGAGTAGTCAAGAGAAGAACTTCCCTTCAAATTCAAAGACCCATGATTGAGCCCATGTGCTGGCAGTCAGTTTCATGTTAATTAAAGCTGCTACATTTATCCAGTTTAGCTCTGTGACTCTCTTTGGCCCCCTACAGGTCATGTGATCCTTTCAGCGGGGAAGAATGGTCTGGTAGCTGTCAGCAGCCCAGTGAATGGAGGGACGATGCGTGTCATCAGGGACCACAAAGGAGCGCCGATTACCACCATCCAGTGTGTGAATGAACAGGTCAGCTCACTGAATCAAATCAAGGAGTGAAGCTTTAACAGAGCTTAACGTGGCAGCACAGTGTTCCACAGAAACAGCGAGAGAGGTTAGTATAGCCCCCAATGAGCAATGAGTCCTGAGAGTGAACTGCTGAGGCGTTTCTGCAACAACAACCATTATCCATCAAACACTTTGGACAGCCCTCTGAGTTACTTCCCCCTTGAGATTGATTCTCCATTAAATTGGTCTTGATTCCTGAGTATCATGTAATTTTTCATTTATCATATAATGTATGTTGGCAAAGAAAGTGGTACCTGGCTTCTCCAGTACGAATGCTCTTGACAGATTTACTGCCTGCCTGCCTCTCATACCAACAAAAACTTGTCAGACATTTCCTTTCATCGGCTCCCCGCAGCTACAGCTACAAGGCCATGGATCTTATGTGATGCTATTTTAAACGCAAGCAAAAAAGTTGCTGGCGAAATTTCTTTTCTTTTTTTTTTTTGGGTTCCTTTGACATGTTATGACATTTTTCATCAGAACGTATCTGAAGCTATATAACTTTCTAATCCTCAGTGTAAGAATTTCGGACTGGATGGAAACGAGATGTGGTTGGCTGCCAGTTCCGACAGACGTGTCAGTGTGTGGGCTGCCGACTGGTTGAAGGACAAATGTGATCTGCTTGACTGGCTGACATTTCCTGCTCCAGCCTATTTTGGGGTACCGTCTGTATTTTAAGTAGTAGTGCATGGTAATGACCAGAAATCTCACTCCAAATGTTGAGTGCTGCTGTATATCTCTTTTTAAGGCTCACAGATACTCAATCTCCTTTTTTTTAAGTAACGACAGATTGGCATACTTAAACTATAAGGCTGAAACTTAACTACTAACCATTTAGCCATATAATACTCAGGACTAAATCAAATGTTTCTAGTAATTTCACAGGATTGAATTAGGGCTGTCAAAATTAATGTGATAACAAGTTAACCTAAATTCCTTTTAGCACCACTAATTTTTTGACGCGCAATTAACGCACGCGCGTTCTGTGATTTGGGCCTTCAGCTTATTTTTTTAAGCAAACCGTAGCTTTGAGATTATTCTGAAAAAATGTTCTAGACAGTATTTGTCATTGTTTTGGATTGTTGCAATAATAATAAATATTTGCTTAAAGCAAGCGTGTTTGTCCGCTCCCATGCTGATTAGAGCATTAAATACTTGAAATATATCTTTTTTAAAGTATGTTTATAACAGATAAAAAAATGTGCGATTAATTTGCGATTAATCGCAAGTTAACTATCATCATGATATAAGAATCATGCCTTTTAATCATTAAATATTAAATATTATAATCGATTGACAGCCTCAGATTGAATTGAACATTTTGATTTGTGGTCTATGCTTAGGAAAAAGACTGCACTTTGTACTGAACACGTTTGCACACAATATTTCCCTTCAGCCTATTTTATTCTAAATGTTGGTGTTATTTCTAATAAACATCTAATATTTTGTAAACCTTTTGTGCTATAGGATGACAGCCCACCTCCCAGTCTGGCGGCCTTCTGCCCTGCAGACCCCAGCCTGGTGGTCTACACTGGCTATGGAGTAGAGAAAGAGCTGTCCTTCTACTGCCTGGCTAAAAAACAGGTACCACACTTCCTTCTTCACTCATCTACCACCGTGTTGTAATTTTTCCTGTACAGGGCAGATGCTGCTGGCAGAATGTCCACAAATGTGTGCATAATCTCATACAATATATATTTTTTATACTACAGATAATAAAAAAGATTGCCCTGCCTGACTGGGCCACATGCTTGAGCCTCTCCTGTAAGAGTCAACTCATAGCAGTAGGATCAAAAGGTAAAGGTCTTTTTTATGATGCATCTCCATATGGTTCCAGTAAAGAAATATGATTAATTAGTGTAATATTGTGTAGTGTAAGTTTGGAGCACAATTCATTTCTCACTATATGTCTAATCTCTTATCAGAGCGAGTGTTAAAGTTGATCAAGTCGACCAGCGGCAGGTTCCAGGACTTCCTGCAGCACAGTGACTCGCTGCAGACGTGTCGCTTCTCTCCCTCTGGGACGCTCCTTTTCACTGTAGCTTATAATGAGATCTTGCTGTGGGAGGTGCAGGGCCTCACATCTGTTTTTGAAACTCAAACCTTGTAGGTTTATTCCGTTTTACACGTGACTAGTTCAAATTCTTTCTTCATTTTATTGTTCCATTTTTTTTTTAATCAATTTTGAGGCAAATAGTAATTTGTGGAGAAGCTTTGTGTAACATTTGCCACATTGGAGCTTTTTCTTTATGCGTGTATGGTTTTAAAATACATTTTTGTTGAAGGAATTGCTTTGCGTGTCCAGTCACTTCTCATGTTTGACTATTTATTTGAGGTTTTTTAACTGTGAGTTAGAATGTGTATGAATACTGATGAGTGATTTGAAAGTTTCTGTCATGTCTACTGTTGGGTGGGATATGGTTCAAATGAAAAGTCTGTAATGTCTGTAATGTAAGATGACTCCTACGATGTTTGGATGGAAGCACACAAAAAGGAGAGACTGCTACAGCCAGAGATATTTGTATTTTTACTTGGTTTTCCAGGACAGGCAGCAGTTCAACATTTTGCATTTAATTTCATACAAAACCAGCTGGAAGTAGAAAATAAAATTGTGATGCAGGTAGATTAAATTGTGGTAAAGAGAGGGCAATTATTGAACATTACAGACATGTTTGATACTGAAATGTGAGCAAAGCTGGTAAACAAACACTATGACTGTGATAAACAACTGCTGCCATTGAGCTCAAATTATCCTCTCCATTTCTAGTTTTTGCTTTGGAGATCTTTTGATATTCCTGTGTAATGGACTCGGCAACAAAACATTTTTTTGGCAATCTGTTGCTTTTCCCACAACAGAAGTGGTTTAGATGACTACTGTATGGCTGTTATAAAACCTTTTGGATCATAGTTACTTCTTGATTCAGATTTCAGAATCTAAAAAGCTTGATGAAACAAATTGTTTCAACAAGCTTTGACCTTTTATATGGCTATATCAAAAATTCAGGCAAAGGCCTATCATTTTGATAATTAACAGCATGTTGCATATACATGATAATGCTAGTGTTATAAGGGATTGTTTGGTAAAATGAATCGCCACTGTTGTGAATGAGGTTTATTAACATTTACTGAGGTTGAGGTGCAATTATAGATATAAATAAATAATCTTAATTGTTTTGATTAGAATTAGGTTCTGTGCATTAGTTTGTTTTATATTAAAAGCTACTGTCACAGACAGTAAAGGATTACCCAAGGATGTTGCTGTTAATGGGGTACAATTTTGGGCAAAGGTGGAAAGTAGCAGACATTTACTGAAGAGCTGTATTCATGTAGAATTGTGAGTTAAGCATACTGCAAAGCTTTTCTGTTTAAAATTACATTTTTGATTTCACTTTCACTGTATTTGTTGAACGTTTTACAGACAAAACATGAGAACCTCATAACATACAGTACATTGTGAAGGAAACGAAGGCAGTAGGGTGTTACTTCGTCCAGCAGAGGGCGTGTTTTCACGGTCTTTGTGAACCGGAATGATATGGTTTCACCTTGCGTGCATATCGCTGTGGAGAGGCACACGTTTGATTTTAGCTGGAAATTTGACATTCAAATAAAGATAAATGCCACTGTAATACTGCAACGCGTCTGACTTTTCGTCAAACAGAGAGGAAACATGAAACAAGACGTCAGGATACTCTTATTGGGGGAGCGTAAGTCATTGGCACTGAAAGCTGTAACGTTAACCGCAAGCTAAAAGACTAGCAAACATTAGCTTCTGTAGCTAACTTACAAACTTGTAGCTGCATTTATCTCGGTTACTCCTGGTGGCATGGTGGTGATAACTGTCTTAATAGGGAAATGTACGTATGCATTTCTGCACCAATTGTATCCTATTACATAAAATGATATGTTTTCTATGAAGGGGCCGCTCTCCAAATGTTAATTTCTGCAAGGCTAACTTAGCAGCGCAGAGTAACTTTGCTTTTAAGTTGTGAATAACGTTAACTGTTAACGTAATTAACTACCATAGAGAAGTTACGTTAGTAAACCTGTTATTGTTGTTTTGTCGTCTAACTTATCAGCTGCCATCCACTGAAAGCCACATTACACAATAAACAGCTGTAACGTTATTTAAATGTTCTGCGATTTAAAACGTTTAGCTAAGTTAGAGAGCATAGGCATGCTAGCTAACTGTTAACCGGATAGTAGCTGCAGTCATGAAGTAACGTTAGTACTAGCTAGATATATGTTAACGTAACGGTAGAACAGTTAACATAGCTAACTAACGTTAGTAGCTACAACAATTATGGCCGTGCTTTTTGAAAGTGGAGACATTTCCCATTTAACTGCATATAAAGAGGGTAACGTTAACTGTTCAGTATATTGGTTTTAGCGTGTTCTGTGTTTACGTGATCAATGACATTGATTTAGTTATTATGTCTGGCTAAAACTCCGCTGTATAGTTGCAATACAATAGTGTTTGCTTCATGCCATATTACCGAGCAGCACATCAGACCATATAAGTGGAATTATGTAAATGATAACATAAAGAGTAAATAACTTGCTAGTACATGCACTTTTACAGTAAGTGATGTCCTCAAATCACACAAGCTAAATTGAATTGAGTCTTTCTCTGCCACCTCCTCTCATCCTCTTAATATTGTCTCCCCCAACAGCCAAGGTGGGGAAGACATCGCTCATCATGTCTTTGGTTGGAGAGGAGTTCCCAGAAGAGGTAAGTGTCAGTACAACTATTCACTACTGCTGTTTTTGTTTTACATAAACGGCCTTTTCGCTGGAGGATGCTATGTTTATGTACCTGGCCACCTTGCTTGTTGTCTATATTGACCACAGTTGGCTAATTATAGCCACAGTTACACTACTGTAGTCAGTACTCAGCAAACTGGTTCATATCTGTACAGCTTACTTTGCATTATCTAACTATTTATACTCCCTTTGCAAAAATGACTTCTTAGAGATGGACAACTATTGTATATATCATAAAATAGTACTGCCAAGTATTTGTGACTTTTGCAGCATGTTTGGGCTTTGTTTGACATGATGAAGTCAGCCTGCCCTGCTATGTACTATGAGGCCAGTATTGTGTTTTACTGTGTAATTTTCAAAAAATAAAAAAAGTGAAAATTTCCTAGCATTTCAGTTTATGGCGTAATTTTGTTCCCTAAAGCCATACTTGTGTCCATGCTTAATGCAAAATAGAAAATGTGTGTTTGTGTAATGGGAGGCTGAATCTTGTGATGGTTTTATCTGTGATATGCAATCTCTGACAGGTTCCTCCTAGAGCTGAAGAGATCACTATTCCTGCTGACGTGACTCCAGAGAAGGTGCCCACACACATAGTGGACTACTCAGGTAATATGATCCGAAGGCTTTTACGTAGCACCACCAGTATACCAGTATTTAGTGTGTGTGTGTGTGTGTGTGTGTGTGAGCAAGCATGTCTGAATATCGTGACTTTAAGATTTGTTTGGTTGTCCTTAACAGAAAAAGAGCAGAGTGATGAAGTCCTTAGAAATGAGATCATCAAGGTAAGTACACCATACTTCATTTCACCAAAATTGTATGTATTTTTATAGGATTTTACTTGACAAATAAATAAATAAATTGAAGGGGGGGAAAAAATACAGCACTAATTAATATACTGAACATCACCCGTTTTAACAATTAAGCAATTCTGTGCCCTGATTGAGAATAACATGATTTTGGTTGTATAAATACATATAATTGTTTCTGAGGTTTGTCACAATTTTGTTAAGACCAAAGTCATATTTCTAGGAGGCCTAGCATTTACGCCGCTTGGGGCCAGCAACCTAATCATCTTCCATTCTTATTTACTTTTGTCATGTTCTGTTTTGTTTGTGCAGTGTCGTGAAAATAAGTTTTTTTTTTTTTTTTTTCTCAAGGATTTTAATAAAACGTTCTACAAGGTTGATTGCATTTTGTGGATTCTGTTTATGGCCAAAGGTCCCTCACAGCTGTTTTTTTTCCCCCAACCCACACAGGCTAATGTGGTGTGTGTGGTGTATGATGTCACCAACGATGACACGATAGACAAGGTAGTAACCTGCTACTTGGTTTACCTTGTCTTATACTGTTCAAGCATTCCACATAATGCATATCACATTTACTTAATGCATTTAAAATGCAAATTGCACTCGTCTCTGCTTTTGTTTTTCAGATCAAAACTAAATGGATACCTTTAGTTAACGGAGACGCAGAGAAAGGGAACAAGTATGTATCAGCTGTTGATGGGTGTGTGTGCTCTGGGCTCTTCCCAAGGCATTTCCATCGGCCATTGAACGTTGCACTCCTCCCTACTGTTTGCATGTTATGTTGGCAAACTTGGTAATCTAGGAGTTTGAGCCTGTTCTAACGTTGCAATAAGTCTCCAAGAATAAGGCCTAAGAACATCAGCAAAATGCCCAATATGTAGGAGTGTGTGTGTGCATGCAGCACACTATTTGAATGTCAACTGATTTACATTATATCTTTGTATTGCAGGAATACCTGTATTTACACAGTAAACCACAATAGTGTCATATAGAGAGTTACCCTGTCTCTATATATGTTCTATTAGAGTTCCCATCATCCTCGTGGGAAACAAGTCGGATCTGCGCTGTGGGAGCTCAATGGAAACCATTCTTCCCATCATGAACCTGTTCTCTGAGATTGAGACATGTGTTGAGGTGAGACTGAACTCTCTCACAGACATATCCAGTCTGCTAATCGCTGCACACAAGATTACCTTAGCTTTTAGATGCAAATATTTACACATGCCCATGTTATCTGGCCTTAAGTTTGCTTAGAAATTGTATCTGAAATATTCTTTTTTTTTTCTCTCGTTTGTTTCTCTTTCAAGTGTTCTGCAAAGAACCTGAAAAACATTTCAGAGCTGTTCTACTATGCACAGAAGGCAGTTCTTCACCCTACTGCACCTCTTTATGACCCTGAGGACAAACAGGTCAGCCATTTTTGGAAATGTGATGCCATCTGTGGAGTCAGCGTTTCTGTCTCTCCCAGTCCACTTATTTACATATGTGCATGCAAATGATCATAATAGTTTTGTCCTCCAATATATTTCCCCAGCTAAAACCACCGTGTGTCAGAGCCCTTAGCAGAATATTCTACATATCAGACCAGGACAATGACCGTATCCTCAGTGACGCGGAGCTCAACTGCTTTCAGGTGCCAGTTAAAATCACTTAAAGTTCTGTCTTCACAGTTATTCTTTGAACCAAAGCTCTTTGTTTGCTATATATATATATATATATAAACAAAAAAAAATCCATCCATCTTATGTGTAGAAATCTTGTTTTGGGAATCCTCTTGCACCTCAAGCCTTAGAAGATGTGAAGACAGTAGTTTGGAAGAACACCAGCGATGGGGTGCAAGACAACGGCCTGACCCTAAATGGTAAAAATCACTCAGGAATGAGAACATGCAACTTTAAACGGTGTTGTTGGCAAAGCCACACTAAACTGATGGCAAGTGCTGTATCTCCTCTTTTTCAGGTTTCTTGTTCCTTAATACGCTATTTATCCAGAGGGGCCGACATGAAACCACGTGGACTATACTCAGGAAGTTTGGTTATGACGACAGCCTTGATCTGACTGATGATTACCTTTACCCTGAGTATGTCAAGTGACACTGTCGTACTGTATCTGTCAACTCCGATATCAGTTTTTATATTGCTGATAACTATAGCATTGCAGCAGGTTGTATTGCAATAGTTTTGGAGACTACAGCTCCCTGTCCCTGTTTTCTACCTAGTCATCTATCTCAGCCTTTCCGTATTTATCCTGCATTTCCGTTTGGCTTTGCCTTTGTTATGTTTGTACACACTAGTCAGGAATGCCCAGGTATCTAAATATGTAATTGTTGTTTTTCTGTTGTCAGACTACGAGTTCCCATTGGCTGCACCACAGAGCTCAATCTTTTAGGCCACCAGTTCCTCCAGCGGCTCTTTGACAAGTACGATGAAGTGAGTAGCAATCCGGGCTGCCTTTGGTCACAATGTCCCACTGGACAGTAAGAGTGTAACTCTAAAGGTCCGTACACACCGGGCCTATAATCGGCTGTCGGACAGTCTGGAGAGGTCAGTGACTCGAGTCTGTTCAGTGTGTTCCGTGCCGTCGGAGGAGCGGTCAGCCTTCATTTTGGCCAACCCGACCTGCTCAGTTGGAGACAGGGCAGTCCGGACTAAGCCGGAAATGGCGAGCGGGTAGCCTCTCAAAATCTGACCTTTGTCGATCTGAAATGAAGACAGATGCAGCAACTGCATGGCCTATTTCTCGCTTAAAATGTTTCACAAACACGTTTCGGTGAACTATCTACGTAAAATATGAGATCGTATTCTGAATGAGCCGCCATTTGAAAAATGCAAAATCCGGTAGCAGCAGCCAGACCCACGTGGCGCGTTCGTCCAATCAGATGCCGGTTTCCTTTGTTTGGGCGACAACACAGAGTAGCGCCGCTAACAGCGTCGCTTCGGTGTGTTCCGAGGCACTTTTTGGACCTCGGGGAGTTAACTGATCAGTCCAACTGCCTTTTCTGCCAACAGTCGGCCGTCTGGTTGGTGTGTAAGGACCTTAAGTTAAATGTCGTGGGAAATGTTATTTTTGGTGTGCAATGATTGTGTATTGAATATATGAGGGGGAAATTATTTCAATTGCTGTAAATATTCAGTAGCGGCTCTCAGTTTTCTGCGTGGCACATTAAGTAATCGAGGGTTTCCTTCTTTTGTGTGACCTGTTTTCCCTCTCAGGACAAAGACTCTGCCCTGTCACCGACAGAGCTTAGGAACCTGTTTTGCGTATGTCCTTACATACCATGGGGTGCAGAGGTCTACATGACTGTCCCAACCACAGACGAGGGCTACATCTCATACCACGGCTACCTTTGTCAGTGGACGTACGTATCTCACTCGATTGTTAATTCTTTTTTTGTGCTTGCATGCACTAGTTTTACACGCTTGTGCACGTATTTAGCAATTGTACACAGTTCAAAGGTCACATGTATGTCAACCCCTTCACACGCAGGCTCTCTGCGTACTTTGACATCCACCGTTGCCTGGAGCACCTAGGATACCTAGGCTACCCTATCCTCACTGAGCAGGAGTCACAGACTGCTGCAATCACAGGTGTGTTTGTGTAATTGACTCTGTTAATTGTAGACAATCCCAACCAACAAACAGCATGTCAATTAGAAAGGTTGAGACCATCTTCCTATGGAACATGGGAGTTACTGGGACTTACTGTACATCCTCTTTGAAAACTTAAATCCCAGTCTCATAGTTAAGCACTGTTCTATAGGAGGATTACTCGTCTTAATCCTGTCTGCTGCTTCCTAAGAGACCTTCATACTTGTACGTTTGTCCTTGAGATGTGAAAGAATAGTTGGAGTTTATAAAATGCACGTGTGTCGACACATTTATGAATGCTTTGAAATATAGTGCACTCCCCACACGTTTTGTTCTTGTGTTTGTTGTGAGCAACTAAAAGAATAATGATTACTGATTATGTTGAGCTGTTACTTTGGTGTATACGGTTGTAGTGTCTCTGTGCAGACATACTGTACATGTACATACGTGCTTTCCCATTCAAGTGAATAGGAAAGCCTGTCCAACCTTTTGACTGGTACTGTACTGTGTGTGAACTAGAGGCAGCCTGAGGCCAGTTTGTCAGGAATGCTTGTACAAGATTGTGTGATGTAATATGTCTCACTGCGGCTAACCACACATATTCTGTCTTGGAGGTGAGCATCTTTAGGTGATCCTGCTGTAGATGTCAGTATGGCCAGAAGGACACAAAGATTAACACAGATCTTTTAACAAGGGGACTGGTTGTAGCATGTGCTTAGTTACTGTGTTTTATGGTGCCCAATCAACCTTTCATTAAGTAGTAATAATGTGAATCGTTTCATTTTTAGCAATGCCAGCAGTATCGCTCTTAGAAAGGCAATGTCAGTTGGTTGCTCTAATCTCCTGTCAGTTGAGTTTATAGTCAAATACGTTGGTCCTGAGTCAAATATCTCAGCAACTGTTGGATGGATTGCTACAGTGTTTGGCACAGACATTCATTGCCTCTTGAGGACCAATCCTAAGGCTTTGGTGATTTCCTGATGAATAGATGAGTCAAGTCTGACAGTATAGAGCGGTGTAATTTTTTTCTAGTCAAATTTTATGTTATGTCTACATGTCTTGTGACTAGTTGTCTTGTTTCCTCTGACTTTAAACCTTTTGATGTTGCGTTGCCCAACACAGACTGGATTGACATACCCTGCACTTACAGTATAATGTGCACCTGCATTATATTCTAAACCTTGTTGTTAGGCCTTGTGGAAAGCCCCTAACTGCCACAAGAGGTCACTTTATCTAACTTTGGAAGTGGATCAATATATAGACTTATTTTACTTTAGTGTGAAATAAATGTAATGCAATTAAGTGGCCTTCATGTAAAATGTATTTTTTGCTGTAATACATGTTAAACCCAGAGAGTGTGGGTTACTGGCAAACTAAGTTGCCTCCTTTTTTGCAAGCTGTGCTTATTTTCATTATTTGCTATCATTCCTTTATAGCAACACTTCATTAACAAGCTTTACTGATTAGATCTGAGATGCAGCAGCTACAAATCCTCGAAGATAAACAGGTTAACACAAGTGATGTGATCTGCACGCTGGGTTGAGTAGCCTCTATGCTCTGTTTGGTGTCCAAGACAAACCAAGCAGTGATCAAACAGGAGAGAACAGACTCAATTGTTGCATGGCAGAAGAACTGAAACAACAATTTATGTGACAGCTTGATCTTGCTCAGCTGGTGCAGGAATTACATCCTCTGCTTTAGGGATGTTGGCCTCCGACTTCAGGGCTAATAATAATATTGCCTGGAAAATGATGAGCTCTAACTTTGCCTAGCAAGTAGTGAAAGTTAGGAAAATCAATTTAATGAAATTAAAAATCAAAGATTCATTTTTATTTTTTTACAGGGATTAAAGTTCTCAGGCTTTAGGCATGGTGGAGTTTTACATTTATTTAATACTTAATTCCATACATTGTACACATTTCCTCCATTGCAGCATTTCAGGCTCACAAATGTCTTGCTTTTTAACCCGTTTTTAACAATTGGTATGCAGTCAAATTCTAACTGACAGAATGGCAGCCCTGTGTGTTTGTGCATTGTGTTTATATTTTTGTGTTACTGCTTGTTTATATATGCACAGTAACCCAGGAGAAAGAGGAGGACCTGGAGAAGCGCCAGACACAGCGGTCAGTGTTTCTCTGCAAGGTGATCGGACCGCGGGGGACGGGCAAGACAGCCTTTCTCCAGGCCTTTGTGGGCCGCAACGTTGTGGTATGGCACCATCTGTTGCTAGTCTGGAGCTGAAAAATATTAAAACGTGATACACTTGTACTAGTCGGTAGTAGTAGTAACGTTTTTATTTTCTCTTTTTTGTTTTCTACAGAATAAGGGAAATTCCAGCAGTGCCTTCTCCCCCTATGCCATAAACACTGTACAAATCAGCAACCAGGAGAAGTACCTTATCGTAAGTAGCTCCCATCCTGATCTTAATGCTGCTGACCCATAACCTCTGACCCTGACTAAAGCCTGAGTACCACACTCTTCTCCTCCCCATGCAGCTCAATGAGGTGGATGTGGAGGTGGAGTTCCTGAAGGCATCCGATGCCTCCTGTGATGTTGCTTGTCTCATGTATGACTCCAGTGACCCGCATTCCTTTGACTATTGTGCCAGTATATACAAGGTCAGTGACGGCAAAGGTTACAGGAGCATTTAAAAGATGAAACTGGTATTCATTTATTATCATTTTTTGCCTTTCACAAAGGCTGCCTATCAGAGTTTGTGCTGGTGTTTGCACACAGTCTTTATTGCACAATAAATAATGCAGTATTACAGCTTACTTTGTCGCCTTTAGCAGTTTCTACTCTCATTTTAATGACTCTGCTCCGACTACAGCCTTGACCGGAGGCATTATGTTTTTGGGTTGTCCGTCCGTCCCTTTTTTGATAACAGGAACCCCCTGGAGGGAAGTTCTTAACATTTGGCAGAAATGTCCACTTGAGTTAAAAAAAATGAACTGATTAGATTTTGGTGGTCAAACGTACGATGCCTGGGGCAACAAGGCCACAGGTGTTCGCTGTCTGTTTATTTTTTTAAACAATTAAGGTTATTGCGATTTCTTGTTTGTATTGTGATTTAAATAAAGAAAAAACATTAACTGCACCTTTTATTCCTGTTTGCAAACATTTCCATAATGGGTTAAGAAATTACCAATGTGGGCACCCAGATCAGTTGGTAAAGCGGGCGCCCATATATAAAGGTTTACTCCTCAACGCAGCGCCTCTCTCTCCCCTTTCATGTCTTCAGCTGTCCTGTCAAATAAAGGCATAAAAATGCCCAAAAAATAATCTAAAACAAAAAGACAAGGTGATATGTAAAAGGTTAGTCTGTAGTCTGCCCTGTTTCCAGAATAAAGATCTCCTGAAAATACTAAGTAATCAGGGATCCCTACATACAAAATGGTATCAAATGATATGTCAAAAGAATAACGGGATTAAACCACATCCTGATTATTAGTGGAATAAAAGGCTCCATGTCAACAGGTATTGTTTTTACCTGCTTACTGTCGGACAACTCGCAACAGAAATGAACAAAATAAACGGAACATTTAATCTTTCAAACTTTGACAGATCCGTGTCCCAGCACGAGTCATGATAAAGGTTATTTAGACTTCTTCAGTTTGTTTGCATTAATTATGCATTACAATAAAGGTTACCTGGATTTCATTATGACTGACTTAAAAACAAGGTAGATTCTCTTCTCTCTCAGCTAAAGTTTTCCCTCTTATTTCTTACTTAGCAACACTACATGGAGAGCAACATCCCATGTGTGCTGGTCGCCTCCAAGGTGGACCTTCCTGAGGTCAAGCAGTTCCATGGGATGACTCCAGCGGAGTTCTGTTATAAACACCAACTGCCTCCACCGCTGCCCTTCTCCAGCCTGTTCCTCGACTCCACCAGCAAGAACATCTACACCAGGCTCGCCTGGGCAGCAGTGTACCCGTACGTCCTACTTAGACAAACTACTGCTCTTAAGAAACATTGAAAACATGGAAAATGTAAAGTTCAGTTACAGGAGAATATTGTTTAAAGCATTTAGTGATTCAAATGTGATGGGTAGAGATGTAAGAGAAGCTAGACTTTTGTTTTGCTTATGATATTAGCTGTGTGTTGCTTTGTGTGGTTGACCCTTGATGATGATTCTCCCCCCCAATCTCCAGACACCTGAATGGTTCAGACATGAGCAACACATCCTTCTGGCTGAGAGTGGCGTTGGGCTCGGCTGTGGTTGCCGTCCTCGGCTTTGCTATCTACAGATCTGTCGCCAGACTGAAATGATCAACAACCAGCTGAGCTTCTTTTTTTTTCCCCAGCCGGACTTTCCATCGATCCATCCATCAAGACCAAATCTCAGAGACCAGATCCAGAGCCACCACATCATTTTTACCTTTTAAGGCTCCCAGGAAACTCTTCATATCTCTGCCCTTCTTTACTTTGTCCTACCCTCTGAGTCAGCTGATCACAACAGTCCAAAGGCAATTGGAAGCTAGTGATCATATTATTCCCCACGCTGCTGTGCCCAGCTTTTTCTGCCTTACATTGTAAAACCAGGTTAAGTAGGAGTTAGCCTGACAGCGCTCGGTGCATTGAAACGCAAAGTAAACTGTTCACATCCAAACAGGTGCTTTATCATAGAGGAGGAAATGCAGAAAGACAGTTGTGTCTAATCTAAGCTTACCCCTCGATTATCTTTTACGTGTTAATGGTAAGATTGGAGAGTTTTTATATACATGCAGTGTTTCCTTAGCATAATGTAGGAAAATGCCAAATTGACTAGACTGACAAATCAAATGGCAGCACATGGATCATTTTTAACTGAGCAAACATCCTGATTGGCTGCCACTGAATCTCTTGCTGGAGCTCCCCAATGAACTACACTCTTCCTTCTGACCATGCCTCCACAGATACTAGATGTTCGTGTCTGATTTGCCAAATAACTCCAGCAGCAATGAGCAGTCATAGCATGTTATTTGCCACTTAGGCATATTTTTTTGCTTGAGAATGAAACATTTTAATGTTTTAGCAGTAAGGCCTCCACTGATCTGCTGTTGCAGGGATGTGCATGAATTAGAATGGCAGTTTGTTTATGCAAGAAATCTCAAAATAATTTCTCCTGTAAAAGGAGGCCAAGCAAACCTTAAAATGACACAAAGGTAAAGACAAATTTGGTCAAATGAATTCTTCTGTTCGCATTGAAATGGGATTAATTGATTTTAATTGAGACTGAAATAGATGTGATCTGTGATTAATTTTTATTTCCATACACCTGACACTGTGCATACACTTTGACCTTGTTACACAATCGGCAATGCATTGTTTTTCAACCTGAATCGGTCATGTTATGTATGTTTTATTGCTTAATTTAGCTGGGGACCTGCTGTTTGTGCAGAAATCACTTCTGTGACTTTTAAAATATGGCTGTTTTTCTTACTGAAATTGAACTGATTTAGATGCTTAATAAAAGACCAGACTAGACTGGGTGGGGACCTTTTGCCCAAAAAGACATTATGGATGTTGGGATGAAAGATCAATGCTTTATGTTAATATGTTGGACAGTTGGTGCCTTTTTTTCCCCTATATTTAACTTGTTGATTTGTAGTAGCTAAATGTTATGGCTTATAAATTCTGAGTTTGTTTTAATTTATTGTTTGCATTTATAAACAAGTATTAGACTTCAGAGAATGAGGCATTACTGTGTAAAAGAGTTAATAACAGAACTATTTTGTTCTAAACACTATTATTGAAGTATCATTAATGTTCCAGATACCATATCATCTTAATCACAGAACGTTTGTTGCTAAAGGTAATGGGTTCCAAAGGTATTCTGCTGTGCTGTCAACATTCATGTTGGATTACTCTGTTTTTGACATCAGTTACTGCCCTTTTGCACATAGCATGTCGAAATGCAAGGACAGCATGCCTTGGCGTGTCTGGATGCCCTGCTTTGATCATTCAGCCGGAAGCTGTTTAATTACAAGGTTAGTTTGATGACCTTACACCTGTCTTAAAGGATGATAATGAATAACCGTGTGTAGAGGGAAATTTGTTTGTTTGATCTTGACTTGCATCAATTTGACTCCAGTCTGTCTGCGTCTCGTTCCCAACTGCAGTGAGGAGGAGGAGGCGCCTAGTTCTTGCAAGACACCACGAGAGGGCAGTGTTGCATGTCAGGTGAGAGGCAGGGTAGTTGGCATTGGGTGTGTCTGCAAAGCCAACTCCTCGCTGCTCTGCCGCCACTTTAAGGAAAGAGGATTTTGAGTCTAGTTTTTATGTGCTAGAACCACCGGGGGGGAAAAAAAACAACCGCTGACATTTTGGTTTTATTCAGGACAGTTTTTGACTACATTTTGAGATGTTTAGGCCAATACAGAACACTTAACTCTTGGCCTTGTTTACCACCGTCCTGTTCCCTTTAGGGACTTTATCTCTGTGCACTTTTGTTTCCCAACAGAGTTGTAATGGTAAACAGTCGTTTACTTTACATCACGAAGTGTCCTACAAAGCCCTTGTCTGTCTCTGTGACTAGTTGGTAAAAGCAATTACAACGTTATTTAGAGTGCACGATTCTAGTCATTGCTATAACTTGATATTTAACACTCATATTTAAACTAATAACATTATAACTTGCAGTCTTCCTAAGTTTCAGAATTTTTGCGTTGCATGTACACTTGTGTGGATCAGCCTCTGCAACAGAATATCATCCCCGCATCGGTGCTTCCATAGGTGGGCTTGTCTGCAAACTCCTTGGTGCACAAAAACTAATTTCACGCCGCTGGCTAAAATGGTTTATCATGTCAGAGATATAGTATATGAATATCCAAATGGATTAGAAAATAGTATTGGGCAGTTAAGTTGATTAGGCCTATTAATCTTTAATATGCTCATAAATACCTCCGTCCACTTCACCAAGCATATTACGCACGCGTAAAATGCGCGCAATAAGTCGACCAACACATTTAGTAGAAGATCACAAAGGTTTATTGAATTGCAGTATAAACAAGTCTTTAAAAGTGACCGAACACAATGGGATGTTCGAATATAATGAATCGTCTGAACATGAGGAAATACACAGAATGGAGCTTTGAATGACAACTATAGAGCCTTAAGGAAAATCTTGCTGACGTCCACTGGTCTGTACATTGTAAAGGCTCAACAATGCTCACCATTGTCACATTTTGCAATTTCAGTATGACCCCGTGCACTAACAATATCAATAAGTTCAACTGTATGTACATTTTAGTTTACCTTTTCAGCAAAGACTCTGGTCTATATGTATCCAAGGGTCAGACAGAAATGAACAGTATTTTTAACGCCAACTAAAAATGCTCACAATTGTTTCTACAGCATACAGGCTATAGTGCAATGGAGAGAAAACTACTGGTATAAGTTTGCATAAGACCTTACAAAAATAATACATTTACGAAAACATTTCCTTAAGTATTTACATTGACTGTGTCTCTGATATAGTCACTTTACTTCTTTTTTGCTGTTTTGGCTGCCTTTTTGGGCGTCTTTGCCTTGGGCTTGGCTGCCCTCTTTGCTGGTTTTGCCTTGGGCTTGGCTGCCTTGGGTTTCTTAGCTGGTGCCTTTTTGGGTTTCGTCGGTGTCGCCTTTTTCACGACCTTTTTCACTTTCTTTGCAGCTGCCTTTTTGGGTTTTTCCGGCGTCTTGGCCACCTTCTTGGGCTTCGCCGCTTTCTTGGGTTTGGAGGGCTTCGCTGCCTTCTTTGCTTTGACAGGTGCCGGTGCCTTGGTTGACTTTTTGGAGTCCTCTGGTTTGTTCAACCTGAAGGATCCGGACGCGCCGACGCCTTTGGTGTGGCGCAGAATCCCGATTGCCACCATCCTCTTCAGGGCCAGTTTAATCTGCACATCGGCGTTCTCGCCCACCTTATAGTTCTTCCTCACGTACTTCTGGATGGACTGCCGGGACGCTCCACTCCGAGTGGCGTCGTGAATGATGGCCGCTTTAATCATCTCCGAGTACTTGGGATGAGAAGCAGCTTTCTTGGGCTTTGCTGCCTTTTTGGCTTTGGCTGGAGCTGCCGACGTCTCTGCCATGGTGACTTCTGTTTGGAGTTAGTTAACAAAAAAAAGTCCAAGGGGTGTAATTTCACCCGGCTCAGCTGGTCCACCAGAGCGTCAGAAACAGCGAAATATATACCAGAAATAAAGCTTATCCGCAGAAAGTCCGAGTTGTAAGGCAATTAATGCCACACTTACTGCTTTCACTGTACAAAAAAAAAATGATATGACTGTCCACACACAGTGCCGCGTCAGTACACGGGATCACTTAAGTGTCTTATTCCACAGGAGCCTCGGTGAGCCTATGAAGCCTATCTGCGGACGTGATTGAGAACACCAACTGCCAGCAGCTGATCTAGCGGACTCCATGGAACTGGCGCCGTCCCGTTTGTGTTTCTTCATCCTCCAACTCCTGACAAATATAAAAGCTACGGCGGAGTACTGATCCACAAAACATCATGTGCTGATAGCAGAGACATTAGGCTTCACAGGGACACACTTTTTTTTCTTCATCCGCGCCGGCGAACAACTTTTATTCTAGGAAAACCCGCTGGAAGTAATGCGGGCTGTGAACAATTTTGCACAATTCGCGTTGAATTGACCCAAACAGACGGAACCTGTGGCAAAATCATCCCATGCATATCGAAATTGTATCTATGCTTAAACTGATGCACGCGGTTCGGTCGGATTCTGTATCAGTTTTTGCTTTTAATACATCGATACATTTTCCCAACTAACACAGTCCGGCCATTGACTTTGAGTGACGTGGTGGAGATTATTTGCTGTTAAACCTCATATAAATTAAATGTCACAATATTTAAGTTGCAGGGGACACTTGGGACGATGATATGGTTTTATATGGGTTGGAATACGGTGGATGGGATCGCTGTGTTTGCTGGTTTTTGGACAGAATTGGTTATAACTGTCACTATGGCAGTCGCCACTCGAGCTCCATTGTCAGGAAAGTTGCCAACACCTCCAAAGATCAGGGACTCTGATACCGGATCCTAAAATTGATCACTATATATCTGATAGAGGTGTAAGTGGCTGCTGTGTGACCAGGTGCGAGTCCAGCTGCAAGGGGGACTGCAGCCGAAACCAAAGTCCTTCAATATAGGGCGCAGTGATGGCTTTCTTTTGTTCAGGAACTGGCGCATCAGACCACAGGCAATAACAGGTTTGACATTTGGCTTTCCTCATTTTTATGAGGGTCTCTGGTGCCGGTCCCTAAAAAACAAAAACCTTTTCAATTACAAACTTTACTATAATTCTCCTGTATTATTTCTTATTTTAATATCAGGTCTGATGTCCCTCCCTGCAACGCCATTTTGATTCCTATATGAAAGTCAGCCACTGGAGTAGTGCTTTTCCCCGACTTTTGTGGCATGCTTTTCTGAGTTATTGAACACTATTTTTTTGGATAATAACCGACTGTCTGTCCTTATGCATATCATAGTCACTGGTGCAAAACAACCTCAGGCTGTTTGTCAGAGAGGTGGTCCTCTAGACTACAGTGGGGTACTGTCCTTTTTTGAAGCAATGAAGTGTCCTCTTGTCAAATAATAACACGATGCCCAATTACCTTTGATATTTGGGCATCTTGATATATCATAATGCATTTTGTTTATTTTAGCCGATAAATTGTGTAAATAATCAAAATGAAGTTACATTTACTAAGGTATATGTCAGTGCCTCTGCTCCTCCATCTCCACCTGTGTCCCTATGTGAGTTGATGACTGAGTGTTTTGTTTTTTGGTGCGTGTGCGTGCGTTTTGAAGGGAGGGTGGGTGGTTTAGTGAGCGACGAGGGATTGAATGAGTGAAAACAAGGAGGGAGGGAGTGAATGAATGGATGATTTTTTTTTCATGTGGCACCGAAGAGGGAGGGAGTAGATGAAAGGGTGAGTAGTACTACATAGCACAAGTGCACAGGGAGGGAGGGGGAGTACATAGATGATGGGGTGGAGATGAATGAGTGAATAAAGCGGGTAAGGAGAGCTGGAGTGACTGAGTGAATACAATTATTTGTATGGCGCAACTGAATGAGTGAATAAAGGAGGGAGGAGCATAATTAGGCGCTGCTCATATATATATATATATATATATATATATATATATATATATATATATATATATATATATATATATATATATATATTATACACAGTAATGGCTCTGTGATAATATGAATACCATGCCTATTGTTTGCGACTCCTATTCGGGCCATGTGTTACAGGAACAGCTTCGGCTTGTTTTGGTCATTTTGGGATGTAGAGTATTGGTCCGTTGTTTTTGTCACCGTTTGTCCGGAGTGGTGTGTTATTGTCTTTGGCCGCATATGTGCCCCGTTAAGGAAGCGTTGCTGTAAAGCAGTAGTCAAACAGACACACCCCCCCCCCCCCCCCCCCCCCCGGGTAAGCCACTCCCTTTATCCGCCGACAGAGGGACGTCCTCCAAACTGACTGGACCTCCCGAGCCCTGCGTGCTCACCGCACAATTTCAATTGTCAGTATAATGAGATGCACCAGTGCATTATATGCTGCGTTCACTGCCTCTCTGTTTCATAGGCGACTATTAATTGGACATAGGCTAATTAATAGTTTTCAGTCTCCAGTGATTGGTCTAGAATTGTCCTTACCAGAATTAGACTCTGCTGTGGTTGTTTTTTGTTTGTTTTTTCGTGGATTGGTGTCTTTGTTGCAGTGGTGGAAAAAAGTATTCAGAGCTTTTACTTGATGAAAAGTAATAATACTCCAGTGTACAATTACTAAAAGTCCTTCATTCAAAACCTTACAAAACTATTAGCATCTAAATATACTAAGGCCTACCAAAAGTAAAAGTACTCAGTGTGGTGTGGACAGAGTGCAGAATGTTAGTTATTTAATCAATTAGTTGATTGGCAGAAATGATTCCTCACCTTGTTTTTTTATTATTATTATTATTTTTTTTTTGGTGTGTATTCACTTCTGCTGCCAACACACTGAAATCTAGCTTCCCAGTTGTATCTTTAGTCATGTCTGAGTTGAGCTTGCATAATGTTTAACCCAGTGCTGGTTTATTTGCTAGTAGTTGGAGAGAGTCGAGTGGGAGGTATTTTACACATGTATTTACAGAAGACAGCTACACCATCCGGTAAGGAGAGATTTAGCGTTTGACCTCTAAATTTATCTGATGCCAGTTTGTAATTTTAGCTGCCTAAAATTCTCTCAAGTCTTGTCCTGCCTCTGGCCCAAAGCATTCTGGGTGACATCACCCACCATTTCGCTACTGGAGGCATCCGTGTGCTCCATATCAGGGCTTTGGATCCCAAACTATCCAGCACATGATCACATTGTGCTTGCTAAAAGCATTCTTCATGAGTTGCCCTGATTTGAAGACTGTCTCGTCGTTGACTCTGACTTTGAAAGTCAGATAAGGGGAAATTAAATCAGATCCTTTTTATTTACTTAGGTGGCCAGATAAGAAGGTCTGGAGACAGGTTTTGGATTAGATCATTTCTTCTTTTTCTGCTATGAATCCTCAGGGTTTCACTTGTTTAATCACATCTCAGAAACGATTCTACTGATTCTTTACACCATTTTCTTTCAAGCTTTATCTGTGCAGTTCTGCATATTTCACACTATAATAAACACTTAGTAAACTAGAGACTATACTGCACCCTAAAATTCGAGCAAGATCACTTTTTAAACAAAATGCACTAGTCAAAAGCATTCAACATTAATATGAATTAATAACATACTCAATAATTACACTCGGTAGCAATCCTCAAATGTGTTTGCTGAATTGTTGTTGTATGCATTTTACTCCTACACATACAGTACACTTTTAAAGTATAGAATGTATAGCTTTTTGATGATCTGAGTATGTATCCATAACAATGATCACTCAATCAATCACTCGACTACAATTACACATTAATTAAGTTCATCTTTAGGCACTAGTTTGGGATTGTGAGGATGAGAAGGATGTAGATTTGTCACACCCATTTGATGTATTGCTATGTAATTTTGTTTAAGACTTTGTCCGCTACTGTCCTGTTTACTAATAGATGACCTTTTAATAATTAAAAAAGACAAAATGAATCTTCCCTCTGATACAAAATCACTGTATTTGAGAGGATGTACCCTTCAGTGTGCTATTCCTCTCTAGCAACATTAGACAGAACAGATTGAGCCCATTGCTTTTTGTGTGTAATGTCGTGAGAGTTCATGTTTTCTTTGTTTTTAACTACCCAAGAAATGTGAGACACATATGTGGAGGGGAAAATCCACAAATCTATGCTAAAGTAACGAAATATCAAACAGTTGAAATCAACCTCAGCTGTTGACTGCAGTTCAAGTTATAAAACTAGATGTTTGTGTTTTCATTTTGTTTTCACTCTAGCAGTGTTGTGAGTAAAACTAACAGGAAAAAAAAGATAAAACAGGAAAATGTGTACAATTAAATTATATTAATAGTTTAGACCAGTTGCATCTTCCCTACTTTCATATAAAATCAGTATATCCCTGTGCGCAGTTTTAAAGTGCCAGTTGTGCCTTTGAGCTGGGCATCGTTTAGTTCAGCGGCCACAAGAAAAATATAATTGTGTGTGTGTGTGTGTGTGTGTGTCTGTGTCTGTGTCTGTGTCTGTTCGTTCGGGGCTACAACAGTTGTGACAACACTTGGATGTGTGAACAGGTGTCAGTGGCCAAGTGCTGTGCTGACTGCTGCACAACCGAGCCAATAGAGGTCCGTCAGTTTGGCCACACCAAGGCACTCTTTGTGAGTGTCTTTCCATTCCCGTTCCAGAACACCCCTCCCTCATCTCATTATGTAGAGCAGGTGACTATTTCCTCAATTTCAGCTGTCAAACCACCTCTCACATTGGACGTAGTCTTTCAGAGCACCTGTGAGCTGTCAGTCAAACCAGCAGAGATGACTCCATTGTATTGTGTCATTGTCTCTCTCTCTCTCTCTCTCTCTCTCTCTCTCTCTCTCTCTCTCTCTCTCTCTCTCTCTCTCTCTCTCTCTCTCTCTCTCTCATGCTACAAGATGACACAGCATTTTCATTCAACAGTTAATAGGGTTTATTTATTTTTTTTAAACAGAGGTGCTCCATTGAAAAATAATCAGTCAGCTATTACATTCATATTGTTGATAAAACTTGAATGTTGAGTTGCTGCTTTCTTTCCAAATTCTTACACATGTGACATATTTACTACTTGCTATCACATCTGATTTGACACTGATACATTACCATTCAAAAATGCTACATTTAGCCCTAATCAACCCTTGCCCCTTTAATACTTGGCGACTTAGGTAGAGTACATGAGTAACGTAAGCTGCTGCAACAGGCTGCCACTAAACCACAGCCATCTATTAATGTGTAGAATTCAGTATAATTGTGATATTTATTTTTTTCTTTCTTTTTGTTTAACTGTAAGCTCTCTTTAGTCTTTTGAACACATTTAATGAGCAGGCTCTTTCTTTTACTTTGTGTTCTGTGCTGATTGATTATGTCAAAAATGTGCACTCAAAATACCAACCAATAATTTGAAATAGTGTTTTATGGTTTCCATGCTCTCTTTATACACATTTATGGACAACATTTGCCAATTTTCTAGAAGCAGGCAGAAGTATTTTTTGGCCCCACATAGTGTATACCGTTGACTTCTGATCACAGCTGCTTTTACCAACAGAGGGCAGTAGCAGCCTAAATAGAAGTAATTGATTGTGTTTTTTGTAATCCATATACTCTTAGACTTGGCTTTAATGTAATTAGCACTGTTTAGCACAAACTGATGATATATAATTGTGTCAACAACAGTTGTATTAAATGAAAGTGAAAACAGTACAGTAAATGTAGACACTAAGTTATGTTGTCGATCTCTTTCCTATGCTAAACATGGTCCTAATGGAAGTGCAGTGCAGGAGTGATGAATCGGCTTTGATTATTTCAGGTTAACTCAGGTGGCACATTGTAACTGGTTTGTCAGCACTTCTGATTGGCCAACAGGGCTGCCCTCATTTTAGGATGCAACTGCAAGTTTAGACACCAGAGGTCTCTCCGCTCTTAAGCCTTACTGCTGTGACTCCCAAACTGTGCTCAACTCAACTACAAGTGGCATACTGTGACACTGTAATGTCAGAAATAGTAATTTATGTTTTGGAGACAGACCTGTCCCAGTACAAGATGTTCATATTGCAGAGATGGGGCTCAAAGTGTGGCTCCCCAATGAATTCACAGTCAGTCTGACAGTTCTAGTTTTACAGAAATGCTAATACACCCCTCATTTTTTTTTCATTTTGCCTTTGCTTTCCCTTCCTCCTCTTAATTCTCTCCTCTTTTCAACCTCCTTCCTCTAACTCTCTGCTTCCCCTTCTTCGCTTCTTCCGTTTTTATGTCCCCAAGAGATCTTCAAAGTGGAACAGTTTGGGCTAAAACTGTGTCATTCAGTGACCTGATTCATTTTTCTGCCGTTTTTCATCATGCGGGTGATTCCCTCTATTGCACAATAACTGCTGCTTGCCATTGGGCGGCTCGAGTGTGAAGCACCATCTATTTTAATTCACCCGATTAGTTGAGGCTAACGGAACAACTTGTCTTCTTAATTTCTAAAAGATCCAGTCAGCTCAGAGAACTGTACTGCTGTGATCCTGCACAATGACAACACACTGAGTGTGAATTGTATTTTACAGATGAGCACCAGTCTTTATGAGTGTTATCGTCTCTTGAACTCACAATCTTGCGATCAGGTCTTGTGGTTGACGTTTAATTCTGCCCTCTATTGAGCTTTCAGACTGTAGCTCTTCTCTCTTCTGCTTTAATTGTGTATTTATTCATTTTCTCTTCCCACTTAATGTTTTTTCAGGTTGGTAGATGGCAGGAGTATTTCCCAGCATACACCTCACTTGTATGTCCACATCAATGCATCCTGTGAAACCTGTGTGGCCATTTCCCGTCAATCCACCTCGACAACCAGTTTAATTAAGGTAATTTCTGGTTGCTGCTTATATTCTTCTGGCCCCAACAAGTCCGGCTAATGAGATGTGTAATGAGAACATTTCTAAACATCCTCTATGTAACTAGTCTGCCTGAGCTGCTCTGCTTTTTTTTTTTTTAATAAATCTTGCCAAAAATCTCCTCATTAAAAAGACAACTCAGCATATCACTTTTAGATAACCAAAACAAATCAGGATTTTGTAACTGCTAGCAGACATCTTAGGTAGATAAACATGGGGCAATGAAACATAAAAGGAAATTCATCCTTCACCCCCAACACCAAGATCACACAAAAAAACACCTAAAACCACAAAAAACCACATACATGCTCTTCAGGAATGCCTTTATGTCTGCATTCCTCAGTTGTCAGGAATAAGGTAATCAGCTCCTAATTAAACACACAAGGCTTTCAGTATAGTATATAAGATATGTCTGCTGGACAATGATATTGAAATTGCTCCAAAATAATTATCTGTTATTATATAGTACTTTATTATATATTATTAAGTTAAGTATAACAATATATATACAGGTACTGTATGCATTTAATAGTACAATATCTGCATCTGAAAAAAACAAAATGCTGGAAAGCGTACAAATCTAGACTTAGACCATCTAGATTTAAACTTTGATCAAGTACTATTAGGTTGCCAGTTGCCACATTGTATTTTTAAAGAATTATTATTTTTTTTTTAAAGAAGCAGACAGCTACCCATAAAACATTTGTCGATGCTGAAATTGACATTGCAAGAACAATCCAAATTGAATACACCACAGACCCTTATTTTGTTGACATCTAAAGGTCTTGACTGAGCAACAGGGCTGCATTTCATCGAAGTTTCAAGAGGACTAAACCAAGATTTAAAGACAGTTTTTGTTGATAAACAGTTATTTAATCCTAGTTAAGTTAAGTTTGCAACCCATCCTTTAGATTGTAAAGTTAGAAGATCGTATTGTGCACATAGACAAATCCCAACAGTTTGCATACACATACAGCATGTGGCGACTGCTGTATAAATAAGCGTACATGAACCCCTCATGCTTAAAGCCTGTGTATCATGAAGACACACTGAATTCGGAGCTTTAAGGCGAGCATTTATAGCTCCTTACCATCCGTTTCACTGACAGAAACACAACTATCCACACACAGACACCAATAAACAAACACCTGCCTTATGGACCTCGAGGTCATTAAGCTGGTGAGAAGAAGTGCAGAGCGGCGGTCTAATTAATGCGCCTTTCTGCCTCCCTGAAAGACCTTGTTATTCTCTCCCCGCTCTCGCACAGAGGCTAGACCAGTGTTTTGTCTGCTGCTCTTAGGCCTTATTAAAGAAGGGACAGGCTGCCTGGGTTCATCCTGCCGTCTGCATCCATCCACCATCAGGGGTGAATAGAACATGAAGGGTTTAGTCAGGCTCAAGGGAGACAATTCAGTTGGGGACGCCTCGGGCAGCAGAGACTGTATTTCACCGGAGGCTTATCTCGCTCTGTCAGTCATCTGGATAATGTCACTTGGTGTCAGTTTAATGGAAACAATGATACTGGATACTGGCTTGACCCGTGGTGCGGCTGTGAGCCTAGTTGGCATCTTGTTCATATATTGGGGAATGTTGTGTACCTGCGTCTAGTGCCATTTTTGCTCAATCAAGGCCATTTTCATTTGATAGTGTGTGATTAAATAGTGCTGCATGTGGCTTTCTTTATAACCGAGCCAAGACTGTGCTGTGCTAATGATATTCATACAGCACATACACTGTTTCGTCTTAAGAGGCTGCTTTAATGTCTTACTGCACTAGATTATTTTTTTTTTAGTTCATGGTACTTGTCTATCATTGTTTGATGGGAGTCTTTTGGGGTTACCAAGGCAACAGTTGAATCTAGTGTTATTTTGGCTGTTCTATCAATCTGTTTCACTTATTGTAGTTCTTCCATCGGTGACCTTAAAATTAGATTTGTCTCATCCGTGCTCACAACTACAGAGTATTGGAGGCAAATTAATTCCGGACATTGATTAGCAGTTGAACAAAGAACCCCCGTGGAGTCACTCCACAGGGAAGGGAATCCTGACATCGCTATAAACTTGGACGTCATTATTAAGGTGTTGTTTAAACAAAAGTGTGTCAGATGGGCATAGTGGAAGGTGACGAAAGGAAAGACTGGGAGCTCTGCCCAATCCATTAGGACAAATACAGTAGATAGTATTGGCTTCATATAGTCAGCAGCCTCAGCCTGAGCCGATAAAGCACAAGACACATTGCTTTAATGACTAACTCCAGATATTTCAAAAAATGTTTCTCACATTGAGAAGAATTTATAGGCCTCCCCGCCTGTGAGAAAATAAAAAAAGGCCAAAACATCTGGTGCAATCATGCTCCTTAAACAGGCAGAGGCACTGTTTGTCACCGAGCCAGAGGCAGAGTTACACTGTTGGTGGTACATTTCACAGGGAACAGTGCAGAGGACGAGAGTCACCCCTGCTTCAACCACAGTGTAAGCTGAAGTCATCAACCCTGACAACATCTTCAGCTACACTCAGCTCCAGGGCATTGAAGGCTCTTTCACTTTCTTGCAAGTTCAAATTGACATCCCCCTCGCTGCTTCAATCCCCCTCCCCGGCATTGTCCTGAGGAGGAGGGGTCACTGGGGATTTGTGCAGAAAGAAAACACCTTTTTAAAGAGGATTTTAATGAAATCAAACACAGCTACTGCCTGCCGCCCACATACAGCAGTGACAAGTTCCTTAACCATTTGTATGTTCTGACCTTCTTGCTTGGCTCCCCGCACGCCAGTCTCTTCATTATGCATCAGATTAACACAAAAAGAGCCTTTGTTCTGGAATGACTTATAATTAAGTGTTGTATTGAGGATCGTGGTCTTGTGTTATTGTCGTAGGGTGGTATTCTTTTGAGCTCACTGGAGGATCAGTGAGCCGTCCAAACAGTCTAATTTAATTTTATGTTTGTGCATTTGTGTTGGTTGATTGTGCAGCAGTGCATACAATGTGCTAATGTGCCAGTGCTTATAATTAGCACAGAGATGTACTGTAAAGGGTTGCAGAGCAGTCTATAGTATCCTTTGGAGGCCCATCAGTGCTATTTATATCATTAGTAATTTGATGTTGTCTGCCATTCATCTCCTTTGTCCGTAGTTTGAATATGAACACAATCATCACATGGTGAGGATTTCACCATATGCCTGTCTGTGTATTTGTAGCTTTTGTCTTGTTTACAGTGCGTGGGTTTGTGTGTGTTTGCCTGTCAGTAGCAGACCAGACATGTGTGTGGGGGGTCTGTGCCTGTAGTAAGCGCAAAGCCGCAGTGGAGCCCATCCCCTGCTCCCTCCCTGAGACGCCTTTACTTGTAGTGGGGAGAGGAGCCGCAGCCCACGGCCACTCCTTCCCCGTCTCCAATTGGAAGAGAGAGGCCGCCTCCCTCCCCTGCCTAATTGGTATGCAGGCGGCGCAGTGTGTGTATGAGGAGAGGGAAGAGAGAGAGAGAGGTAGCAGTCAGTGCAATGGGATAGAGGAGAGCGAGGAGGAGGAGGAGGAGAGTGAATGAGAGCTGCTGGATCTGCCTTGCCTGCGTGCCTGCCTGTCGTCTGCTGAAGCTGGGTTTACTGCCGCGCCACGCTGCACTGGCACAGAGCAGAGTCACGGCCCATTTGCACCACCGTCTGCACTCTCAGCACCAACACGGAGCCACACAGCACCGGTTCTTAGCCCAGCGACACCCACCAGCAAGGAAATCCAGGGGCAGAGCTCACCAGGCTTTCTCCATCACCAAGGGGGGGACGCAGCAGCTACGAAAGGGGCCTGGCGCTACAATTTAGGCACCAGCTGCTACTTTAACCAAATCCCCCTCCACCTTATCCCATCCTTACCAACACCACCACCACCACCACCACCACTCCTCTCTTGCTCCTCCCTATGCCCTTGTCCGCGGCGGCTCCTCTCACCTCCCTGGCCAGTATATGGATAGAAGCTCCCTGTTTCAGCTCATACAAGAGCAGGTAAGCGAGTGAGCAGGCAGCGGCAGAGGTTTCTATGGTTACGGGCTCCTGGCCACCTCACCGTCTATCCAGGGATTGAGACGTGGAGGCTGGGGGTGAGAGCTGATGTTAGGATTGATAGCAGGGGCTGTTTGCACGGGCAAAATGAGAGCGTGAGACAACACGACGGACGCAAGCATCATGGAGCCATGTGGGCCCAGAGAATGTGAGGTCAGATCATGAGCCATGGGGGGGGGGGGGGGGCATCATGTCATGGTTTATGGGAGTGAGGGAGGGAGGAAGGGGTGTGTGTGCAAATAGTGGGATGGATATGCATGTCTAAATGGATGTATAGATGGATTGATTGGAGCATTCTCTATTTGAGGAATGACACAAAAATCATACGATAACGGTCGATTACAGCTGCTGCATTAGCGTTTGCAATCAATCATGCTGCATGTGCATGGATTTGTGTCTGTTCCTGGGAATGTTTTTCTTTGTGCTTTTTCTGGATTTTGTACCACATCCCCAGTCTTATCATCTCAGGGTCACGAAAAACAAAGATTGCAAGATTATTCAGCTTTTTCATTTCCAACGAGGCAGTAGCCTGTGAAGTCCACGGTTCCTTCTAGAATAGAAGCTGTTATTTGGCTTTAAACTTTTTTCTGCTTTTTCAGCCCTGCTGTTGAAAACACAGTGTTGGTGGCCATATGTAGGCCAGTGGAAAATATTTATCTTGACATCTGGTTTCTTAGATTCCTCTGTACCCAAACTGCTGTTTTTACTTTTCAGTCAGATCTATGTTTGAGTTAAGGTTTGGTCTACCATCTCCAAAATTAACAAGCCAATATGGATCTATATTTAGCTAGTGTTTCCTGAAGACATATTTTGTGTGTGTGTGTGTGTGTGTGTGTGTGTGTGTGTGTGTGTGTGTGTGTGTGTGTGTGTGTGTGTGTGTGTGTGTGTGTGTGTGTGTGTGTGTGTGTGTGTTTTAACTCTAAGCCTTCTAATGTGTCTTGTGTTTTTGATGATGAACTGGGTTTTTGGCTGATGGACAGATAGATTGGGCAATCATTCTGTCCAAGAGGGAGGAATCAATTAACTGCTGAAGGGTTAGGGGTCAGGAGTGGCCCATCAACAGCACAACGATCAACACACTCAAGAGCCTTGGGGAGTGTGTGTGTGTGTGTGTGTGTGTGTGTGTGTGTGTGTGTGTGTGTGTGTGTGTGTGTGTGTGTGTGTGTGTGTGTGTGTGTGTGTGTGTGTGTGTGTGTGTGTGTGTGTGTGCGTGCTGCGATCATGTGCACAGTTGCATTTTTATGAATGTGTTCGTGTGTGTTTTCATAACAAGTGGAGGAAGCCCGTGTGGGTTGAGTGAGAAGATACTCTGTGGTCACACTGGTGAGTCATGTACTGTATAAGTACTACAGTGATAACAACTACTTAGTAATACCTCAACAACACATATTCCTTCATAGACACATTGTAATGCAGTATCAAAGAGGCTGACTCATCTGTGTCAATATCCATTTTCGAAGTAGCAGGTCCTTGGGCTGCAGATGAAGCCAATACTTCCACACTGTAAACGGCTGGGTGTTTTATTGATTGTGGGGTTTGCTCTGCTTGCACCACTATGTTCATACAGACAGGCCACAGTTGAGCACACTGTGGTCCTATTAAGCTCAAGTCTAGACCAAATCACTCACTCTTGCTGACAACAGGCTGTTTTTCTTTTTTCACTTTTGGAACTCCACGCAGTGGACTTTGATTTGGAAAAGGTCTCTCTAATTAAACCAGAATGAAGAGAAAACAGCTTTTGGACTGTGAACAGGCAAGCTTGTTTTTAGCAAAGCCTGCTGCCTGTCTAAACATTGGGCACTTTTCTGCTTGTCTCATCCAGGAAAATGTTTTGCAGAGCAAGCATCGGTTTTTTTTGCACCTCCAGATTTAAATAGTCACATTCACTGGAGGCTTCCCACAACGACCACAGTGTCCCACCAGCCTCTAAGCAAATCTACAAGAGCACCTGGAGGTCAAGTGCTTTGCTTGGGGGCATTTTCAACGTAGCCGTTTGTAAAGGGAAAGGATTACTCTGTCACTGCTTAGTTTTTACCCAGTCTAGGGTTTTAAACCTGCAACATTACATTCATTTTTTTTTTAAATAAACATTTAGATTTAAGCTACCACTGGCCTAACATTCCCTTCAGTCAAACACGCATTCAATGTTTAAGGCACTAAACTTCAATGCTTTTGGGGTTTCCTAGAGTATTCCTCAATCAGGATGTTTTGCCTCAGAAGAAAACTGTGCATGCTTAGTTTATACGAGCCGTGCAGGTGTAAAGAAGAAGGGATATTGCAGCCGTATCACACACAATCACATGAAAATGCTGCAGGGGGAGACTAGGAGAAAGCAACAGTGGCAACATGAGTGAGTTTTTGATTAGTCTTTGTCTGCAGGAGGTTGCAATGCTGAGCTCAGGCTATTTCTGGCCTATGCAGGCTCACACATATGCTCATGATCAGAGCACACACAGACGCAGTTTCGCTGATAGTGTTTCTATTGCAGCGCCACTGATAAGGCAACTTATGGTCGGCAGCACTCAGCCACTAAACTACGCTATCATTAGTTGGTGAATATATCCCCATGTGTCATTCAGTTCTTATCTGGCTTATGTATATCTCTCCCATAAGGACTTGATGTTCTGAATACTATTTTGACATACTTGTATCAAGTAGAGAGAATAGGGCTCAGTCCCTTTTCATCATTCTCTGATGCAAATTTGCATTAAGCTGTATTTGAAAATGCCTCTGGCTGTTTGTACTGTGTTTAAACGCCAGGAAATGTAGTTAGTTAGATTGTCTGCATGAAGGAAAATCCCTGCGGGTGTCTCTCTACACTCATCTCCACTTGAGGAGAGAGTGGTTTGGATCTAACGGCCATCACATCGCAGTGCCACAGTAGCTAAATTTGAGCATAATGATGGTAACGGCAGGGCTGAACGTGCATCGTGATAATTATGGAGTCAGTGGCCCAGTTGTTGGTGAACACCAGTGAGTCCTGAGGGCAGCAGAGATTAATCAAAAGGGTTTTATCTGATGCCATGCAAATATGCTCTGCCCTGTAAATGCCACTGCCCTCTGCAGATGCACGCAGCCCTGTCCAAGCTCGACAGCCTTGTTCACAGAGACCAAAGTAGTCCGTAGTATTGGCTCTGTGCCACGGGGGTTAGTCAGTGGGAACTATACCAGTGCTGGTGCCGCATTCCTACCTAATGGAAGTTATAATCACCATCTGCCAAAGTGTAGATACTGTTCACTCAACAACTATCAACCTTTCTAGCTCTTTTACTTTTGACATCAAATAATTCCTTTAACTCCTTCAAGTCAGCTGGAGCCCTATTCAAAATAAATCCTAGTTTGAAGATTTAGGGTCACTTGTAGCATCCACTAATCATTTGTCATGCCAGAAAATAGTCCGATCAAAAAAATTGAATTTGCTATCATAGAAAGCAAATTTGAGAAGCTGGAAATCGTGAACCTTTGTCATAATTTTCTTTTCAGTCGATTATCAAAATAGTTGGCAATTCATTTTCTTCTGATTGACTAATCGATCAGTCAAGTTTTGGCTCACATATTGTTACCTTTGCAGGAGGAAAATCTGCAAGAGCCTAATAAAACAGTTGAAATTGTGCCATCTTGAGTTGGCTGGTGATAATTAAAGAGAATGCATGCAAAGTGTAACCGTAGGTATCTTTCTCTACTTTCTGCCTCAGCTGATGTGATGGCAGAATTACGAACAACTCTCCTAGTGCGACATACAGAGTGCCTTGTCACTGGTTGTGTGTCAGTCTTCTGCAGGCAGGACGATAGAAGTGGCTGTGTTTCAGCCCACTGGCTGTACGCCTATCATGGCTAGGTTTTGTGGTTTGATCCCAGGCTGGAGGGTTCACCCTTGAGCCCCTGTGGAACAGACTGATAAGGCAGTCGTGGGCTGGGATCAGTCGGAGTCGCTGCGGTGGAGGTAATAGAGGTCCCGAGGGTTAACACTGAGATCATTCCCCTGCAGTCAGCATTCCTCTCTTCTTTGCCCTCCTTTTTCTCCTCCTCCTCGTGTATACATTTCCATCCCGTGTCGTGTCCATCTCATCCCACTTTGCTCTTCAGCCAGCCAATTTGCTCTCTGTGCCTTAACACCTCCAACTTCCATCCATAATCTCCCGCCCCACCTCCCTTTACATCTAAACCCTGCGCCCGTCTTATTACCACCTCATTCTAATCTCATTGGTGTCTTCCCATCCATCTGTATTCTATTTTTCCTTCAGCCTTTCTTTTATCGCCTCTTTCTCTCCCCCCTTTTGTGTCTTTCCTTTGCCTCTTCAACGCCAATATGTTGGGGGGGGGATATGCAAGAAGGGGATGACACGCAGGCGACTGGTAACCATGGCAATGCATGCAGCTTGTCAAAGTGTCTCCCTCACCAGTGTTGGATCGCTTCAATAACTGCCTCCCTCTCAGCGCTTTTCCTTCCTTCTTCCAACCTTTTCTTCTCTCTGTCTCTCCCCTCTTGTTCATCCAAGTCACCAGCCTGCCCAGGAAAAAAAAAAAAAAACAGGCTGTTCTTGCCAACACTCATTCATCTCAGTGTACCTCATCTTGCTAATTGATAGCCCTAATTGGCTACAAGAACCAATCCCCCACCTCCTTGTATCCTCGGCAGACAGGCTCCCCTGTGCAACGTTCTTCCTGAATAAGGTCAGACTATGAAGGGAATAGTATCTGTGCAATATGACAGCTCAGTGTCAACACTTGGTTTGCGTAAATGTGCACAACCATATACAGTGTGCCTCTGTGCTGCTGCTGTACGTGCAGTGACGTGCTGACATATGGAGGCTGACAGTAATCAGACGTCCCCCGTGTGGCTCTCTGTTCCCCCTGTCAGCCTGGGCTGAGCCAGGAGCACATTAGAATCTGATCTATCTCCCCTCTGTGGCAAGTAGATACAGAGCACTGGAGTGTGTCACAGCCTTCTTATAGGAAAAAGAAGAGCCAGACTGCTGGTTTAGGCAGGCGCACAGAATAACAGACGTTTTTATTCTCTGTGCATCCTTCAGAGTCTGTCTCTGTTCTTCTCTTCTCTCTTTTCATACCTTCTACTTCTACTGTTTCTTTAACTTAATCATTTTTCATGTCTTTCATTTCATCAAACGACCACCCACCTCACCTCCCCCTCCCGTTTTCCACCTACCCTCTCTGCTGTCTTTTTTGTGCTGTCTCTCCCCCTGTATTCCCCACATGCCACCCTGGTGCCCAACACATCACACATTCTTGCCATATCTGCACCATTTTGCTCAGCAAGCCTCAAGGACAGAACAGGGGCCTGGTTTTAGCAAACGTCCATTGGACACTCAGTTAAGGGGATAATCTAAAAATAGACCTGGGCTGGTTTTTTCCCCATCTTGGTTCATTTTTGTTCACGAATTTGCTTTTACGTGCATTGCAGATGGCCTTGACATTGCTGGCTGTCAGGAGCTGAGTGTTGAGATTATACAGAGATGTGTGACGGACAATGACCAAGAGGGAGCTAGTATAGTATGGATTTTGCCCTTATTGTGTAAACAGACCTCACTTAAACAATGTGCATGATGTGAAGAGTGTAATCAGTTAATGCCCTTGAGACAACAATGGTTGTGTGTGTACAGAAGCTTGGTTAATATTGGTTAATACCCATTCATATGAAGTCATGTTGGTGTAGAGAAAGTAGTGTTAAAGTGTCATAAAAAATAGCTTCACTACATCAGCCAGCAGTGGTAAAACACTCATTCCGAGTCAAGCATCATAAAACTAACCCATTAGTTCCTGCCTCCACTGTGCTTTCCCAGGTGAATATATACACATGTTTTCAGGGGAGTGATAAAAGCAGATTAAATGGAATTAAAGGGATGCTTGTGTTCAACTAAATGTCTGCAAAAAAAACTGGAAACAGTGTAGAGGGAAGCAGAGCATATACAGTAAACATGTTTAGGAGGAAGGATGCACACACACACACACACACACACACACACACACACACACACACACACACACACACACACACACACACACACACACACGCGCGCACACGCACACACACACCAGTGGATTTCCAGATTGATCCCTAGCTCCTTAGTTGAGCAGTAGAGCTTAAAGCTTTGAGCCTCCTGCAGTTAGGACTGACACAGCGCAGCGTGGTTTAATGCTGCTCTTCTCATGCAGCCGATGAAACGCCTTTGTCTAACCATGTCAGAGCAGGCCAGGTTCAGACGGCAGCCTAGATAGGTTTCTTCCTGTGTACTCAAGACATGGGCAACGATGATCCAGCACGACTGACTCCACACTGACGCAACATCTGAAAGCTCACTCCTCCCTGGGGCAACCGGAGGCCGTCGGTTTACTGTCTGAAACCTAATGAGGCTGTGTTAGCATTCAGGAAAACAGTAAAATGAGAAGCGGCAAGGGCTCTTCCCATGTGGTCTCTTTGTAGCCTACTGCTCCAGTTTGTCCTCAGGCGCATTTTCACAAACACACTCGGATGCACTAAGGAGAGCTGGCATGAGAAATTAAAGCTTCATTGCAGAGCAATTGAATGCATTTAAGAGGAGAAGGTGAGGGGAGAAAATCAAGTAATAATTAGGTGAAGCTGCCGCCCGGCCAAAAAAACCCACATTACATAAACCCAGCGTAGATGCACACTCTATACTTTACAAGCCATTTTTAAGCTTGCGCTATTTTAGACAGCCACATTTTTATGACACTTTCCCGCTTAAATCAATTACGAGGAGCCAGCTGCACTGGCATATAGGCATCAGTGAGTGGTGAGTTTAAAAAAAAACGCACTGACTACAAACTGCAAATGTGACCACGGTCGAACCCATACAGTCAAATAAAGCAACCACTCAGAAACTAATGTCAACCCCATTTAATGCTGAGGGATTTCTTTATTGGAGAGAAACTGCGGGTTACTGCGTATTAGAATGACATGGCCGCCTGTCTTCTCTCGCTGCTCCCAACAACAACAGCCGTCCTGTGGTTTGCTGTGAAAGACCTGCTCCTTTAATGAGGTTGATTGGGGCTTTTTCTTTAGGCAGGTCTAATTCGTAGTGGCAACGCAGCTTAATTAACACTGCTGTCACTGTCTGAGCTCATGGCTTCAGCCCTGTAGCTCTCATTTGTCTTTATGAATATCTGTTGTGTCTCTGTGTATGCATCTTAGCTGTCTATTACTGACGCATTCTCCCTCAGGGCAAACTGCCGCTTCATCTCTGCAGTGCTGCTTATTATGAAAAAAAACAAACAAACATGATGCATAACTGAAATAGCGTTCTCAATACATGCATTATCAGCAACGTAGTTTCTATCCCAATTGTCTAAAAGCGGGCTGTTGTTTTTTCAGCTGGACCCAGACAACACCGGTTTCATCGCAGTGGAGAACTTCACCAGCTTGGTGGAGCACCATGAGCTGCAGCTGGACCCGTCCAAACTGGACATGCTGTTAGCCCTGGTCCAGAGCAATGAAGAGGGACAGGTGTGCTACCAGGAGCTCATCGAGCTGGTGAGTGGAAACCAGACGCACGTAGACAGCTATACAGAGAGTAATGCAGAGGGAGTCGCATGAGGCATTTCATGTCCTGCAGCACAGACGCACATTTCCACACATACACCCACTTTTTGTTGGATTTCAGAAAAGGTTACAAAATTGATTCAGACAGAGCCTGGCAAGCTCCGCAGTGGCGAAAATTGACTTGACCGTTCAGGTCGTTGTCCTGCAAAAGGAGGATCAATCTTTCCAGTTAATGTGTCGGTAAATCCAGGCACTTAACCTCACAAGCCGTGCACAGCGAGCACTAGAAAACACTCAGACCAAGCTGACAGAGCCACAGTATTAGAGCAACCAGTTTTTATTTATCATAACTGATATATTCAAATAAAATGAATATATTAAATAGTGTAACACCAACAAGACTGATACTGTGCAAGAACATGTTTTATATACTGATGTGAGAACAGTGTGTGTGTGCTATTATGTTCTCTTAGTTACAGTTTTTGTCCTTTGCCTCTGCTTTGAATGAACCAGGCTCTTTATTCTCTGCCTCTTGTTTTTCTTCGTTTCCTGCCTCTTCACATGTGTTTACTAGAAATTCACGAAAAGATGTATGTGTGAATAGCGGATTCTCCTTGATGGAATAATTGGAGTGCGGAGAAGAGCCACCTGCTTTGCGTAAGCGCCGAGAATTATTCAATACAACTCCTGGAATATTTTCACTTCACTTTTCATTTCCCCCCTCTCTTGCTTTTTCTCTCTCTGTTTATCAGTCTCTTGTTTTGTATCTTGTTCTCTCCCCTTGTGTTGTCCATGGTTTGTAATGAAGGCCACACAAGGCCACTCAATTTGGAGCAGGTCCCATTTCTAAAGTCTGTACCACAGCCTCTCCTTTCCTTAATGGAAGTGTACAACTATCTTCCTACGCCATTCTTGAAGTGTTATTATTTTTATTTTATTTTTTTATCTATCTCATTTCAGTGCATTCTCATCTTCCCTTCTTCAAGCCAATGTAATATTACCCCCCCACCCCCCTTTCTTTGAACCTGCCTCTTTGAACCCTCAGATCTCCTTTCCTTCTCTTACATTCTACACTCGTGAGCATATGTTATAGGTGAAAAAAAAAACCTGCCTCTCCTTAGAAAGCACCAGGGAGACACTTTTAAAATTGCCTATTAGCCAAATGCTAATTGCCTTCGATTAGCCCAGCATTGCTAGTAGCAGGCAGTAATCTGAGGTAATTTGAGAACGCCCAGCCTCACACAGATATCGACCCCCCAGGTCTGATTTTAAAGATTTGTCTGATACACACACATGTCCACACCGTTCTGTGCATGCATAGAATTTGCATATATACAAGCGTTTTTATTATGAATTAATGCAGCCACCCTCCTACTCCTCCTGATATACACACACTGTCTCAAACGCAGACAGACTCTTATTCGTTCACACGAGCACTGCCGGTACAGATTTGCTGACTAATTTAGAGGATATTCAAATGTTGATGTGAATCTGGCCTCCCGTCGCGCAGCATGCGATGCATGAACTCTGCAGGTTCCCTGGGATGAGCTTCAGGCTGACGCTCTGAAAGTGCCGCATGTAGCATGACATTTTCAACCAGGTCATCAACGAATACCCCTGGCTTCCTTTCTCTCCTCCTCTCCTTTCTCTCTACTGCACTCTGACTAATTTTCACCTAAGTTTCTCCAGATTCTCTCAAGCCCGTATTCTCTGCTTTTTGTCCGGCCCTTCTCTTCCTCTGTCTCCATTCACATCTCTGTGTCTCAGGCAGATTTATTAAGTAGTGCTTTATGGTGTGTGTGTGTGTGTGACAGATGACAGTTGCAGTTTGATTTGGAAAGTTCGGTGCTGCCATTATATCATAGCCAGTATCATAGTCATTGCCTCTAATGTGGTGTCTGTATTGATTGATTGCAACTCCCCTGCATCGTGTTAAAATGGACATGGCGCATGTGTGTGTTTGTGTGTGTGTGTGTGTGTGTGTGTGTGTGTGGTGTGTATCTGTCTGTCTGTCTGTGTGTGTGTGTCTGTGTGCCCTGACTCCATGCTTTTTTTTCAATCCTTTTAGCCCGTAAGCTTTTGTCAGTTAACGGGTGTGTTCAACATTTTTCTGATTTGTTGTTCTACATTCACTCAGTGGAGCCGTGAATCCACGGTGCTTTTCTCAACCTCAGTGGGTGTAAATGTGTTTGAATCGCGCCGTTAGGCAACAGCTTCTGTGTGTGTGTGCGCACGAGCGAGTGTGCGTGCGTGCGTGCGTGCGTCTGTAAGTACAAGACTGTCTCTGACATCGTTCATGTTCAACCCATCTTTCATGCAGGGTGATCTTAGCCAGAGAACTCCATCAGTTCAGCCAGAGGGGTGAATAAGTAACGCTCTGCTAAAACCTCTCTAGGGGAACTGTACACACACACACACACACACACACACACACACACACACACACACACACACACACACACACACACACACACACACACACACTCACCAAGAGTATGGTCTATATCTGACTACTAATCCACATCAGCAGCACAAAAATTCCACACAGCAAGACAACCGGCACACATTTTGACACATTCACGCACAATAACACACGCAGGTTTCGTTGCTGCAGGAGGCTGAGAGACACCAGAGGGGGAAAAGGTCACACATGGGCCTTTGGGGGGGGACGATTCTGTGATAGACGAGCATCTGCTAATGGACTGAGAGTACAGTAAGCCTGAAGTCGGATATATTCCTATGTGTGTAACTGCACGTATTGATTTCTTTAAAGAGAATCCTCCAATGCGGTCATGTACCAGCTGTGTAACTGAAGAAGTGTGTCATTGTTTTCCTCCGGGTGGTAATTTGGCTAATGTTTGATAGATATCCAAAATGGCTGCCATGGTTAATTACACGGGTGGAGGGTGTATTTTAGAGATCATGGCGAGGGATTCTCTTTGTTCAGGTTGGAGGATTTGAAGACTGTTGCTTTGTGCCTCATTGTTACCCTTCTGCCCAATTGTTGAACCTACTTTTTATGTTGTAATATGTACGTAATATGTTTAACATTTTTTTTTCTTTTGTCACATTCAGATGTATTGTAAGAAAGAGAGCGCTTACAGAGAGCAGAAATGACCTTCACCTACAGGCCCAGTCGAAAGACACTCAGTTGATATACAGTTGATATATATTTAAAAGTTTTCGAGTTATTTGAAGTCCCATTATTGCCCACAGCGCATCAGTCTCCAGGGACACAGATGGTACCATCAACATCACATCTCACACCAAACTCTAGTCAAGGCTTTCTGTTTTAGATGGATTGCAGGCCAAAAGTGATGCACTTTGCTTTAGTGTCCTGGAGTGAAGGTTTTTTTTTTTTTCTCCGTTTTAGAACCGCAATGATTAAACCATGAAGGAAGGCCGCAAACTGCTGAAGGGAAAAAGGTGGACTCTCATTTTAAAAGGATTGGGGCAAAAAAGAACCTGAATATCTGGGTCAGGGTAGAATCCGTGAGATCTGTGATTTAGATTCTGAGAGTGTACGAGTGTATGTGTCTGAGAGAGAGAGAGAGAGAGAGAGAGAGAGAGAGAGAGAGAGACACAGTTAGGGAGAGGGATTTTTTAGGTCTTCTGAATGACTCACAAATTAGATAGTAAATGTTCATAGTGGGACTTTTAGTGGTGGTGAATCACTATGTAAACTCAGTTCATTGTCGCAGCCTTCTAATATTTTCCAGTGCAGACACCTGAATATCCTTTAAACCGTGTTTTTTAATTGTTATTACTAATAAGTATTTAGCTGTGAGGTATTGACCATGTGGTGTGGCTAATTAATCCATCAAGGACAATTGACTAGAGCTGAGAGATGCATGTACAGCAGCTACCAAGAGGAGGAGGAGGAGGATGGACTCCTGCTGTTTGACACACACACACACACACACACACACACACACACACACACACACACACACACGCACACACAGCTGTCAGTTTTGCCCATTCAGTCGGAATACTATCTTTATCTTGGTGCTCTTACCCTCAGCAGCAATTATTCCCTGGCAGACGTTGCTTCATCAGGAAACTTCTACCGTTACCGATGCACAAGTCAGGAGGTTTTCCCCCCTCTGACGTTTTATGGGATGAGATGGGATTTTTGGTGCACCTTTGCTCTCTGTCACTCCTCTCAGTGCGTTATCTCATGTTTTGGCTCCTCGATTGTGCCTTATTGTCTGTTCGCCGTCGCTCTCCTGTCGTCACTTCAAAAGGCTGCTAATGCTCACTTTAGAGGCGGCAGTCCTGCATGTCAGAGTAGGCGAAGCAAAGTGATCGCTATGCTTAGCTGTGTCTCCTGGGAGCACATCTTTACAGAGACGGCATGAACGGGAGAGAATAGACTGCGAGGTGAAGAGGCGTCAGGTGTTGTCACCGAGCCAAACAAAGATGAAATAAACTCAGAAACAGAAACTTTTATTTAAAGAAGAAAGCCAACAGAAAGGAAGAACGCACAATTACCTCTCTCTATCCCACCTCTTTTCTTCATATAAATTTCATCTTTTTCATTGTGAATTCAACAATATGAAGATATATTTAGAATGAGAAAGGAGATCACATTCACTGTCCATTGGCGGCATATGGAATCAAGCTCACCCAGGCAGGCAGCTCATCTTCCCCTCTTAATTCCCCCCTCTCTGCCTTCTTACGTCCCTCTACTCCTCTTCTTTTGCTTTCACTCCCTGCCTCAAGTATAGTATAATTGCATTTTCCAGGCCTGATTTCCATACTAAATATGTATCCCTCCATCTGTGGGAGAGCCAGCAGCCCAGCTCGACACCGTTCTGGTTATCACTGTGCAACAGGCCCCTCACACCCTCACTGTAGTGTACAACCACCAGTGTCATTATTACCCACAGTTAGGGTAGTTACCACTTCCAGCTCTGCTAACTTCCAAAGCAGATTAGCACTTTTTTTCTTCAGTTTTTTCCTCAGTGATTTCTTGAAAAAAAAAAAAAAAAAAAACATCTGCTACTCCATTTATGGAGCAATCTGTGGAGCATTTCATATTCATTATTTGCTCATGTATTTACAGTCGTTGTCCTCCAGTATATTTAGCTCATTAGCTTTTATAGATATTGACCCTCAATTTCTTTCACCATGCCCCCTGCTGTGTCTACAAGCAGCAGGACCTGGCTAATGAATGGTGAACTTTAATGGCGGGTTGTACTTCCTACAGGCCCCCTCTGGAGGTTTCATTACACTTCATACAAAGCTGCCATATTGTCTGAGGTTACTATTATTAGAAACCTCTACATAATGTCTGCTGTTGTAGATTCATACTGTTAATCATTGCAGCTGCTGCCCACATGCCCTCTTTCTCCTCCTTCACTGCTTTTCCTGGAAACTAATTTTCATAAAGTGTCACGTCACATTATAGTACATATTTTGATTTAGAGATAATTACATAGTCTGCCAGTTGTCCCCAAAGGAGCTGAATTGTTTTAGCTTCTCCAGAGACTTCAAGCATCTGGCAATGCCACTGAGTATTAAATAAATCTTACCTGTGAAGCATGCACGCTGGTTTTCAATAAGGAAATGCAGACATTAACTGTGAAGGATCCCTGCTGTGAGTAGATGGTCAGACAGTATTTTCAGTGGTAACTCTGGTGGGAAAGAACCCACTGTGTTGGTATCCAGACAGTTCTCTGCTTTGGCTGTCAAAATAGTGGCATTAGGATGGTTTTCATCCTAAGCCTCTATTAAAGAACGTGTCAAGAGTTGGTCCTGCTGGCCTGCAGGCTGCTGCAAAGCTCCTGCTCACTTAGCAAACCTGGAGTCTGTGATAACATGAATACACACATCCACACCCACACACACATACACACACACACACACACACACACACACACACACACACACACACACACACACACACACACACACACACACACCCTTTCTCTCTTTCTAGGCAATAGTTCCTCTTAACAAAGATTTTTGCTTTTCAAGGGCAAAATCACTTCAACAGCCCATTTTTTTATGATGTCTGAGCTGCAATCAACCCTGCCAACTGTCTAAATCACAAACCTCTTATACATTATTTAACTTTCTTATCAGCCATTAATATTCAACTGCAGTTCTGTCATCTGTCTTGTGGCAAAAAAAGTGATCGCCAGTTGTTTAGACGTGTAACGTGGCTTTGATATTAATATTTTAATTGCTGCTGAGATATATGAAGGAAAAAATGATTTTATTTCTGACGCCAGTTAAGCATTAAGCATGAATAAGCAAAAAAGAAACTTCACTGTTCATTGATGCCTCTGAAAAACTGTCAGAACAACAGGAAAAAGTTTGAAATGAAAATAATTGTAATTTCTTTTCCCCTGACAATTTGGTTGTGAAAATAGAACTTACATAACCCGTCACACTATCCCTTGTGAAATCCGCACTTTATGAATGTTGGCTCCCCATCTAGGATGATTAGTCACACTGATGAGCTTCTCCTCAGTTTACACGAAAAGAAGCAATCCTCCTACCCTCACTTAGCATGAAGATAATTATGGATTTAATTGCTAAAATGAAACATTCAGCAGCAGGCGATGATGAGATCTGTTCATCCTGGTAAGGTGTGCTCTTCCAGCTGCTGACAGTAATTCTCATAAAACAGCTTGAGACAAGTTTATTGCAAGAAACATTAAGTCATCACGTAGCAAAAACAAACACAGGGAATGACCTGTCTGCTGATTTCTTAAGGTCACAATAATAAACTAGTCTTGTCAGCTGAAAAAAACAACAACTTTCTCATCTATTCTTATTATGATGTTTTTGGAAATATGCTTATTTGCTGTCTTGCTGAGATGTCTGTCCGTTAAATATAAGGCTACAGCTGGCAGTTGGTTTAGCTAACTTAGCTTAGCATAAAGACTGAAAAACAATCTGTCAAAGGTAACAAAACCACCTAGCAGTACCTCTAAAGCTCACTAATTAACACTTTTTATCTTGTTTGTTTAATCCGTACAAAAATCAAAGCGTAACATCAACAAGTTGTGGTTTTACGGGGATTATACGCCAATTATGTGACTTGGCCTGGAAGTAACTGCCTGCCAACCTCAACCCCAACCTCATGGTGAAGACTTCAGGAAATTAAATGAGATTTATCGGTTAGTTAGTGAGCTGTAGATCAGCTCGTAGGCAGATTAATTACCTTTGGACAGAGGTAATTAGATGGTTAGGTTATTCCCAAAATGCCTGAACTATACCTTTTAAATAAAGTGAAAATGTGTCCTGTTAGAAGTAAGTAAATTATGTTTTTTAAGCTCCCATCAGTCTGATTTGGAAGACGATGTTCATCGCTCCTCTGAGTTTCTTTAAAATACAAGCAGTTGCCCACAAGATATTGCACTGAGCTCCTGAGAGTAATACATGCATGTTTTTTCACCTTTTTCCTCAGATGAGCAGTAAGCGCTCCAGCAGTTTCCGACGGGCCATTGCGAATGGCCGCCGCACGCTGCAACGGGAGATCCTGCTGGACGAGACGGGGCTCGGCCTGTACAAACGTTTTGTGCGCTATGTGGCCTACGAGATCCTGCCCTGCGAGACGGACCGGCGCTGGTACTTCCACCAGAACCGCCTGTGTCCCCCGCCTGTCTTCATCGCCATCGTCACCATCGTACAGGTGAGATTTAGGAGGTGACCTCATCAGACACCGAGCTGAATATTGATTTTTCTACTGATGCAGCCCACTGATTCAAATATTCCTAAAACACAATATTTTAATTGAGTATGTGTGTATCTAACCCACAACCCTGACTTTAGACTGTTCTGTAGGCTTCGCTTCTTACCCACTGAAAAGATTCAGGGGATTAGTGGGTGCATTTAATGCCATTCCTCCAAGCTGAAACCCTCAGTCAGCCTGCATACAGGGATTTTTATTTTTTAGACACTGATTTTCGAACTTGGAAACCAGGTCAGTAATCACCCTGGCCACCACAGTGCCATTGACATTGGCATTTGGGGGGAAAAAGAAAAAAAAAAAACACTAACACGGACCACTGTTGAATGGTTGAGGATTAAGCGGCAAAAATAACCTACAGCTTTTTCACAAAACTTCCCTTAAAATCATCATAATTCAGAGGAAAGAAAGCCAAGTGCTCTTATAATGCCTCCAATTGGCAATGAAAGGGCTGTAATGACAATGAGGATGTGATAATAACGGTTCACATTCGTTTTAATTCACAGAGACAATGAGTCATTATTCTATGAAAAGAAATTAATGGAATTGAACCAGATGTGCCTTTTTTTTTTCCTGCGGGCAATAATTGTCTCCACAAGTCTAATAAGCATCAGCTGAGGAATACAGAACGAGAAAACGTCACGTGTCTTTTCATATAGCACAATGGGGTTTTGTTTTGCACCTTTTGTAGCAGCAGTCTGCAGAGAGAGTGTGTAATGGGTTTGGTGTCATTTTGCAGATTATTGTGTTCATGTGCTATGGCATCATGCTAAACAAGTGGGTACTGCAGACCTATCAGCCCGACTTCATGAAGAGCCCCCTGGTCTATCATCCCGGCCACCGTGCACAAGTGTGGCGTTTCTTCAGCTACATGTTCATGCACGTTGGGTACGTTCACAAACCTCCCCTAACCTCATGTTGATGTCTGCAGCACTGGTTCAGTTCAAATTTGGTTGGTTGTTGTTGCAGACGATGCACAGCTGTAGGAGGAACACCCATCTTGTGCTTTCATTAGAATGTTGTTCCCTTTCTGTGCTCTCTCATCAGTTTGGAGCAGCTGGGCTTCAACGCTTTACTGCAGCTGATGATTGGCGTTCCTTTGGAGATGGTCCATGGCATCTTACGAATAAGTCTGCTTTACATGGCAGGGGTGCTGGCCGGTGAGTGTCTTTTAAAATAAGTGTATTATTATGGAAACCAGCAGTTCCTAAAGTGGGTGCCTCAAGACAAGACATGTTGATTTCCATCAATTTTATTGTACATTTCTAACAAAACTAACACTGATGTAAAATATGTAACAGATATTCATGGTGTCATTTTTTAGCTAAAAAGGTGTGTCCATGTGTGGACTTGGTGGTGGGGGAACCAATGGTGTAAACTATGCAGTGATGTAACACAAAGTTTAGATATTGTTAGCAATGTTCTGTCAGTTTTAGATAATCTGCAGTGCAGTATGGACAGTGCTTTCCCTTTTTAAAACAATGACATAAACAGAAAAGGCAGTTTATTCTCTGTTCTGCACTTCGTGTGTGTGCGTGCGTGCGTGCGTGCGTGCGTGCTTGCTTGCTTGCTTGCGTGCGTCCGTGTTACAGTATATCTGTACTGACATAGCTTGTTTTTTGTTTCATTATTGTTTCTACAGTCTGCTACTCAGAAAAAATGCTGTGATTTTTCTTTTGTTGGTACCTTGGTCATTCATCATCTCAAAGGTCTGGTATATTGGACTTTATTATTTGCTGTGTAAAAAAAAAAAGTTACTTTTAGCATCGAATGTACCTCCAGTGAGGTTGAATTTGTTAGCGTCTCGTCCTCAAGCTGAGACCCATGAGTGGCCTGTTTGATAGTTTTGATAATAAATGCCGACCCGGCTGGTGGCCCAGACCTTTGAAAAAAATATACAAGTCACCAAACCAAATGCAGCCGAGTGACTCACTGTGCCCAGAGGTCGGGCTGCAGCACTCAAGTCTTTGTTGACAAGAAAACCTCATTAACTTTCATCCCCCTCCAAGCCAGTTTGGAGATTCGAGATTTTTAAATCTGCACTGATTGCTGGATGTGGTTTTCTCACTGCAGTTTTTTTTTTTTTTTTTGCTGTTAATGCGTATTTTCAGACGTCACATCAACACCGCTGCATAAACCTCTTTTCCCTTTCATCTTCACTGGGAACAATTTGTGTCTTGGATCTCCTAAATCTCTTGCTAACCATTATTTGATTGCTGTCGAGAGCAATAACCTAATTCATATTGAGTTATATTTGTTTACTTTCAGTAACGTGATTTTTAGGCTAAATATCCAAGTTCTTTGTTTATTTATTTTATTTTTTATTTTTTATTTTTCCTGTTCTCTTTCTGTACGTAGAGTATGGAGTTAAAGTTGCTCAAAACTAAAAGTCAAAGCCTCACTTCCCAATACACTCACATGCACACACACTCTTAACACTCAAATTATTGTAGCTTTGATTTATTAGAGAAAGCGAGCAAGCATGGGACTTGGAGGGGGAAAAGTGGGAGAGTGATGCAGGGTTTCTCTCTGGGGAATCAGCCTATAAGTGCAGTTTGAGATGCTGTTTGGAGATTTAAGCTGCTGCCTGAATTAAAAAAAAGGAGGAGAAAGCAGCGAGGAGATGGTGATATTTATACCCCCAGAGCCTGGAGTTGAACTGCATTCATTAGAATTCTTATGCACGAGTTACACTGTGGTGATCAAACATTTTATTTATGTAGTACTGTAGTGTAGCAGTGTGTAACTGTGTGCAATTAAATTAGATTCATTTTTTTCTGCATTTAACTTTCAACACAGTAATAAATGAATTCCTTCTAAACAGTGAGGAGGAGCTTAGCTGCCTCACAGGTCACATGAGGATGAACAACTTTAAGCGGTATAATGTGAGTGTATAATAACGTCACCTTCTGATTCTGGTTGATGGAATAGAAATTGGAGCTGTGCTGGCACACATGTTGTGATCTGTGGGAAAATAGGCCATTGAAAAGCAGGTCGGGAAGTGCACCTGGACTCTTTGTGTCTGTGTGGAGTTTTTGGAGGAGTCAGTGGTGGGTTAATGACGAGAGAGACGGCGCCACTGCTTCCAGATGTGGGATCAGGCGAAGGCCACCGCCAGGGCTTTGGGCGCAGCAGGAGGTTTTGGTGTCGTGAGGTACACTGGGAGTGAGGATGGCATTGTTGCATGGAGAGATTTTTCATTTTATGCGTCAACATGATGAATTTGCAGTCCTTCAAATTGGCTTTAATAGCAATTCTTTTAACATTAAGGTGCACTTTTTGAGTTTTAGAACCTGATATGAAGACGTCACTAACAACTATGAGTCTTATTACTGAGCCCCTTCTAAGTTGTATGAATTAAAAGGACATGTTTTTAGTTTATCCTCTGAAACCTTGACAAGAGAGCGCATATGTTCATTTTGACGTTCTCCCACTGAGATAGCACCCATGTGACCATCATATTAGTTAAGCGGCCATTTCTCTGCAGAATGAGAAATTGCGACAATATGAGACAGTCTTAGGAGACACATCTCAAAATGTTTTGCATGAAGTTCATGTAACAAACGTTATAGCCATGCTAGCTGCCTGACTCTATGCCCGGTAGATAGATTTAGATATGTGAATTATAGGATCTATGCATTTCTTTATGTACCTCCTCCTAGCCTCCCCTTCCCTTTTTTCATTGATCTGTTAAATGTGTGTGTGTGTGTGTGTGTGTGTGTGTGTGTGTGTGTGTGTGTGTGTGTGTGTGTGTGTGTGTGTGTGTGTGTGTGTGTGTGTGTGTGTGTGTGTGTGTGTGTGTGTGTGTGTGTGTGTGTGTGTGTGTGTGCGTGCGTGTGTGTGCGCACGCACAATTTGGTTCTTAGTGGTTCCACTGCCTCACACAAAGCTTTCCCCTCAGTCTTTGTAAACTCATGGTTGCTTGTGGATGTTAGAAATTGCCTAGTGCTTTAGATTACTAAGTGAAATTCTTTATTTTTCTCTTCCCTTCTTCCTCATTTTGTTGCCCATGGCTGTCTCATGTTTATATTCATGCCTTCTTATTCTAGCTTATGAGTTCAATCATGTCGGCTATTGCTATCAGCTCTCGCATGCATGTTGCTTCTTCTTTTTTTTTTTGTGAGGCAGCGAAGCTTTCAGGTTCTAGCTGCACTCAGTGGGTGCGTTTGTGTGTGTGCCTTAACAAACCGCAAGAATATCTGTAGCGCAGGACTTGCTTTTTGTCGTTTTGTAGTGCATCCAATACTGTGAATAGTATAAAACCCTGCTCACAGATAAAAATATCTCACATGCATGAACACATGTCTCTGCATTCATAATCTTGAAAATATTAATGCAATTTAAAAGAAAAGATCAATTTGTTTCACGAAGCACAAGGTTTTAATCTGTGTAGGTCAGATGGTTTTATATACATATCTGGATATTGCTCTGGTCCTGTACTGAAGTACGCCTTCTGAAAATAAAGTATGACATTGTACATTTTGTCCTTGCTCACAGAAGAAACAACTCTGTAATTATTTTGTGACAGCGCCGATCAGACGTTTGGTACTAGTCCTCTCTCACTTTGCTCTGCTGCACTAACAGCAGATGAGCAGCTCCACCTGAATTTCATGTTTCCAAATGTGTTTCCAAAACAGTCACAATGTCAGACGAAATGAATGTGAAATGTTGAGTCATGTTCAACGTTTCAGTCCAGCTCCACATGAAAGGGAAGCGCCAGGGATTCTACCTGCTGTCTTTTTTTTTTTCCTCCTTTCTCTTCTGGGTCTCCTTCCCTCATGCCAAAAGCTCCTTCAGCTTACTCGTGTGCTTTAGGACATCAACAGGTGCCAGAACATCATGTTTTTTTCCTCGTAGCCCCATGTGAGCCCCAGGCTGTCAACTTTCTCTAACACCCTACATTTGAGACGATCCATATCCTCCAGTGGCCTCTCATAACAGCAAGCTCAATTCTGCTGCCTCAACATGTCCCGCTCAATTCAGATATCAGTGTGTAGATGAGGTTTTAGTTTTGATATACTATACTATGGTGTTTTTGTCTCCTTTTTGTTATCTGACATTGAAGAATCGACATTGACAGGCACTGGCAGCAAAGACCTGGGGTAAAACTTTCACTTTAAATCATCTGTTGTTTTTGCTGAAACATCAACAGATTCTAGTGGAAACAGAATGTGTTGCTGTCTCAACAAGAGCTCACGGTTGTGAAGAAAAAGGTGTGTGTGTGTGTGTGTGTGTGTGTGTGTGTGTGTGTGTGTGTGTGTGTGTGTGTGTGTGTGTGTTTATTTGCTGTTGAGAAAATAATCTCTTTTTTTTTTAATAACTTAATTGGATTTGTTTTGTTTATTTTAATGTGGACAGAAACATACGCATAGAATATTTGCTGAGCAGAACAATGCCACAAATCATAGCATTTCATTTGCAGTTCTTATTCCTAGATGGGCTTTTGTAAAAACAAATACATACATAGTACAATAAAAAGCAGAATAAAAATGCCAACATTTTCATATGCAAACATATAAAACAGACAATAAATAGAAAATAAGGATGATTATAAAAGTGCCATAAAAGAATAACATTTCTTCAAGGGAAGACACTTCATCGCATGCTTATTCTATCTAATATTAGAGATTGTTTCAACTTAGATTTGAAATGCGAATTATGAAGCTGTCTGTTCAAATTCGATGGCCAGTAGGACTGTTGGTGTTCTGGGCAGCTTCCAGGTTAGGATGTGAAAAGTTAAGCTCTCAGATTCTCCCTTGCACAGTGATGGGAAGTAATTATGTACATTCACTGTGCAGCAGAAGGAGGTTTCTCTTCAACAATGGAATTCTTAGTGGAGTGCTCGACCTAAATCCAATGAGCATGTTCCAAAAAGGGTATAAAAGTAGCACATCTCAGGCTACTCTGTCTAGGAGGACAAAATACTTACATTTCTCTTGTTTATTTGGCTTACATCACAATAGATATATGCTTACGTGTTTTGGTACAAAGCTCTGATGAAGGTTCTGTGCCGAAACGACAAGCAGCAAATCCTTAAGTACATTATTTGAATGCTTATTCTACCACTGCCCCTGCATAAAGGTTAAAAAATATGCGCCTGAGTAACTGACCTGTAAACCCTGAGAGGTTTTACGATGTGACTGAGCACCTTAAGAGCCCATGGACTTGCCGACCAATGGTGGATTTTCTCCTCCTTAATAAACTGGCCAGCCAGTGTTTAGAAAGCACTGTGCTCACGCTGCTTATTGGTGTCCTCAGTCCGGATGAGGAAGAGACATGTGGCCTGATGTCGTTTGTAGCCTGTTGGGAAATTGTAATGGAAATGTGATAAATGGCTGAATGTCAGTATAACCTCATTTTTGCAAGCTAGCCGATGTTGTCATTACTTAAAAGATCCATGACAAGTTACATGTACTGTTTAATCCTTCAGCAGTTGATTAATGTTGTTCTGGTATCGGGGAGGACAGCGGCAGTGTCTGCTTTCCACTGCGGCCATGAGACTGGCTGTATCGTGGGTCCTAATTTAGCTGGATGATTGTTTCTGCATTCTCTCAAGCTAATAAAAGCCTATTCAGTCTGTAAATGATTTTTGCCTGTGTTACACTATCTTTCCCATTCCTGTTACGTAAAGGATTGATGCTTTTTGAAAGCATATTTTGGCAGGGTAAATATGATTATATCGGCTGCCAGTGAATAGAGGGTTTTGGTGCGTGGCCAAGGGTGATTTTGTCCATCATCCATTTTTGCTGATGTTTGATGTTTGGTCGAGGCACACAAGTTGCAAGTAATTCTATTGTACGGAAATCCCAAAAGCCTAGAAATACAGCTTTGGGATTGAATCTACAAGGTTAAAATCAATAAATTCAATTGTGTAATTGAAATAAGAGCTTTACTACGCGGATGTTAAATTTCCAGTTTGTTACATTGATTTTAAAGGAGACCTATAATGCTTTTGCTACTTTTCTGTCATATATATATATATAATGTTTACAATGTCGGATGTTCATACGAAAAGTGGCCACAGGTTCAAATAATGAGGGAAATGTGGTGACGTCAGTCTGTGCTGGATTTCTTTTTATGGTCATCTGCTCCCGGCACGTTACTGCAGTGTTTACATTACATACACTGTTACATGTAGCTACATGCCAATGCCAGGGAAACCTTTAATCTTGGTTGCAGATGTTGTTCATTTCTTCCCAATTTCGGATCACGTTCCTGCTGGAACATCTTTGATTGTGTAGTCTTGCGTAAGCTTTAACTGGTGATTTTTCACGGTAGAAAGGGCCGCTGTATATTCTCTGAGGTTATTCCATAACCGTAAAAAAAAGTTGATTCACAGTGTTGCTTAAGAAAGTTACTGAGCAGCGTTGGATTTTTGGGGGGGGAAATGGGAGTTTTTCTTGGAGCAAAGTTGCATCAGATTAGAGAAACTGACGCTGGCACAGAGAGAGAGAGAGGAAGCATCAGAGAACAGAGGGCTGGATGAATTACTCTCATTGCCAGAGGAATATGACTTTCAGTCTTTGGCTCTGACTGACTTCAAGCACTGGTGTAGAGCTATTTAACGACACAATGATTCGATTGGCTCGAGGTGACTCTGAGGAGGTTAGTGGAAAGCAGGAGGCGGTTTTAGTACTGTGAGAGCTGTGGAGTCGCCCTTGTGTTGCCATTGCCAGCTGAATACCAATTATTTCTTGCTCACTCTTACTTTGAAGGCCTTTTGGTGGAGTGTGTGGCCGAGACACATGCACAGTTGTCAGCACACAAGATTTCTGTCTTTTTAGCCAACACTTAGCTGCAGACCGCTGAACTGCTGAACAGATCCTGGTGTTGTGTACAGCACCGAGGAGTCTGGTCCTGTGTACTCGCCTGGTGCTGAGCTGAACTGAGCACTGAGGAGGCAGGGTGACCTTGGTGCGTTGCAGAGGCTGCCAACATGATTATGGTAATTCCCCCCCCCCCATCCAACCCCAGAGTCAACTTTTCCTAGGTGACATCTATCTCACTTCCTCCCCAACCACCCCCTGCATCCTCGCTGATAACAACACAGAGGAAGATGAATATTTCTACTGTAATGCAGCCTAATTGAAGGTAGCTCATTTGTGTGGAGCGAGCCCACTGTGTTTATGGGTGTCTATTTGCATCTTCTATCCGGTGCGGCGATATTTGTTTCAGGCACTCTATTTGAGTTAAAAGAGGAGGCTATTTCTCTGCTCAGTTTAAATTACATTTACTTTGGCGTTTAGTTTCAAGGTTCTCCGGTAAAGAAGCACATCACGCTCGCTATAGTCATCACTGTGGCTTCATGACCTTGAGCACAGGAAGTGATTTCAGGCTCTTTTTATTTGGGATGTGGAATTTGAGTCATTTCATCCAAGGTCAGCTATTGTGCCTGTTAGATGAACAGCGGTCATGAGTGATAACCACTTTGGTCGTGACAAGAATACAGCTTTTTGTAGAATCTTTTCACGGCATACACAATTACAGGAGCATCAGGCGTAGGCCTGTCGCAATATGCAATAAATCAATTAATCGCATGATAAATAAAAATGAGCTCGATCATTTTTAAATGGAAATTATCGCGGCCGGAAAAATGTCCATTTTATTTATTGGTTTTGATTGCGTTTGGTTTTTATTCCAGTGCATTTTTTTGTTAACAGAGACTGAGAGTCCATTTTATTTCTTGTTTTTGGTTGTTTTGTTCATTTATTGTGGATATTTAAAATGTCTTCAAGTTCCAGTGTTAAATATTCTTTAGAAATAAAAGTGTATTGATCTTTGAAAAGGGGTACCTGCATCATTATGCCATTATCATTATATTAGATGAAAATGGTCTCAGAACGACAATATTATCGTTTATCGCAATAATTTCTGGGACAATTTATCGTCCAGCAAAATTTGTTATCATGACAGGCCTAATCAGGCGTATGTGGATGTACACTCACTAATCTCTAAATTTTGTCTCTTTAATTCTTCAGTTTAAGGCGTGCTCATATGCCCACACACACTCACCCAGTTCCGATATGATTATACTTTTCCACTCATGGTTGGTGCTGTGCTGAGCGGCCTCCTCTCAGCAGCTCGGAGGATGTGACTTGTGGAGACTATTGATTTTTCCTGATACCCTATGGGCTCTGGGGTAGCATAAATATTATCATATTTTTCCCCATGTGGCAAATTTGGACAGGGCAGAAAACTGTTAGAATAAACTGAATCAATCTCTAAGGAAACCAAGGGCAATGTGTGTTTACAGTGGCCATGTTGGCACACTGTGAAATTGATTTACTGTATTCGTTCCTCCAGACCAGAGTTTGGCATCGATGGTGCTGGTTGTTCCCTTTTTATATTTATATATGTAGACAAGAGAGGTCCTGATTAATGTTGCACGAGATGGGTGGAGATGTTAGATTGGATGAGGACTGATTGCGAGTCATGCTGCTCCAAAGCATAAGCGACAGAGATGATATTTCCCTTATCTCTTTCTGTCTGGATGACACAGACAAGTCCATCTACTTCCCAGGTGGAAAATATCTTTAATAGAGCTTCCTCAGTCTGACTGCACTATTATAGTAGAAATGAGTCTGAAATGGACGGCACTCTATTAAATGACATTTGAACCTATGAGCTTTTCAAATAGACTATAAAGTAGACAAAAGACCGCCGACAGACAGACGGTCTGCCTCCAGTTCAGTCACCCTGACATTTACTCATTTTTACTCTGCTCACCAAAACTAAACTAAGTTGCCTTCCCAAATCAAATAATATCATGTCTTCTTGATGCACAAAACAAGCGCTAAAATGATTAGTGGAATAGTCTGTTGTTACAGAATGAATATAAAACTATTTTGATGATCAATACATCGTTGAAGTCATTTATTTAACAAAAATACTAAACAGTTGCTGGTTCTGTTGTTTCAATTGTGAAGAATTCCTGTCTTTTATATCGGTCTAAATTGAACGTTGTTCTAACTGTGATGGCCGTGCTAACATACAGCCAATTTTAAGTCTATTGCAGATATATTGGTATTGGTGTATATGTTAGCTGATGAGTAACAAGAAATAGCAGTGTCAAAACGGCAAATATGAACAATGTTTATTTATGTTATGCATTTATTAGAAAAATGACAGCCAACTCAGAAATGCCTCAAAAACTGATATTGATCAGGCTATAATGGGCCTTTTTCTGACACATACAAAACTGATATACTAAATGTAATTGTAATTTGCAGCCCTACGTAGAGCGACATAATTATGATGTAATGTGTACATTGCACACATGTGAAACATTATAATTATAGGGTCAAGCATGTTGGTAGCAGTTATGAACTTCAACTTGTTTCTTCCTGTAAGACAGGTCAAATAATGGTACCCGGACTGACGTGGCACCACATAATTCTATCACCATATGTGAAACTGTGTTCCCTCAACTACAAAATCCAAGGTTTATTGTTATATTTACGTCCGATAGTTAGCAGGTTCTCAACGTAAGGAAACCTGGCCGAACAAAATGAACCACAAACCACAATGTGGACTGATTTATCTGTTACTTGATGTATTTTTAGCAATAAAGCAAACGGTACAAACAGCTCCATCATGATAAGCTAACTTAACTAAAGCCCAAGTTCTCTTGTAATTAAGCAGCAGAGTTTTTACAAAATGACAGAGAAAAAAGACCTGCATGATTGTACTCTTAGTGTGTGTTCTGTATCACCCTTCATCATGCACTCACACCCCCACTCTTTCCATCAGTCTCCCTCGCTTGTTATTTGTGCTTAGTAAATAAATCTGATCAGGCATTTCCCCAGTTTATTAGCCAACAGAGGCAGCCTGGAGTGCTGACTACAGCACATCTCTGTGCAGGGCCACAAGATTTAATGCATACAGGATAGATCTGTCTTAGGCAAGTGTGTACAAATACTGCAACTTGAACCTAAAAGGCAACAATCCCACAGAATCAAGAATGGGCAGAGGTTTCCCTTACTGACACTGTGCTGTGGGCTGAGCTTCTATTGACATATTATACTTAAGAAAAAATGGTAATCCTAAAATAATTACAAATTATTTCATGTCTCATAATAAAACAAAAAAATACATTTGGGAGGTCGCTCTTCATAGCTTATTCCTAACACTGAATAAAAGCAGTAGGTTGCCAGATTTGCTTGTGTCCAATCCTGACTTTAAATCACCTGAATAAATAAACACACACACACACACACACACACACACACACACACACACACACACACACACACACACACACACACACACACACACACACACACACAAACACACACACACACACACACATTGTCCTTTAATTGTCCTCTCCTGAGTAATTTATTGGCTGACCAACCAAGAAATGCAAATCAATTGCAGATTCTTTTCTCATCAGTGTTGTAATGTAACAAAGTAGAAAGCATGGGCTAAGATGATCTAATATGTTCACCCTTAAATCCTTAGTTGCCTTTAGCCAAGATATCTACAGCCATTTAGACATCTGTTCAACAAGATTTTGATCATCAGAAATCAGCAACATTTCTTCAGGGATTCTTGATAGACTGTAAGTAGTCTCAGTAATCACAGTCAATAACTACCCACATGTAAAACCCTAGAAAGCAGACAGTGAAACAGTTTGTAAGTGTTTGTGCAGAGGCATATTTTCCAAGGATTAAAGGATTTTATTTAATGCAACATTTACCGTGCTCAAGCGCAGCCTCCACTGGAGTGGCTACAGAGAGAGCGCAGCCTCAGGCACTGCCAAACCCTGGCCTTGGATCAGCTTACCATCCCTTGTCTGCACCTTATCCCTGAGAGAAAAATACAAAGTTGACCCATAGCTTAAGGGCCGCCTGGAGTAACAGTAATGGTGTAGCAAGTTTGGTTTGACAGACTCAGAGCTGCATCAGGGATTATACTGCGATAGATAGAGTATAGCCCCCCTGAGTGTGTGGTTTATTTATACTCTACACAAAGTACATAATTTTTACTGTCTACACTGCAGTGCACTTGTGGGTGTTGCAAGCTCACAAAAAGATTTGAGGATGTTGATGATGACTTCAGGATGGCATCAATAAATAATCTGTACATGAGATGGAATGTGTCAGCTCTGCGCTGAAATAATGGCACACCTCACGTCTCAGCTCCTGCTGAGTGTGAGCGTTCTAAATCCTAAATCCCCCAGAGCAGGAGAGCCCACATGACAGGACTGTTTAATATTCATACTGTATTTGGGAGCCTCTCGCCAAAGCAGAGCGAGCAGGAGAAGAGAGCAGTTTGTTTCCTCCCTGTGGAGCCCCTCTCTTCCTCTGAACCGGAGGTCTCAGGTTGTCTTCTCCTCTTCCTCACCCACAGATATCTGTGTCACATCCCTGACGTGCGTCTCATAATAAGAGGTGTTCCTGGCTGGTGTTATGTTATAAAACCAAGCAGCCCACTTCACTGCTCTCAAAGCTGCTCTAACCGTCATTTTTACATTAACATTGGATCAAGTGTAAGCTCAGCTATAGGGAGCTATAACGTATTGCTTTTAACATATTGTTTTGGTTTTGCAGCCCACAACTTTACTGTTACGATTCACTCCCACGGCGCTAGTAATAGTATGGTTGAAAAAGACTCGCTCCAAGCATCACTCAAACAAATCTAGCTGAAGTTAGCGATTAGCTGGGGAACTTAGTGGAGCATTCAGCAGCTAAAGAGCCAGATTTCCCTCAGAAGTTGGTTGTGAGAAAAAACCTACTAAAAGGAGAGTGAAGAGTGGACCAAAAACAGCTCCAAAAGAATGCTAATGTTGCTCCTTGTCTGTCTAAATAGGCAAGTGTTTGCTAGCATGTTAACCACATCAACTTTGATAACATGTCAGTGTTATGGAAGAAAGATAGTATCTGTCAGTTACAACCAACGAGATGTTAAAAAATATCACATTTCTACCTAACACCTATCTACTACAAGATTTCAACCAAAGGTTTAGTCCAAATTTGTAATCTTTGATATTCACTTTGCTAAGGCAATCAAATTAAATTATAAAGTTGTGTCACTTACTGTAATTGTACTAAATCTTTAAGAGCAGCAAATTACTTTAATTTAACCAAAATCCCTATATTACAGTAACTAAATCCCCAGGCCTAATCTAATATTATTCTATAAATATTTCATTGATATGTCTCCCAGCTCCACTGCTCTGAAGTAATAAATAAACTGCAAGGAAGTTGTGAATCTCCGGACCCACTCAGATGTTGATGCTGCTCCAATTCAATTTTTCTTCACTTTGAAGAGATCAGAGACCACATACTGTATGCTACACTGTGTAATTACAATTTTGTGAAACTACTAAAAATGGAGCACTATGAATCTCCTCAAATCTGTAGCTGAAGCACCAACCTTCATACACCCCATAAATCCACGTAAAACAGCCCATAGGTGTCGGAGCGAGGCGAGATGAATGACTCAGGAACGCGGTCTGATTACCATCTGTCTTTTCATGATCATTACTGCCACCACGGGCTGACAAGGCATTCTTTTAAACAATGTTTACTTTGTGCAGTACCACGACACACACGCTCACACACTCGCTCACACACAGAATATGAATGTTACAACATGCATTATAGATCTGAGATCACAACTCCAGCAAACCCCAACTGTGATTAAAAAGAGGCTATTTTGTTGTATCAGCCCTCTCCGCTTCCCTTATCAGCTCATTTGCATAATTAACAGTTGCTGACGCTGTCCTCGCGAGCAACTGCAATTGTGATTTCTCCTGCTTGGAATTCTGTCCTACTTCATAGTGTCACTGCAACCTGGTTAATGCAGCGGCAGGATCGTATCTATCAATGGGGCAAAAGGGTCAAAGGTTAAAATTCTATTTTACAATACAAAGCAACAAATTCTGTAGTCTTTAAACCTATCTTTTCAAATTGTCTCAAATATCTTTATATTTATAAATAGCCCCATTGTTGAGTCAACTGCAGATTGACTTACTATATATTCAACCTTTTTACCCATAGATGAGTTAAGATTAAAATATATATATACATTTTTGTGTCAGTCCTTGAAATTCAAAGACCAAAAGCGTCCATATTGCACTGCCATTCAGTATTCATACCTGGTTAAATCTGTGGTAGAGGAGGTTGTTTGAAACCTCTATAGAAAGTTATTAAAGAGGTTTTAAACGGCCTTACTCATTCGAATGGTATGAATGGTAGATGCCTGCATAATCAAAAGCAGAATACAGTATCTGCTTTTGAAAATAGCTAGCAAAAAGCTAGCTAGCTGATGTGATCTTACCTAGCTGCTGTGCATGTGCAAATCCCTACAAAGATGGTATAGAGGTGAGATGTCTCACTATGTAGCTAAAACAGAGACCTGAACAGACAAAGATATGGTGTTTTTTGAGAATTAAACCATGTAAACCTATTCTGGTGCAACCTCAAAATACAATTATGAACCTGAAAATGAGCATAATATGGCCACTTTAATGAATCAAGAATTGCATTTTCATATAAATTGCCCATTTTTATGAACCACCAGAGCCTCAGTAGCTAATTATGGAAGCATAATTAGTAAGCTAGAGGCCATACATACAGACCATAATGTAATTCAGCTGTAAGGCATATTGTGTATCAGGCAGAATGTATAGAATGTATTGGTAGAATGTATGCATACTAATTCTATACAGTATATACTATATAATAATTATCAAGCAATACTTGAAAATGACATACAAGCAATATTGGATCAAACGACTTTGGAATGTGACTGCCAATAAAACTTCACAAATATTATTTCGGGGGTGTCCTTGTAGCTCACCAGGTTGAGCGTGCGCCCCATGTACAAAGGCTCAGTCCTTACCGCAGCCGCCGGGGTTCGAGTCTGACCCGGGGCCCTTTGCTGCATGTCATCCCTCTGTCTCTGCCACTTTCCTGTCTTCAGCTGTCCTGGCCAAAAAAAGCACCCCATGTTTTTCCAAAGATTTCATGATAATACATTCTGACAGTTACAGTCCACCCACAGAGGTGTTTTCACGTGTTACCTGATTAGTCCTCTTCTCAAAATTGTGTGGGCGTGTACAGACTGTGCTTGATTGACAGCTCCCTCAGTCTCTTGTTAGGTTTGTTGCGCATGTCAGGGCGGGACAGACAGTTTACATCGTTATTACTGTGATTAATCTATAGAGTTTGGTGACTGTAGGTGCTTTCAGCACTAGATAACAGCTTGAATCAAATTAATTGTTCATACACAACAGTATCAATTCCTTAACAAGGAGTGTGCAATCACTTTACAGTATAGTGTGTCACAATGTTCATGCCTTTGTCTCTGCCACGACCACCACTGCACTTTTCATATATAACTTTTTAAACATCACATTTGGCTTCTGTCCATATCCACATATCCAAGATTACATTTTGCTCATGAATATAACACTAAGCATCTTTAGTACACAAATTGGAAATGATCCTCTTCAGTGAGGTTCGCCTGTGTTGTCCTGGCCTGACTTTGACCAGAGATCATTTTAAGATGGACTTGTTTTAATTGCAGCATCCTGAAGGAAAATTCGATTAGGAAATGTTCCATTTCATCCTTCACTATTTTAATATAATTAGTCAGCTGCAGTTTTAGCAGACTGCTTACATGCAGGAAAAGTCTGTGCACAACACAGAACGTGTGTGTGTGTGTGTGTGTGTGTGTGTGTGTGTGTGTGTGTGTGTGTGTGTGTGTGTGTGTGTGTGTGTGTGTGTGTGTGTGTGTGTGTGTGTGTGTGTGTGTGTGTGTGTGTGTGTGTGTGTGTGTGTGTGTGTGTGTGTGTGCGTGCGTGCGTGCGTATTCTAGATGTAAATCTAAAAGGCATGTGAAGGCCAGCTGATATAGCACAGTCCCTGTAAACAGAGAGGATTTTTACTCAGAGATTTTTAGAAAAATGCTCCGAGGAAGGTGACTTGTGCTGCAGCGTGATGATGAGTAATCTGACTCTCCCTTTGTTTTCCCCCTCTGCTTTAAAATGCTGTCCTTTGCTCTCTGTCTAAAAACGTGTGTACACACACACACACACACACACACACACACACACACACACACACACACACACTCTTCTCCCAGCATTGTGTGCTCTCCCTCTCTAACATCTATGCTCCTAATCTCTCTCTCTCTCTCTCTTTCTCTGTCTCTCTGCAGGCTCACTGACAGTGTCCATCACCGACATGCGTGCTCCAGTGGTGGGGGGCTCCGGAGGGGTCTACGCTCTGTGCTCAGCGCATCTGGCCAACGTCGTCATGGTAACCGTCATTATCATTGCCTCCATTGTTGTGTCTGAAAGTGGTTTTCATTGGACACAAAATGTCAGAGCCATCCACATGCTGTGAGACGGACACTGTTTTGTTAAAACCTGTAAATATCCACCTTAAAAAATATATTTGAAATATGTATTTTTTTTTTTTTTTTACAACATGTAATGTGTGTTGGAGGTTTTCCCTGCTATAGTAGGATCACATCAATGTGATAAATAGTTCTTACTGCCCAGCAGCTTTTGGGAAAGTGCCATTGAATATTCCTTGTGTGAGCTATTTGGAGAAGCTCTTTGAACTTGAGTAGCTCACCCCATCATAACATGTTTTCACTGTGCTCGTCATTTGTATCAATGAAGTGCACTGGCATTTCAGACACTTCTATTAATTATTAAGACTGTTTATGTGTGTCCACTGGAAAACAAACAAGCAGAGGATTCTCTTGATGCTGCTTGAGAGCTTTTTATAAAACTTTATTTATTTGTGCAAGTTGCTGTCACAAGGTTTATACTGTATGTGAAATGCCTTCCACATTCTCTTCAACTCTCGAGGGGCTGTTACATCGGACAAATCACTTTAACTAATGTTGCTGTTGCCAGCAGGGATAGAAATCAAAGTGCACAGACGGGCCCAAAGCAAAGACTCTGGAACTGGAACTGTGTGCTCGTAGCAGCTAACAGTTTATTTGGTCTGATACGCTTGATGTTTGTTGCTGGGAAATCCTTTAAGGCACGTCTTAGTTCTGCTTTGATGAGGGCTTTTTTTGTTTTTTGAAGGAAATCTTGAAACCTCGTCCGGTCTCAACCCCGGTAAATTCCCCGCCGTCTGCCATCAAACATTATCATCCGTTTCAATCAGCAGACCTTTTCAGGTTCAGTGAAGTTTCAAGCGCTGCTGTGGACGTGACTCCCCAGAAGTCATGCAGCTCCAGCTAAATTGTCAGAATACATCTTGGAACCATGTAGCGCACAAATTCAACTTTTGACTTCTTGGTGTTTTTAAAGAAAAACTACCCCTTACATGTTGAGTTTTTTATATTTGTGTCTTCTGAACAGAAATCACTCTTTCTTTGAATCTCCGAATGATCCCCTGAGCAGTTCTCTATTTCATTGTCAGCAGTGTGATATCAAGATGCGTAAAATGTCTATCGTTTGGTTAAAGATTGCCCTTCTCCTCATGTGAGAGTGAAGGCATGTCAAAGTAAATTGCCTCCCATCAGAGAGCAGCAGCACCACATCACAGCCAGCTCAGACCTCCTCCTCTGCAGTACTGTTGTTTGACCTCTCCCCTCCATGATATTAATCATTTATTTGTGGAAATGTTGTGACATTGCAAGCGCGACCACTCCTCGCTTATTTTAAACGTAAGGTCTTTATTTAAATTCACCTCTTTAATTTTGCATGCCATTCACCAGGTCTTTTTTCTGCTGTGAGTTAAGAGGAGAAACACTGGCCCTGGGTCATATTCGCATAAATAAGAACTCAAGGAGGGATGCGATTGGGTTGGAATTACAATTTTTCATCCTGGGGAGCAAATGTGTTATTCTAAGTTAGAATGCCATTGTTCTTTTCCCCCCCCGGAGAATCACAACGGCTATTTCTTGGCCCATTTTTTTCCTTCTGTTAAAATTATCTGAGCTCTAATTAATGGAGTGCCACTGGGCTGGAACCAGTAAGTGGAAAGCAGCCAGGTGTATAATCGCATCTGTGTGAAGTGTAAGTTCCTCCTCTCTCCTATGGATATAGATTGACTTTCTCTTAGGTCTAAATATGTCCGGAGGATAGAAACTGAGGCGTTTGTTCCCAGGCTGCTAATATACTCATATATATATATACACATTGGTTGTTTGTGTCGTGTGATTGTTTACGCTGACGAGACACTTTCGCTCTGTGTTGCAGAACTGGGCTGGGATGCGTTGTCCGTACAAGCTGCTCCGCATGATCCTGGCTCTAGTTTGCAGTAAGTTGTCCAGATTTACTCTCAAAGCGCTGTGCTTCTGTTCCCGCTGCTGCTATTAATGTTGAATTTACAGCTCAATCACTGAATAGGCAATGTGCATAACCTTTCATTTTCAGCATATTTAATGTTCTGTTCACAGTTCAACATGGAGCATTTATCATCTGAGTGGGGTTAAAAAAAAAACTCAAAGCTGAGCAACAGATATGCTACTCTTTGTTAATTGCTGATTGGACATGTTGAGTCTTACCACTTGTCCTTTTTCTCCACACGAGGGCCGATACACTGCGACTTTTATCAGCGAGCAATATGTTCCCTCCATCTGTCCCAAACCTGACGCCTTCCGAACTGAGAGAGCAGCGAGTTTCTGCTGGAATGCTGTATTTCTCCTAAGTGCTTTACAAACAGCAAATATGTGTAGAAATGCTGTACAAAAATACAGCATTTCTACATAAGATGTGGCACACTGTTTGTGTGAGATACTCTGAAGACTGAATTTGCTCTGGTTTGTTAAGTATTATTAGGAGTATTCCTAATGAGACTGGTAAAGCAGCAACACACAAACAAATGGCAAATAACATTTGAAAGCAATTTTCCGAATGAAGATCCATTTAAATCCTCCTGTGACCTTTCTGTGCCTGCAGAAGTAGCTTTTGATAAAACACTTACTACATTACACAGTATAGCTCATCTTTATACATAAAGTCAACTCAGTCCAAGGCCCTGCTCTTTATACATGGTTATACAAATGACTCCTTTTCTTAGAAGGATGATGACAAATGTTATGATTTTAAATGAGGTGTAAGTTACTTGAAAAGCCAAATAAGTTGTATGCCAATGTAACCAACTAACATGACATTTAACTATGACTTTATGACCTGTATTTGCCATTTGAACACAAAAATGTATTAAAAGTACTTGAATTTAGGAAAGTTGGCAAAGTTTTTTTCAGGCTAGCTATTTCCCCTTGTTTCCCAGTCTTGATGCTAAGCTAAGCTAACCAGCTGCCAGCTGTAGCTTGATATATACCATACAGACATGAGAGTGGTATCGATCTTCCCATCTAACTCTTTGCCAGGAAGCCATTTAGCAAATTTCTCCCAAAGGTTGAACAATTCTTTTAAGCCATAACAATAGAACAGAAGTGTAGTCTGGTCTGATGACCTAACAGCACCAGTCATGTGTAGATACTCTCCTTGGGGCGCCCTGGTAGCTCACCTGTAGAGTATGCACCCCATGTTCCAAAGCTCAGTCCTCACCGCAGCAGCCCAGGTTTGATTCTGACCTGCGGCCCTTTGCTGCATGTCTTCCCCCTCTCTCTCCCCCTTTTCCTGTCTACAACTGTCCTATCAATGAAAGGCCAAAATGCCCCAAGGAATAATCTTTAAATGAAAAAGAGATTCTGTCTTTCATCTCGCCTCTATCCTCCGCAGTGAGTTCGGAGGTGGGTCGTGCAGTCTGGCTCCGCTTCTCACCGCCGCTGCCCTCCTCGGGGCCCCAGCCCAGCTTCATGGCACACCTATCGGGGGCCGTGGTCGGTATCAGCATGGGGCTGCTGATTCTGCGCAGCTATGAGGAGAGTCTGCAGAAACAGTGCTCTTGGTGGGTCATCGTCTTCTCCTTCATCACCTTTCTCCTCTTCGCCATCTTCTGGAACATCTTTGCATATGAGCTGCTGGGGGTGCAGATACCGCCGCCTCCCTGATGAAGGCCCCCCCCCCCCCCCCCCCCCCCCCCCCACAGGCCCTCCTCCACATACACACTGACTCCAACCCTGCTCCAAAAAAAAGGCTCCCCTTTGACCATAGTTAACATTTCCTCCAAAGTTAGACCCAAATGAAATGATATGATATCATTCGAAACTAAAAATCAACCAAGAATCCTTTTTTACAGATACTTTGCAAATCAAAGAAATATGTCTCTTTTATTAAAGAGGGATTACAGTAGCAACACGTACAGGTGAACGTTCCTCAGATCCATTTTGAGGAGCATTATATCTTTTTATACATACGTTGAAATTTCATCCACATTACCAGCACTAACCTTTCAGTGAGCATTTAGCCATTGTGCTCTTTATTTCAGAGGCTTTTTGAACAGCCGTTTCATTGAGTGCATCTTGCATACACGTAAAGAAGAATCCGAGTTGATGATGCGTGTCTGTGGTGAAAGGGAAAGAGAATTAAAGGGAGGAAAGCAGTAGGAGTGTGTGTTGCGATGAGAAATGTTCTGTTTCGTGGAGGTTTGCTTAAAGGCACTTAAGCAGAGTAGACACCTGAATCTGAGTCCTTTTGGCTGTGCCACAAATCAATGCTTTGAATGAAGATTAAGAGAAAAAATTTCAGGAAGAGAAAGTTTATTTCTGGGGGCAGCAATAAAAAATATATATATAAAGAAGCACGAATGAAATATGATTTTTTGATTTCCCAGCCCTGGTGTAACTCACAGAGGTCACTGGCTTTTTGCAAAATTGCTGGCTCACTGATTGAAAAACAAAAAAACAACCAATAGAACAAATTGAGCTGCTAAGAATGACCTCCAGCCCAAAATTGTTTGCCCCCGAGTGCAAATGGCTTTACCACAGGAAGGAGCAAAAAGAGAGGAGAAAAGTTTTAAATGCAAGTTTTATGTGGATTCTTTCATCATCAATGAGTACCTTAAGATTTATCTGTCATTTTCACTTCATGGGGTCTTGAAAAATTAGAAGACATGCGTTTGTTTTTTTTTTTAAATGTAATTTTCATGACATTATACCTACACTGTGGATACAGACACATAGTTCACACAACATAGACAAAACGGGAAGATGGGAAATGAAAGTGACCGTGTGACAGGAGAGGAGAGGAAAAAGAAGCTCATGAGAAAATGTCAGCTGAAGTTTCCTGGATGCTCGTCACTTAAGCGAGTGAACTCCTCCTGTTGCTGTGTCACACTAACCACCAACTTGCTAGGCGCACCATGTAAAATATGCCATGTCATGCTCTGTGGCTCTTAGCGAGACACACACACACACAAACACACACAAACACATACACAAACACACACACACACACACACACACACACACACACACACACACACACACACACACACACACACACACTGGCCTCTGCCTGTTCTTGCTCTGACAGACTGAACTGGGGAGAGCACGGATGTGTCATCATCTGACCTCTGACCTTCATGTCCCAGAGGGCATTGGGGTCTCTGCCGGCCCCGGTCTATACCTCAGTTTCTCATTCTTAGGGACTGTATACTTTTGTAAAGGAATGTACCTATAATGAAAAAAAGAAATTGTTATTAAGTTGTCCCCATTTTTCATTTGATAGTGGATGTGTATATTGTATGTTCATAACCAAGAGTATATTTATTTGTATTATTTTTTTTCCTCTTTGAGGGGAAAAGAGAAAGATTTCAAATGGTGCAAAAATGCTATGATTGTTGATAACTCCTGTATGGCTTTGACAGATAGTCTATGAGGCAGAATCCCCTGGTTTGTTAGATGACCACCAATGGCTCAAGCTCACTTGATTTTATAAATCTTTAGTGCTTTACAAAATAAGCCATAGACAGAACTAATTGGAGAGAGTAAAAGAAGAGGGAAAAAATGTTTTTTGGTTTAAAACTTGCTGTTTGGTAGCTTCAGTGAAATGTGTGTGTGTGTGTGTGTGTGTGTGTGTGTGTGTGTGTGTGTGTGTGTGTGTGTGTGTGTGTGTGTGTGTGTGTGTGTGTGTGTGTGTGTGTGTGTGTGTGTGTGTGTGTGTGTGTGTGTGTGTGTGACAGACATAATTTCTTCATTGTGAATATTCAACAGGTGAGGTGACAAGAAGACAAACTGTGCAAATACAACATGAAACTCTGGACTGTTTGAGATATTTTCATGTAGCGAGACACATTTTTACAACTTGTTCGACGCCAACCTGTTTGTAGTCGATGAAGCAGCTTCATTTAGCAAGTGCCCACATCTCCAAACTCTCCCCTGCAGCGCGCAGATGCCTCACTGCATCTCTTCTTTTTTTGCAAATAACAAATTATGGACAGAGCTTCTGTCATATATTATCTCTAGATTGATTCAAAATTTTTTGGAAAGCTGAGGATAGGAAAGCAATTACATTTACTCACGCAACGTTCCAATAATTCATTTGAATGTCCGCTGGCTGCCTGGGGAAAGAAGTTTGTTATGCATTTGCCAATTTTGATAGTTGGTCATAAATACAGTTCTCAGCATTTGCGTCTACATGAAACTGTCATAGTAACAGGAGACTCAATGTTAAATGAGGAAATTGGTGTGAAATAGCCATTTTCAGATGCATTAAAAAAAGATCAGCCAATATGTACAATAATGGATCTTTGATAGAAACTCTTGTGTATACTATGAAATAATATTGCTTGGGATAGCAGAAATACATCGATGAATAATGCATACATACCCTGTTAGCTTATAATGAAGATAAAGAGGATGCCTGGGAGGAGGTTAATGCACATCTTTAACTGAATATTCATACGTAGGAACCCAGAAGGGTTGTGAAAAAGGGCTAGTAAATGGCTATGTTTTTGTACACACATTAACTGTGAATATTACCCCTCCTGGAAGTACATGCAGGACTAAAATCGAAGGCTTGTGAATTCTTGTTGCCCCTAAAAAAAAAAAAAAAAAAAAAAAGATACTTAACTGAGTTCTCCTCACACAAAGGGAAATGTCGGGTGTTTGATTTATAATTAAGTATCTTCTGACAAGAAAGCAGACAACAGCATCAAAAACAGAAGAGAAAGTGAGCAGTGCATGTATCTTACATAAGAAGGTGGAGGGGTAAAGTTTTCTGGATTAGTTTATTTACTTCTCTGTAAAAACCAAATCTCCTGGCCCTGAGCCAACCCCAACTCACCTTCTAAACAAAGTCACATCCTGTCTGATAAAAGCCTCTCCTGCACTCAGACAGCATCTTAAAGGACAGGAGTGATAGAGGCCCAACTCAAATCCTCGGGCTTGACAGGTGGTTTTTGAGGGACTGCAGAAACAACAGTGTTGGCACTCCTTTACAGTATAAAAACCTCAGCAGCAGCGTACGTGCTCTCCCAACACCTCCAGTGTCAGGATGATGCATGGCTCATGCGAGGACACACCAGAGCCCAAAGCTAGACCGTAAACAGGATATCATCCTTTAATAAGTGGTTCTGACAGGCTGCATGATGTTAATTTAATTGCTGTCTTTTGAGTGACACATTTGTTTTCAACAGTATAAGGAAGGCACAGTGAGGAATGGCATGAGCTGAATATGAGCAGACTATCAATAACATGCAATATATCACTGGGTAATACAACCCTTCCCCCTCCCCCCCTTGATTGGTTTCGATACAGTCACGAGTGCGGTACGAGATGATGTCATGCCAACATTAACCCGTCTGGATGTGACTGAACACAAAATACTGTTCATTTCTGTGCTCGTCTGATTCAGACATGCAGCATACCTTACCCTACATTTCTCTGCTGTTTCCGGTTCCTATATTTTGTCATACGTGGGCCTTTTTTTTTGTTTGTTGCACCTTATTATAATGTAGTTAACTGACATGTTGGCATGTGCCATATTCTCTACTGCCATAAACATTCTTTAAAGCTTTTTTTTACCTCCCTATGCCAATCCATTGTGCTGTTATGCCCAATGCCTTTTTATCATATATTCTCCCCGAACTAAGCACCGGGCAGAAAAAGCTGCTTTGCCATCAGCTGTACGGTGTATTATGATCATGCATAGAATCCATAAGAGAAAGAAGCCGCGGTGCAAACAACTTAAATAATATATCCAGTAGCTGCTCTGAACAGCTGCTCGCCCAACAAGCCGGCCAGGTTGCCTTCTCTTAGTGTTTATTGCTACTTAGATATATATGGGTAACCCTCACTGCAGGTAAAGCAGGCTACTGTAGCTCCAGAGAATGGAATTGTACTTACAGCAACAGTGCATACAAGGGTTTTACTAAAGACATTGTACCTGAAATGTTGGTTTCTAGGACCCCAAAGGTACAGACATTTGGCTTTAGTTCCCAAATTATCCTGAATATTGATACGATAAAATGTGTAAAATATAACAACATAAACTGGATGGGACAGTGCAGACTAAACATGCATCTGTGAATCCTGATGCTTGCAAGTTGCCACAGCTCAACAACTATCCATTATGCTAAAAAGATCAAGTCTACAGTATTGAACTTAATGAAGATAAATGAACACAGCTTTCTGTCTACCACAGCTAGAAACAAGCATACAATAGTTTGTAACTGCATTCAGGGTTAGTTTCTAGAGATGAGGGTGTATTTTCTGGTTTGTAACAGAGAACGTCGCTAACGTCTTAGTTTCCCAGTTTCTAGCTTTGGTACAGATTCTTTTCATGTTCATAAAACCTGCCTGAGCCCCTCCAGGTCATGCAAATATCAACAGGTGATTAATCGTTTCCCTCTAAAGATAAAAAAAAAAGTAATGTCTGTGCTGCTGTGGTAATTTTTCATGAGCTGCTTACTTGTATTGATAAAAATGGTGCCAAGCTTAAGAGGTTCAATTTCTCAGACTAGACAAGAGGTTGTACCAACACAGCGTTTACAAAAAGAAAAAGCAGAAGCTATTTTTCTCTCGATCATGAGGAAACTAAAGGAAAACTAAATTTACATGTGGATAATTTATATCAAAGTCCTCATTAATTATTTCACAATCTATTGTACTTTTTAAATGTTCTGAACGGAACCATTTTATATTGTATATATATGAATATATTTTGTTTTATTTTGTACTGTTCATTGTACTTTGCTTTAATTTAGAAACAATATAAATAAAGAACAATACTGTGGCAACATCCTACTGCTTTTTTAGTGTTTTTAAGCACAACATCATTATTGTGCTGCAACTTACAGTTGTATGACTAAACTACATGATACCACGCCACAAAAAAAAGAAATACCCAATGTACTCTATTTGATATAAAGGCTTTATTATTCTGGAAAATACAAAACAAAAATCTGACAAATATTAAAGCCAGTTTAATGGAAAAAATACTGTGCAATCATCTTTATCTTGTTTTGAGCTTCTTCGCTGGTCTCTGGTTAGTGTCGGCATCTGAGCGCTTCTCCGCCACACTGCTGGCTTTCACATCAACATCCTTTAGAAATGGGAGCTGCTGCTGTTTGGCTGTGGTCAGCGCCCACAAACACAGCTCCAGCCTGTGGGGCGTCCAGTCCTGCTGGGGATCCACTGGGGATGAGAGGGGAGGCAAGGCATCAGAATCAAAGTAGATTTCATTACATTACATGACATGTCATTTAGCTGACGCTTTTATCCAAAGCGACTTCCAATTAAGTGCTTTCGACCTTGAAGGTGCAAACTGTAGTAAGTGCAAGTACATTAGCTTTAAATAAGCAAAACTACAAAGAGCCATATGAAAGCTTTGAGAGTATAATACTCTCAAAGCTGCACTTTCATATGGCTCTTTGTAGTTTTGCTATATTATATATATATATATATATATATATATATATATATATATATATATATATATATATATATTTTTTTTTTCTTTTATTCTTTATCTGAGGTTCATTTGGCTTTTTTGACACTGATCAACAAACATCTTTCTTTTATCAGAGTGATCTAAAATAAATAAATATAAAATACATAGTTTTTTTTCTATTGAAAAGGGTAAAAAAAAGCCACATTAAATGTTCTTTGATTCAATGTTATACAACAATAAAACATGAAATCCTCCACTTTTAATAGGTACTGTAAAAATTTGAATACAACTGATTAAACAGGAGAATAAAAGTTACCGTGCAAAATATAAAATTAATAGTCTGTGGCAAACGGATACGTTTTAAGCCTTGATTTAAAAGAACAGAGTTTTGTTTTAACCCTGGAGACAGTAAGCAAGTGCTTTATAAACTAATAGTAGTATTTTATTTAGTAGTAGTATCACATTTTCTGTGCTATATTGACGACACGGAATACAGATGTGCCTACCGGCCTTTTGTCCCCGTCATTATCTCACCTTTGTTTAGTTTTTCAGTGCACTCGATCATTTTGCCCAGGAAGAGAGCGTAGTGCTTGGCTGTGTATTGGATGGGCTTCAGCCCTGGTACACTCTCCATGGCTTCATCTGACATGAATGCAGCCTGTTCTGGAGCTCCTGCCGCCAACACAGCTGGAACAAAATGGACAGTCAGACCCAAGCCATGAGGAGATACAAACTACTTAAACAGGGAGTCCCAGCCGCTCAATCCACTAGTGTTAGGACTATGCTGTACACTTGCTAAAAAGGCTTTCACTTTGTGCTTTAAGAGGATCACAGAGATGTTTTATCAGTATGAATTCTTAAGCTTTTATCTATCTGCTGAAAGCAGATTCGATACAGTGTCTTCAGAAACCGAATGGAAACGTGCTTACCTGAAGCGGTGGCTGGGCCGACTCCTTTTAGGGAGCTGAGCTCTGCTATAGCTGCCTGCACATCAGGTATGAGGCTGAAAGCCTTTCTGGAACATTTCTCCACAATGTCCTCACTGTTGGAAGCCACCAGCTGCTGCAGCCTCGGCCTGAACTTCCCTCTCTGCAGAAAAGCACATGGGGCCACACAAGGACACAGCTGATGCACTTAGCCTGCCAATGCCTCTTTGTAGCTATACTATATGTTTTTTGTAAGATTATTTTTTTGGCCATTTTAGGCCTTTATTTCTAAAGGACAGTTTAGACTTGAAAGGGGAGAGAGGGAGGGGGAATGACATTCAGCAAAGGGCCGCAGGTTGGAGTCGAACCCGCGGCTGCTGCGTCGAGGAGTAAACCTCTATATATGGGCGCCCGCTCCACCAGATGTGCTAACCAGGCGCCCTGCTATACTATATTTTTGAAGGAGTATTTACTGACAACATCTTTTGTTGTGGGTGTGTTAAAGTTCCTTACAGTAAGCTTCCACTCCATCAGTTTCACCAGCTCCGACTGAGTGACATGTTTGTCAGGTCGACTTGAAATGAGTGTAGGCAGCTCCTCTTGGTACCTGTCCACAGATATAGCTACACACTTAAAGCGAAGGTCAACAAAACTCAACACATTATAACTTATAACAAATGTCATGCAGGGATAACCATATATACACTTTTTTATAGTTACATTCATAAAAAAAGAGGCCGTGAACAAAGAGATTTGACAAAGCAATCCCACCTCAAAGGTCCACTCACTGGCTTTTTCCAGATCTTTCAACTTCATCATGTGGCCTTCGTCAACAGAGGGAGTTTTCTTAGTTGTCATGGAGAGAACTTGCGCAAACATGGATGAGAAGTACTGCAATGGAAGTGCTGTAATTAAATCATACAGCTAATAAGCTAAAATGTCAACAGATCCATTTCCATGACAAGCAAGCAAACAAACGCTCTCCGATGATGAAGTCACTGTGATACAGTTGAAAGCCCCAGAAAAAGTGGACCCTGAGTCGACTCTGGATTGTTTTGTCAAATTGCTTTTCCCAAGGTCAATAATTAACTTCTTACATCAAGATGTGTATTTTTGAATGACTCGAAGATAAATCAATTCTATAACATACTTGAAAACCAGCAGGTTTTCTACAGTGTGAAATGTTGCCACATCTCTTTCTTATACAGTGAAATTGAGGGTGGTTTTGTAACTGCTGCTGTAAGGGGAAAAGGATTTACCACTTGTCGAGGTTTAGCAGCTTTCCAGGTTTCTTGCCTTTGGCCTTGGCCTCCACTACATCCCAGTATTTCCCATACACGCCCCTCCATGTGGCTGGGTCCTCACAGGCAAACAGAGTACTCATGGCAGCAGAGAGCTCACACTATCACCTGCAAACACACAAATATAATCTGAATGTCACTTTGTAAAACCTCTATTCTACAGAAATAGACTACATCATTGTGCATTTTATTATTTTCACACCTTACCCTGCTATGCTTTGATTCAATAAATAACGCGTTTACCTTAGGACACAACAAAAAGAGGCCGATAATGATCTCCTGTAAACTCCTGAATGAGTTGTAGCAGTCACTGTAGTCACGATGCTTCCGTCATGACATACGGAGTTCCCGCGAGATGTAGAGCAAAATACTACTTCCTGCCGCAAGCAGTGAGCAACAGTTTCAGAAAGGTTTGTCCCTTAAAGTACTTTGTTATGGAATATGCATAGACACTGTCACTCAGTAGGTTGCATTTTTGATATGTCTTTAATTGTCCGGCATATTTGTAAAATATACATGCTTGTGTCGTGCGCGTTTCGTCTTTGCAAAAGTGCTAGGTAGCTAGGTTAGCCAGCTAGCATTAGCATCACATTCCAGTCATGTTTATGGTGAGAGTACACTGGACAGCGAGTTTAGCTGTTTGTAGCCAACACACCCGCAGACAAGTGCACACCGCGAAGGAGCTGACGGGTGTACGTATCTTTAATTTAACCATATTTTGAAGGAAAGTGAACCACTAGCAAAGCACCAAATTAAGGGTGTAACATTAGGTAATGGATAGTGGTATTAGAAGTCAATATTAATAGTGTCAACGCACATGTTGGGATTGCTCGTTTTGTCACACTTCACGTAATCACAAAACAGGTTTACAACATTCCCAGCAAGAGGCAGAATTTCAATGCCGTAGACGGCATACGAGACATAGTAAAAACAAACAGAATGGACATCTTACAGCATTTAAAACTTATAATAATAGTCTGTTAGCAAAGAGGTGACTGTCAGACATTATATACAGTGTTTTGAGTGGGACCCATGGATGTATTATGTTAACGGATGATAACACCTTAAGGGGTTTATCCTGATATATGTGTCTAATACTATATGTAGCTAAATATTTGCCACTTCATTGTGTTACATGTATATTCTAGTTTTTATTTAGTAAATACAGAGAATAGTTTGACATATTTTTATATGCTTACATAGTGAATACAAGAGCCTCAATTGATGTGATTAACTATGCGAATGTTTCAATCTAGCCTATTCAACATAAGTGTACATAACAGATCGTTTTTGATCAGATATTTTACATTTTTGTTTGTGATAGACATAACATATCTGTCCTAACTGTAAACCCAGATAATATATTGCAGTGTGTTGCTCACATGCCAATCTCTCACTAGTAAATTGGCTCTCATGGGAGCACATGAAGAGGACTCTGAGCTGCTGCAGACATTGACAAGGCTGGCAGTTCTTCAAAAAGTAAGTACCGCAGCAGTTTCATTGTCAAAAATAAAAAAAAAACACATACATGTTGTACATATACTGCCACCTCCTCTGGCCTCTACACCAAGTACTTTATTCTAACATGTTATGGTGCCACCTTCTGGTGGATTTTGGATCTGCCTTGATAACATTTCCCAAAACTCAGATTTATTTTAAAGCATTGCTGTTAAAGTAAAAGTAGCTAATTAATTTGCATCTTGTCTCTGAGCTCAAATACAATCACTGTTGTCTGCACTAGGAACATGGAGAAGATGTCCCGGGTTACCACAGCCCTTGGCAGCAGTGCCATCAGTGGCCGAACTATGTTCTGCCACTTGGACGCTCCTGCAAACGCCATAAGCGTGTGCCGTGACGCCACGCAGGTGGTGGTAGCTGGCCGCAACATCTTCAAGATCTACGCACTGGAGGAGGAGCAGTTTGTGGAGAAGCTGAATCTACGCGTCGGCCGCAAACCGTCTCTCAACTTCAGCTGTGCGGATGTCATGTGGCACCAGATGGAGGAGAACCTCCTGGCCACGGCTGCTACCAATGGGGCGGTGGTCACCTGGAACCTGGGAAAACCCTCTCGTAACAAGCAGGACCAGCTGTTTACTGAGCACAAACGCACTGTCAACAAGGTGTGCTTCCATCCCACAGAGGTTTATATGCTGCTAAGTGGCTCGCAGGATGGCTTCATGAAGTGCTTTGACCTGCGCAAAAAGGAGTCTGTCAGCACTTTCTCAGGTAGAATATTTTGTGATAAGTATTAGATTACAACTGCTAAGTGTTTTGCATGACAAACTTTATTTTATAGTGTCTTTAAAATGTGGTTAACTGAAATTCCCGCACTCCGTGTCCGCTGACAGCTGTAGGCTTGTACCGGTTAATGTTCTGTGCATTGTCTGGAAACCCTGTTCATATCACTTAATATCCTGGTTGCTTTTTTCCCCACTACCTTTCTTCCAGGTCAGTCAGAGAGCGTAAGGGACGTCCAGTTCAGCATGAAGGATTATTTTACATTTGCTGCATCCTTTGAGAATGGCAACGTCCAGCTGTGGGACATCAGACGGCCGGACCGCTACGAGCGGATGTTCACCGCCCATACCGGCCCTGTGTTCTGCTGCGACTGGCACCCTGATGACAGGTAAAAGAAAGTGACTTGGGTCATACTGTATGCCGCTTGTGATTAGTAGTGCTTCAGTAGTGGGTTTTTATTATTGTCATCCGTTAATGGAGTTCTATTTTTATTTCCATTTCAGGGGATGGCTGGCCACTGGGGGCCGGGACAAGATGGTGAAAGTGTGGGACATGACCACCAACCGGGCCAAGGAGATCTATTGTGTCCAGACGATCGCCTCAGTGGCACGGGTCAAGTGGCGGCCTGAGAAGAAGTTTCATTTAGCCACCTGTTCCATGATGGTGGATCACAACATCTATGTGTGGGATGTCCGCAGACCTTTCATTCCCTTCGCCACATTTGAGGAACACAAGGATGTGACCACTGGTATTGTGTGGCGCCACCAGCACGACCCTCATTTTCTGCTCTCTGGCTCTAAGGACAGCACACTTTACCAACACATGTTCAAGGATGCCACTCGTCCCGTGGACAAGGCCAACCCCGAGGGTCTGTGCTTTGGACTGTTTGGTGACTTGGCCTTTGCAGCCAAGGAGAGTCTGATCAGCAGCGACGCCAACAGAAAGCCTTACCCTGGAGGCGACCGGCGCTACCCCATTTTTTTCTTCAAGAAGCCCGACCCGACCGAACAGTTTGCCCATGTGTCCAGTGCCCTTAGCGTCTTTGAGACAGACTTGGACAGTAACCGCATGGACTGGTTTGTCAAGACAGCACAACTCTACCTCCTCTGTGGGAAGCCATTTGCCGAGCTGTGTGATCACAATGCCAAGGTGGCGCAGGAGCTCAAAAGACCTCAGGTCAGACAAATTAATACAGTAACAAATCTCTAATAAAATGTATGAAGTATTACTTGTTTAAATAACACATTTTGAATTACTCTCTTGGAAAAGTAAGTAACTGCACTAGGGCGGCAACTAACCGTTATTTTCATTATCTATTATTAATGTACTGACTACTTTCGCGATTAATCATTTGGTCAAAAGTGTCAAATCAAAAACAACACGGTGATGTCTTAAAATGTGTAGTTTTGTCCGACCAAACATCATTTCTCCTCTAAACTGGTTTGTCACATTTGCACTAGACCCAACAATGATCGTGTTAGGGTTATTTGAATTCATTGAGTCAATAAACTAGTAGCCTTAAGCCCACATTATCAACATAAATAGTGTAAGTAATGACTTTAGGAAAAATAAATGTGATTAAATTGTCCCTTAACACATTACTTTCAATAGTAATGTGTTATCAAGTAATTGTGTTTGTCATGTGTTATGAATAACCAATCTTTTTTTCTATAATACAAAGGTTTCCACAACATGGACCATGTTGAGAATCATGTTCTCTGACCCAGCAAACCTCACGACGCCCGGTCTAAACCACAACCTCAGTAAACTGGGCACCTTGCCTTTAATGAACAGGTAAACAAGTGTTTTAGTGTGCCATTACAAAAACAGTTATAACCAGTAATGCCCATTATCATCTAATGCTAATGTGCATTATGCTTTCAGTTTCAACATGAAGGAAATGAGTTCAGGTATGGGCACAGAGAGCAGACTGGAGCGCAGTAAAGGTGAGAGCAGGCAGGACAACATCCACCTGGAGCCTGGAAACTCGCACGCCAGCAATAATAATGAAGGTGAGGGCGGCTATTAAATTTCTTAGAGGCGTGTCTGTTTGTCCTTGTGTTGTTTTTTTTTGTATTTTATTCAAAACTAATTAAGCCATTCATTCGATTTCCCTTCAGAAAATGAGGAGACAGAGGGAAGCGAGGGCCAGGCTGAGTATATGTTCTGTGATGCTGAGTTAGATGACGATGACCTCTACTCTATGGAGAATGACAACCAAGCAGGTCAGTCACAGTTCCATCTCTGAGGAAACTAAAGAGTTGCTTACGTAAGTGACTGCTATTTATAGCTGCCTCCATGCTCAGCGCTCTTTTGTCTAATATTATCTCTGCTCCTTTTGTCACAACAGAAGAGCAGGAGTACACGCTGCCCCAGGAGGCCTTCCAGCTGCGCCACGAGATCATAGATAACCCGTCTGCTCCAGAGCACCTTCAACAGGACAAGGCCGACTCCCCGCACGTCAGCGGCAACGAGGCAGAAGTCACATGTCGGACACCCATCGAGTCCTTCTCACTCATCTCCATTTCTCAGCCACTGTTCAGCCCACATTTACCCGCCAGCTTCTTCTGTCCCATTGTGCGGGAAATGCTGAGCTATTACGCCGAGCAGGGCGACGTGCAGATGGCCGTGTCTGTGCTTATCGTCTTGGGGGACCGGATCCGCAAAGAGATCGATGACCTCACCCAGGTTAGATAGAGATTAGTGTTGTAAAGAATTCATAAAATATTTAATGGACTAGAACTTAAGAGTTGTTGTGCTGGCAAACTTTAATGAAAAAGTTTAGTTTCTTCAGGTAAAAAAAAAAAAAAAGCTTATGTTGTGCTCAAAAGAATGACTCACTGACTTCAAGCTAATCTTAATGTTGGTTATGTTGAAAAGCTAGCACGATTTGACATTAGCATCTCCTCGGGACTCCGTCTAACCCTTCCCCATGCCCTCGGCCTCCGGCCCACACACACAGAGGTGCACGAGCACCGCTGCTTCAGAGCAGAGCGGAGAAAGGATACCGAATGTTGAAAACAAACGTGACTGCTGGTAGCACTGTGGCGACGACGCACATTTATCTCAGGCTTGTACACAGGGGTAGAGTATGCGCAGCGGGGCTTGGAGGCATTTCATTGGTTGCTTCCAAGCGGACCGCAAGGCAGTAATTGTTGGGCATTTTTACAAGATTACAGCAGCTACAGATGACATTTTAAAAAGTGTATATTGGAAATAGTTACCAACCCTTTAAACCCGTTTTAAATATGAGAAGTCAGGATAGTTCTCGGAACAAACGTTAAGGTTTAATGTATTTGCACAGACAAATCCATTGCACATAATTCATGTGAAATGGAAAAATCCAGCAAAGTTTAGGGATTCTTCAGGCCTTAATGTATGACTGTAAATTGTAAATGGCTTAGGTGATCACTACTAAAACACCCAAGTCTTAGAATTCAATTACGACGTGGCAGTTAAGAAAACCTAAACCCTGAACCAGTTGTTTCCATTTCAGGAGCACTGGTACATGTCCTACATAGACCTGCTGCAGCGATTCGAGTTGTGGAACGTGTCCAATGAGGTCATCAAGTTGAGTACGTGCAGCGCCATAACCTGCCTGAACCAGGCGTCTACATCACTTCATATCAACTGCAGCAACTGCAAGCGGCCAATGAGCAACAAGGGCTGGATTTGTGACAGGTATGAACCGTTTTATGGGGGATTGGTTACTGGGCCATTCCTCCGTTGGGACCGGTAACTTCCTGGAGTCTCCACAGGAATTACACCAACAACAAATGTTTACTGCTTCTTCTGCTGTCTTATATGCAATTTCTGTACAGTACACTTGGTATTTATTTAATTCTGACACAAACCGAGCTCTGACAAATGCCCTGTGTCACTCCTCTAGGTGCCACCAGTGTGCCAGTGTGTGTGCAGTGTGCCACCACGTGGTGAAGGGACTGTTTGTGTGGTGTCAGGGCTGTAGCCATGGTGGACATCTAGAGCACATAATGAACTGGCTCAAGAGCAGCGCCCACTGCCCCGCTGGCTGCGGCCACCTGTGTGAGTACACCTGAGCCCATCACAACCACTGTTCACACAGCTGGTGCTCTGAGGGAATCAATCCTCGCACCGGCCTAGATCTCACACACACACACACACACCACAGACAAACAAGATGTCTTTATTCCTCCACATCGGCCTGGATCCTTTTATCACTGTGGAAAGAAGGATGGCTCTGTGTGTGTGTGTGTGTTTGAAGTGAGATTAGCCAAAGTATTGGTCTCATTTACTGCGTCTATAGGAGGAAGAGGTTTATATGTGCTCTCCTGGACAGCCATTCAAGAGCAAACACATTCATATTTGAATTGGTGAAATTGTATAAACAGATGTTATGATAGATATAACAATATTTTTTTTGTTGATTCACACTTGGTGCATTTTACATTGTTTTTAAACCCCTCATGAAATCCTGAAGGCTGTACAGGCAGAATTCTGTTCATCTGAGGTGGATTGTTAATGTTTGTACATAATGCTACATCTTATTTTGAAGGACTGTAGATAATGTTGAATTAATTTATATAAGAAATAGCTCTCTATACCAACAATACATTAAAGCAATACACTTGAAGTTGTTCTGGACCAGTGAAGTCTGTTTTGTCAACTACATTTAACAGAGAATAGCTTCAGTTTCTACGTAGCTTTTCTGATGACTCACAGTGAACGTGGACTGAATCCAGGTCATTTGAACTTCCACTCAGCTTCATTTTCTGTCGGCTGCACACTTTCACACCTGGCAGCTGCCCAGTTACATCTAGTCGTCTACCCTTGTGTGCTGAGCAGTTCCAGTGGAGCAGTCAGGATACAAAGTCTACTTATTCATTTTTCCCAGCCGCACTTTACTCTCTTGGGCCTAGAAATCCCAACTGGCAACCCGCCAAATGTCTCTAGCCTCAAGTCTACCAGCTAGACACAAAGTGTGCTGCTCAGTGTGTTGCTTGTCATAGTTTGTATAGCTCACAACGGGTGAGAGAGACAACAGATAAGTGTGGAAGCCAACAGAGGCGACTTCTGTCTAGATAAAGTTCAACAGAGCAGCTTTGTCTTGGGCGAAATCGACTTACTGTCAGTATCCCTGTTCCATCCCAGTACAATCAGTAGCCTGATTGCAACTGGTTGGAGGGTTTTACATTGTAGTTGTCAGTTTTACTGGCAGACCCTCATGACATGAGTAAATTATCACTGAGAGATGATTTTTCAGTCCCAGTCTCAACTCTCAACACTGTTTATTTGGGCACATTTCCATTCTGGACGCTGCTCAGCATCACAAGTGTTTGTCTTCCTCTCTTGTCTGTCACCCTTTTTTATGACACCTTAACATATCACTGTTACAGTAATCATCACCTTTAATAGTGTCCCATCTTTCCCATTAACAACTCTACAGTTGTCCTGTCAATCATGAGGGCCAAAGCAGTGATGTATGAAGCGGGCGGGGGTCTGTGCTATTTTAAAAACCTGCAGTCTCGAGGCTGGTGCGTTTTTGGATCAGTTGGTCAAGCAAAACTCAGCCAACATCCATATAGTGCCAAGGTTGTTAACTGAGCAGCAACTGTCACACATCGATTTACTGCCAAGTTCCCGGGCACAATAGAGGATTTTCAGATGTACTCCTTATGAGGGCATCCCAACAATCAGGAGGGGAATCCCTGACCCACGAGGCTCAGTCTGCACAGAACTGCCCTGTAGTTTTAGCAAATGAAATATTAACCACATCATTCGAGTCAGACTAGACATGCTGGAGACATAGAGACATCTGTACATTAAGTCCAGAAGTGAAGACCGGGGCCCGTATTTATCAAGCTTCTCAAAATGCCATTTTAGTCTTAAGTGCTGAGAATTCATGACATTTACTCCTACTTTCAAACTTAAGTATAAAAGCAAGTTATCAAATTTCTTAAAGCTAAGAATCACTCTTACTCTCCCAGTTATTTAAGACAGCTCGAGAGGTCTCTCAAGTGGTTAGGAGTTGCCGGTAGGGGCTTGTTATGGCAATGAGGAGACAGAGACGTGTGCAAATCTTTCAGGACAGGAAGAATGTTTTTAACATGTTTGACAACAAGCAGTTAATCAAAAAAAAATCTAGGCTATAATATATAGGGAGGTCATTTAACAGCACACTGGTTTAAAATTTGTAATTAAGACCTATTGGAAAACGTGTTTATCTTTCATTTCTAATGTGTATATCACAATGTATTCTTGAGAATTCTTTATTGTCAAATGTGTGTTGAATGTAAACTCGTCCTTAGGAATTTCACCATTCAATGTGAATTTATCTGAGGATATTCTTAAATAAGGAAATCTATTCAGTGATTGGTCCGTGCCAATGTCATCATCCAAAATCCGTCGTGAATCATCTCTTGACTGACAGTTAACATATAGTCCTACGCTTTCCTTAAATTACGACTGAGATGCTTGATAACTAACTTTTAAGCGCTGCTTTGAGCCAAGATTTTTTTTTTAACTCATATGTCCATTCTTAGCAGTGTTCTTGTGGGTCATTCTTAGAGGCTTGATAAATACGGGCCCAGACAATATGTTAAGTGTTTGTTAAAGACAGACAATATCATTTGTAAATGTCCCAATATATTCAACACATCTGCTGAAGTCTAATGCAGAGACCCCCATGAGCAACATGAATCCCATTTAAAGGTTTTATAAGAAGTATAAAAGAAACCACTGACAAAAGTGTGAAATATTTTATGATGCACAAGTCTACCTGAGCACAAACTTTATGCATTATGAATTCATCTCGGCACCACATATCGGCATTAAGTCACAAATCATTTTGCAGTTGTCCGCTGCTTTTTAAAAAGATTTGAGAAAATTCCAAATTGCTGTGTAGACTACGTTTTACTGCTTGACCTAAGAAATGTTCTATACAACTGATCATGGAATTTCTCCTAAAAAGGACTATGCTGCTGGTGGGTATTTCTATATTATTTTTTTCTATTTACCGTTTGGATTATTTTGTCCACAATGTTTGCACAACCACTTATTTCACATACACGAGTGAGAGCGAGGTAGAGGTGCTACGCTGCTCCAACATCTGATTACACCCTGAAAAGCATTTAAATAAAACAATGTGATCACCCTTAGAAAAAAAATAATCCCAGAACAAAATGCTTAATTTGGCTATATGTATGTCATTTATGGTGCTGGATCGCCCCGCGCGCTCCTCCCTTTATGTGTAGCAAGTGGGAAAGCAATTTTTACAGCAGTTAACATTTGGTTTTTTTAAAGGTTAAACACCAACAAATATGGATTGAAGCAGAATATTTCATTTGAATAAAAACATTGTGAATTTTGGAAAATATTACATCCATTTTTTTTTTTTTTCAATAAATTTGGACTTTTGGAATTAACAGCGCTCTGGGGTTATTGGGAATGCTTGGATCACAATCCTACGCAACCACCACTGGAATCTAATTCTACAAATACTATAACAATAATATTAGTGTAGCCTAATCTTTGTCTGCAACTGTGCATAAATACAGAAATGCAAAAACAAATTGCACAGCATTAGAAATGTTGATTCAGAATTTGAATGTCAACGTTACAAATGAAGCTTTGAACTATTTGGTACAGCCCCAAACATAATGTGCTGTTACAGGTGCTCTAAGCGATGTGACACGTATGTTAGGCTACAACATTTTTTATAGCCTGTAAAATAAACGCGGCCTCTGTAGACAGCCGAGGCTCCAAAAAAGGCAACAAAAACAAACTGACCAACCTGCACCACGAAACGTAACAGAGTGTTCCAGCCAATAACCGACTAGAAGGATTTGGGGGTGGGGGGTTAGCGCCATGGATGGGTTAGTGCGTGGAAGGGATGAGGAGGGAGGGGTGAGCTTGTTTGACGATACTTCGAACGTCAACAAGAAGTAACGTCACCCAACATCGCTTAGAGCACCTTTTTCATGATTAATTTACTTTCACAAATTTCTCTTTAAAATTCATTCAGCAGGACATTATTTATAACACTCAAAGACAGCATACAAATAACTCATTTTGAAAAATGTACCTCTTCGGCTTGTGGCGTGAACATCATTTAAACCACATTTCATATTGGAAGAGCGTACAGTTTCTTTAGAAACATTTCACAGTATTACAGTCTCTGATCTGTGATCAGTCCCTCCTCATCCCAACTGGAGTCCAGTACACACCAGCACAAGCGTGTGAGGGTCATGTACCCTTCCTGCTTGTTTGTCATTTCCCTGCAGTAGCTGCCGTCGCGATTGGCCTTGTCCACATCTGGCGAGCTCTGGTCCATCAGCCCGGACAAACAGCAGGTCTGCTGATTCACTCCCCTCTGGTCCGGCAGGGCTCGCCTTGTCCTTGGCCTTCTCTCATTTCAATGAGATTGTTCAGGGTGGTTAGATCACCCTCCGTCAAATATTGGTAAAGCGCCTCTTAAAATACAAGAAATGAAAGTTATTTTCTCTTGTTTCACCGGCCGTAGAACACTTGTTGTGTTGATCCAACAGCAGTTACTAACCTGTAAAAGGTTAAGGCCGTTCCCAGCTATCGGAGACTTTTTCGGGGGCACTCAGTCGCCTCAGGCTCTGAAGCACAGTTTGCAGGGTCCCAGCTATAACGATGAAAGAAGCAGACACCAGCATTAGACTCCACTGACAACACAAAACCACATGAACCACTGAGCATTACACCATCTTACCCAGTTCTTCTTCATAGGAATCCAGCTTCTTTTGTAGCTCTGCAACACTGGAGCGCGTCATGCCCTCCCCGGCTGCAACGAGAAGTAAAATCTTACTTCTTACTAAAGTTAAAATCACAAAATGTAAGGTGTTATCCAGCACAGTACATCTCAACCCACCTTTAATACCATTGTCAACTTTTGTTTTATCTTCCACGCCAGTATAAGGGCCACTATTCCCATCACTAGTGAAACAGGAGAGCAGTTCAGTGCTGCAGGCCCTGGACTTTGCCAGTGTGGCGCTCATTTCCTGAGTCAGCCGGTGGTTCTCCACCAGCTCAGCATGGACCCTCCTCCATGCCATCTTGTCTTCCATCAGACATCCCTCCATCACGTTCCGCAGCTCCTTCTCCTGAGACACCTGGCTCTTCAGGCTCTCCGCCTCCTCAACGTGCTACATACGGACAGTTAGTTAAATGTCGGTAAAAGGTTTTCAGTTAAGTGCTCATATTATGCTCATTTTCAGGTTCATAATTGTATTCAGAGGTTGTACCAGAATAGGTTTATGTGGTTTAATGTTCAAAAAACACTTTGTTGTACTGCACATTGCTGCAGCTCCTCTTTTCACCCTGTGTGTTGAGCTCTCTGTTTTAGCTACAGATTGAGGCATCGCACTTCTGTTTCATCTTTGTTGGGAGTCGCACATGCGCAGTACCTAGGTCAGGACTACTAGCCAGTCAGAAGCAGAGTATGAGGGTGGAAGTAAAGGCTGGACTACAATAGAGCTGTTTGGAGCAGTTTGTGAACAGGGTTTTCTCTGGAAGGTGGTTAAGTCCCTTTGGGGTGGACTTTGGGCTTTTTCACTTTGTAAACCTATAACGTGCACAAAAAAGATGTACAACACAATAAAGGAAAGGGGAAAAAGCCAAAAAGCATAATATGAGCACTTTAAGTGAGAAATGTGAAATATGTGTATGGCATTAACAGTGAGAGTCTGTAGTTACTTTGTGTAGCTGAATGGCCATCTCCTGCATCTCGGCTTCAAGCTGGTCAGCATAAGCCTGTTCCAGAGCGTCGCTGGGTGGTCGAGCACTGCTGTGCCACCTTGCAATAGCCAAGGTCATCATACGCTTGGGTCCAAACAATCTGGAGAGCAAGAATGAATTCAGCATTTCATACTGTGAGAAAACAAACACTGTGTGTGCTGGAGTAAATGCGAAAGAGTCTCTTACGTGATCCCTATTTCTTTGAGATCATTTTCAGTCAGGGTGAGAAATATCCGCAGGTCAATGTCTTGCTCCTCGAGTACGGGAAGATACTTAGAGAAGCCAATTTGTTCCAAGAACTCTGCCAGATCCTACGGGAATGCAAGATTTTAGACCCAAGGCAGTCCAGAATAAATAAATAAAAACGCGCACACGCACACGCACACACACACACACACACACACACACACACACACACACACACACACACACACACACACACACACACACACACACACACACACACACACACACACACACACACACACACACACACAGAGACATGCCTTTGGACCAGTGTAGGCGGGTGGAAGACCAGCATGTGAGAGCATCCCACAGTTCCCTGTACCGCTGGAGTGAGCTGCATCGTTGCTTCCACGGCGACTCTTGCCTTTTGAGTGATGGCCCTTATTTACTCTGCGCGAGCTGCTCTTTTTGCACTGGTCAGAGTCCTGGTGGTGAAAGGGACACCTGTCACAGAGATATCTAAATAACATCTAGCGTTTGACCCTAAATCCGTGGGATTGCTGTGCTCTTGTTTTCACCTCGTTACTCTCCACTGAGCCTTCCCAGTTGAGGCCAATCCCATGAGGCAGGCCTTCGCTACTGCTGCTGCTGCTCCTCATGGTGGGCATGTCATTGTCAAAGAATGGACTGTCATCTGTGGCGGTATCATAAAATATGGAATTGCTTTGGCAGACACCCAGTGTAACTGAGGACATTACTTATCTTACTTTGCAGTATTTTTTGCGGTCCATTTCTTCCAAAGACACGTGTAACTATTTCCATTAAGCATTTCAGATGTCACAAAACGCTAGTAATCGTGTGCCCCTCACCTCTGCTGCTATTGCTCTGGCCGTCCAGCTCGTTGATGGGTGAGGTCACGTCACGGTAGCAGATGCCCTCACTCGTCATGTAGCCTGGCGCTGCTGCAGGAGGCTCTGTGAGGAGAAAAGCGGTATTAAACTTCTTCCCTACTCACGAGTAGGCATGGGCCGGTTACCGGTTTCAAGGTATACCGTGGTTTGAAAAAGTCACGGTTTGAAAACCACTAAAATGTTCTGTCATACCGTGCAGTTTAGAAATCCCTCTCCCTGCCAGTGTGCAGTGTGTTTTAAAATAAAGCTGTAATTGCAATACCGTAATACCGTGAAATATTTGCTGAACTCATACCGTCAGAATCTCATACAGGCCCATGCCTACTCCATGAGTCATGACTATAGTAATGAATGGCAGCATGCTAAGAGTGATTGATTTTTTTTCTTTTACAGATTAAAGCTTACTGTCACATTTTGTAATAATTCCTGTGATGAAATCTCAAAACAGAGTTGTTCAACACTCGAGGAAAAACTATCCGCTTTACACAAAGTAGTGTAAGTGTCAATCAACCTCCTTAATGCACAGACTGTTTGTATTTCCTTTTTAAGGAACTTTTGTGTAATTTGACTTAACAACTGGAGCCACTATACTCTGAACAGGTGATTGGTATGGATACAGGTTGGCAGACTGGATATATTATGCAGCACTACCACACAGCTTGCTGGTGCCTCCTACTCCAAACTTGGCAATGGCCTGGGGGCCATCATGGATGCTGACGCCTTTAGCTCGGTTTCGGCTTGGCCTTATCCGTGGGGGCGCGCTGTCCGAGTCCTCAGAGGAGCTCAGGTCTTCAAAATGTCCTGACGAGTTAGAACAGAAAAAAAAAAAAAAATCAATCTCAAAATAAAATGCACAGAAAAGGATAACAACATATTTTGTACACAAAAAAAATAAACAATGAGAAGTTGAGCCGTATCAACAAGTACCTGGTTTGGTCCTTGGAGAACGTGAGTCAATGAGACTGACGATCTTGGTGTAGCTGTACATCATGGCTAGGGCACGGGCAGTCTCTCCTTTGGCGTTGCGGTCGTCTACTTTAACTTTCTGTAAATTATTCAGAGTCAGGATCATAATTAATTATCTCTGTGTGAGCAGGACAACGAGCCCCTTCTTCGTGTCCCATCATCATCATCATCACTCGTCCTCAGTGGTGTGCAAATGTGACCTACTCACATGATCAAGCAGGTACTGTACAATGATTTCATGTCCAGAAGCAGCAGCCTCCATCAGGAGAGTGAAACCAGACCCTGGCTCCCTGTGGATGAAAAAAAAAAAAAAGAAAAAAGAAATTTAATGAAAAACTGAATGAAGTGTCGCAGTGGATTTGGGATGAACGAAGACACGTACTTGACATTGGCATCAGCATTGTTATCCAGCAGGAACCTGACCATCTGCTGGTGGCCTGTGCTCGTGCAGTGGAACAGAGCGGTCCAGCCTCGAGAGTCCTTAAGCTCCAACTCAGCACCTTGCTTTTGGGGTAAGAAAAACAAAATGCCTTTCATACTCCTGAATAACAAAGTGTTACATAGAACCATAAATATAACGCCATATAAAGAAAATAACAAAAACAGTGGGTATGTTTTGTCAAATGTTTTATTTTAGCATGAAAAAAAAACCATCCTTGTTGGTAATTTTAAAGCCAACATGTGGGTTTTGAGAGTAACCTGCCAAACAGCAACCTTTTGCGTTAAAAAGGCATTTATGACACAAGTGTTTGCTACCGTTTACCTTCTGGGTTTGATTTTCTAATGACCCTTTTAGAAATGCAATGCTTTTCAGCAACAGACAATTTAATCACTCTGCATGGGGTCATTGTGTCACTGAAGTGTGACCATGTTGTATGGTGATTTTGCATTCATAAATAAAACTTTTCTGAACACGTGCTTGGATTTCTGAACACACCAACATAGCAAGGCAGGCATGAACTGTTAGTGTCTGACGGAGCCGTTTTTGTACCTGAAGCAGAAAGTATGCAATACTTTCATTCCCACAGCTTGCTGCCAGCATCAAGGGCGTTAATCCTTTGGAAGTGGTAGCATTTACATTCACCCCTGCCTCCAGTAGGAGATTTGCAATGTTGTCATGGCCAATGTAAGATGCATACATCAGTGGGGTCCATCCTCCAATGTTCTTGCCATTCAGGTTCACCTCACCTCTGAAAAAAGATCCAAAAGGCTGTAGATAATACAAACACATCTGGTGATACTGTTGTTATTATTATTTTATTTTATTTTTTTAGGCACCCACTTTCGGATGCACTCTGCCACCACATCATACTGTCCGATGGAGCAGGCGGTGTGGAGGTCCAGAGGGACGTCCAGCTCCTCAGGCCGCACCAAGGAGTCCCCCAGCCACAGGGAGAGGCTGGCACCCAGTTGCTCTGATTCACTGGCTTCGTCACTTAGCTCAGACATTTTGCAGGTCTTCCCTCGTCCCTCCACACACCTGAAAACAGAGGTGGTCCTGAGACTGAGCACCAAAATACAAAAGGTTTAGTTTGAGATGCATATAAAAAAAAAAAATAACCCATATCACTCCAGATGATTGCATTCCCTGAGTTTCTCTCTCGTTAAAGACCATAAATATTTTTTTCCTCTGAAAATTGAAATTAACATTTTAACTCGATTAATCCCATCTTGTATTTTCTGAACTATATGTTCTACATGTCTCCCTCTTTTGCGCAAAGCCCCGTCAAATGCAGTGATCTTCTCATGTCCCAATTGAAAATGTCATTAGTCCACTCGGTATCGTTATTAAATGATAGCAACAACTTCTTCAATCCCTCCATACTTGTTTCAGCGTGATGTAACGTTAACGGTATTTCATCTTTCCCTGGTGCAGTCTTCCATCGTTTTAGGCAGTGCCCCCCCCTAATGTTCCCATACTCAATGGGACATTTTGTTCAATCTCAATCGATGCTATTCTTTCTCCTCTGTGCCTTTTACAAGCTCCAGCTTTCAACTTTACTCTTTAGCTAGCTCAGTGTTAGCTTCGTTAGATAACGTTAGCCCTGTGTGAACGTCTCCCTACACCAACCTAAAACACTATGAATAACGCTACTTTACCAAAAGAACTAGCTAATATTTCACAATACAGCCGAATGTCAAACGTTAAAAACTTACAGGTAACGTTAGTTTAGTTTGCAGAAGCGGCTGAAACTTTTTTGGTTTTGTGTCACGTTAAATTGTGCTCGTGTTGAACCATCCATGCCCCGCCCTTTCCTGTTTGAGAGGTCCGGCTAAACTTTTTCAAGAGCACATACACTAATATAATAAATGACTGACCAGTGTTATCTTTAAACTCATTGCATCGACCTGTAGGAACATATTTGAGTGTGTAGGTTATTGTTATAATCTTATAGGCACTGGTTCCCAAGCTGGGGGTTAGGACCCCCTCAAAGGATCCCTTAAAAATATGAGGAGTCAGCAGATCAGGGATAAGAAATACAATCTGTTACAGTTCCTATTTATTTTCGGATTTTAAATCTTTGGAAAAGAAATATAGATACTTGAAACACTAGACACTTTTACCTTCTCATGCCTCTAAAAGTCCTTCAAATGATATAATCTGAGAACCAAAAAAAAAAAAAAACAGCTCACAGCTCCTGTCCACACCAAGACCTGTAAATATGAACACAAGTAGACATGGCTTCATTGTGAGGGGTCACAAGCTAAATATTGTGATATGGTACTTTTATGCTATGATGAAGTGACACACAAAATGACAAAATGTGTTTTTGCCTCAATTAGCAGATGTATTTAACAGGTATAAAATGAATATAAAGCAGGTCATAATTAAGAGAAATAATGACCAAGCAACCTTTTATAACCTCTTTGACCCTCGACCAAAAAACAAACCTGCAGTGAACTGACCTCAATGTAGTAGCTGCTGATGAGGAAAACGTTGTACACATACACACACATTTAAAAAGAAAATACAATGCAAACAAAAATACAAAATCTTTTATTTAGATATATACGGTACAAGCAGTCAGCAATTCAAGATTTTGAACACGTTATTTTAAGTGTTGTGATTGTTTTTCTCACAGCTCACAAACCACAGTCCAACATTATGTTTGGTGAAATGCGTCTTCAGGGTACGCATCAGAGAAAATTGAAGCGAAACTCCTCCTTTGACGGAGTAAAGACAAAAGCTGGAGTCTCCTCCTGCGTCTGTGCTTTCAGCTGTGTATCCTGGGCTCCAGTTCGTCGCAGGTTCTCCTCTGTGGCTGGTGTCTGGCTTTTGACGTCAGCTCTCCGGTGGAAAACAGACTTCTTTGGGGAATCCGACACAAATTTGACCTGACCTGATGCAATTTCTGTTCGGAATTGGAGAAATCTGTCAATTAACAGCACTTTGACCAAACCTAGAAGTTCTTTTACAATTCATGAGTCATTTTTACTGTTCAAATCACTTGACTGCTACAACCCACTCACCACTCTGAATGAGTTGGTACTGCTTGCTCTTCTCCTCTTCCATTTTCTTCCTGTAATCTCCCGTCATGGCTCTCATCACCTGCCTCTTCTTGGCCAGGGGAGCCTTGGAGCTTCGTAGAGTCTTCAGGGCACGAGAGGCTTCCTCCTCTGCGCGGAGAATGCTATTAACATGTGCTGTACACGCTACACGTACGTATTTGTAATACTACATACGATAAAGTACACTATATTTCTGGTCACACTAGGCTTCACATGGTCTGAGTTATCATATCCCAAACATAGATTTTGTATGAACAGGTCAGATGACGTAGAAATGAAATTGTATACTCTGTTTCGGTGTACTCTTCTGGGACTTTATTCCCACTTCCAGCTGTTCGATGCACCAGTCGAGCTGTCTGTTCAGCTGCTCCTCTGCACTCTGAAACACAGTCACATTCGGACATCAAATCAACTAGAGCCCACCATGATTACTTTAAAGGAAATTATCTACGTACTGACCAGCTCTGTGTCCTCGCCTCCTTGACACCCCTCAGCTGAACTAGGCGTCTGCTGTGATTTGGCGCTATCGGAGTGGTTTTTCTTTCCAGATTTCTTCTTCTTCTTCTTTGCTTTTGATTGCATTGACGGCTCAGGAGGAGAGTTAACCTCCTGCAGCGGGGAAGGCTTTTCCTCTTGGACACATTGTTGGCTGCCTGGAGAGGAAGTGTCTGGGGTCTCCGTCGTCTCCATGTTTTCCACAGGTGGAACAGGAGGAATTTGAAAGTTGAAGGCAAAAGCAGAGCCCTGTCTTGTAAAGGATATCCGGCTCGCCGCTGGTTGGGTCACGTGTGATGGAGATGTTGTCTCCTGAAGTGCTGGAGAGTTGTCAGGGACGAAGTTGAATCTAAAGGTGTTGTCACTGCGAGTCCAGAGGGGATTCTCAGCTCTGTCGTTGACAGGAGCAGAGCTGTTTGACTTCGGTTCAATATCTGTTGGAACACACACACACACACACACACACACACACACACACACACACACACACACACACACAAATGTATAAAATAATCAAACATCAGTTAAAACCTTTTAAGCCCACAACTGAGTTAATTTTAGTTAAATCAAATTGAGGACATTTTTCAGGCAAACCGACTCAAACGATTTAAATCCACATTTTGTTCCTCAAATACGGCCTATAATAGACCACACAAGTGCATACAGCAAGGCTCATAGGAAATGCGTTTAGCTTGTGTTGTGTAAGATTGTTAAATCAGTTATAATGTACCTATTAACAGCAGCCTTTGCTCGGTCATGCTGATTCTTCCAGTGTTGCAGGTTTTCAGCTGAAAGGTGCCTGTTAGACGGAACTATTTTACTCGACGCTTCAGGGTACAGACATGCTCACGTTTTTAACCAATGTTTGTAAAATACTTCTATTTGCTTGGTTTCCGTGAAATCATGTGTACAGACTTCAGATTGTAAGAAGAGAGGTTCAGACTTACCACCGGTGTCACCTGAGAATAGGCCCGTCTGGTAATATTTCCCCAACGCCTGTCGTTCCGCTTGGTGGCGTTCTCATCATCATCATCATGACCCAGATAGGCTAGTTTAGGCCTACTTTGACAAAACAACGTTTTGAATCACTGCAAACAAAAAACGATTCGTACACAGACCTTATAGACTGATTTTTTTTTTTTTCATATATGAAAAATAAACAAAGACATTGAAAAATGGTAAACAGGATAAAGGAAATAATTGCAAATAATTTCAAAATAAGGCTTAATTTCTTAATGTTACAGTCTGAGTAAAAGCCCCCCAAAAAAAGTGAGGTACGAGAGAATATATGAAGATATGAAAATATAAAATGCAAAACGGGTGTAAGCAATATAAAGATAACAACAGTAAACCAGATAAACACATTTGCAATCATAAAAAGGCTGCAATCAAGGTTCAAAAGTTCAAGGTTCTTTATTGGTTATGTGCACAACAATATGTGCACAACAATAACAAAAGTATTCCTTGGCAATGAAAATCTTAAATAAAAACACACGTAAAAGCAAAATAATCTAATCTCGTGCAAGTTAAGATATAGGGCAAACATATAAACAGATAAAATATAATGTAAGTAATATAAATATAATATAATTTGTGTAGACAGTATTGCAACTATCTAAAACTAATGTAAAAAAAAGAATGTGGTAATGTATATGCATTATGAGAAGTAAATATAGGCTATAAGTAAAAAATATTTATATATTAGCTGAACTCTCCTCTTTGAACACAAGCACAAAGGATGTTTGTGTCCTAAATACATGTAAATGATGGTGTTGCCTAAACAGATGTTGAGCTCAGAAAGCAGTGTGGACACCAGAAATGAATGAAACAGAATGATCCATCCAGGTTCTGTCAGCAGAGGCATGATGCTGAATTTGTCTGTGGTGCTCTGTAACTCTTCACACAACGCCTTGTGTTTTTTCTCCACCATCAGTGGGTTTACAGAGATTGGTTTATGCAGCTCATGCTGTCGATGTACAATGCTTGGTTGGTTTCCAAAATAGAATAGCCTAATAGAAGGTCTATGGTGAGCTTTTTTATGCGTTTTGTTATTCTCATTGTTTTGTTTTCAGATTATAGCCAAATATGGACTCAGAACAGCTGGCTTGTACTAGACTGATGGCGTGCAAATAAAACTGCATCCCGAACAGATTATGCCCTGTGTTAATCTTGGATATGATTTATCCCTTTTCCATCATTGCCTGCCACTGACCACGCTTTTCCCAACTCATTAGCCTATTGAAGCTGAAATACTCATTTCTACACATAATTAGCATATATGTTGTTTAACAGGACAGCATTGTTCCCTTTCGGTCCATTCAAAGAAAATAAGGGGATTTGAGCTCGGTGAGCACTCCTGTGAGAGATTTGATAAATCCTAAGGATGTAGAACCAATTGCTAATTCCAGCACTGTGCGGACGAAGAAGATGCAGTTTCGGGTTCATTAATGAATTCAAACCATGTAGACACCTCCGTTCAAAAGAAGGCACATCTTGTTTCATTCTACTTTAAATGCAGAGGCAGTGATCCTCCTTATTTCCTCCACTCAGGGATTTGACTGTGGACCAGTCCTGTTGGCTCAGGGGCGGGACTTCAAGCGACGCTCCTCTCAGACTATAAATACCACCTCCTGCACACCCCCACAGTCAATGTAGTCAACCGACGCACGGCGAGGATACGCTACTTTTCCGGAAAGAAAACACAGAAAGGTAACGTGAGCGTTAACTATTAGTATTGCGTGTTTCTACATTTGGTGTTAATGGCTAACATTATCAACTATATGGTGCACTTTAATTTCGTTAAGAAACCGTAATATAACGCTGGACTTCGTCAGTCACTTGACAACAAAACGGCGCGCGCCATAGCCAGTCGGCTAGCTAACTGCTAGCTACATTTGAGATACTCGTACAAACTTCACTTCAAAGAAACACATTTCATTACAATTAAGCGTACATTAAAGGTTTACTTCACTTGAATGGTCATATCAAATGGGCTTCGATGACTACCGTGGCTTACTATTGACATTGTTAAAGCCTAGCTAGCTAAATGGTAGCTAGCTGGCGCCATTTTGCGTCGGTCGGTGCTAGGTTTAAAATTGCTCGCCAACGACAGCGAAGAAACGTGTGTGTATCCCGCAGCTTAATGGTGGCGCGGCTGGCAATGGGCTTGTGGTGTTTAAATAAAACCATCGGCGTATCGACAGAGGTTATAACATGTCTGCACATTACGAAACGTCCCTTGACAAATTTAAGTTGTCTTTCAACAAAACAGTTTATAGTAACGTTACCGTTGTTGCTGAAAATATATCAGGGAATTGTTAGTTCTATATGAGACCGTTGGTTATAACCGAGTGTCAATTGTGAAGTTGCTACAGTGGCGTTTCTTCACTAGGGTAGACATTGGTCCAGTTACAAGTAGCGTATTAAGAACAGTAACGTTACTATGAAATGTAATTCGTTGTTGGTCGCATCTTTTGTTTTCAGACCAGCAGGTGAAGTATGGCTCGTACCAAGCAGACCGCTCGTAAATCCACTGGAGGAAAGGCGCCGAGGAAGCAGTTGGCCACCAAAGCGGCAAGGAAAAGCGCGCCATCCACAGGCGGAGTGAAGAAGCCCCACAGATACAGGTACACATGCTGTACTCAAGTTTGTTAGTGGTGGTGTAGCAAGGCTATAGTGATTGTTAGTCTGAGGCAACAAATAACAGCATACACATGCATCATTTCAAACTGTGTTCAGTGGGTATGTGTTTACATTGCGTTCATTTGTTGTTGTAGGCCTGGTACTGTTGCTCTGCGTGAGATCCGTCGGTACCAGAAATCCACTGAGCTGCTCATCAGGAAGCTGCCTTTCCAGCGCCTTGTGAGGGAAATTGCTCAAGATTTCAAGACGGATCTGCGTTTCCAGAGTGCGGCTATTGGCGCTCTTCAGGTGAGAGCACTTGATCTTTTTACATGTTTGGTTATTGTTTTGCGTGTTATTCTTCTTGCTTAAGTGTTATAACGTTGATTTTATTCTCCTTGTGTAGGAAGCCAGTGAGGCCTACTTGGTTGGACTGTTTGAGGACACCAACCTGTGCGCTATTCATGCAAAGAGGGTTACCATCATGCCCAAGGACATTCAGCTGGCCAGGCGAATTAGAGGAGAGCGTGCATAAGTGATTCATTGGATTTTATCTTTTTAGTGGGGGGTGGGAGGGATTGACTGGGGTTTTGTTTTGTACATCTTGGAACTATTACCAGCATGTGTACCACCTAATTATATTTTCAGGCTTGTTTTTCCTTTTTTGAATTTTTTTTTTCATTTCACTTTCTCCAACTGTCCTATTCACTGTAGAATAGAGCTTCATCTGTAAATGCTGAAAAAATTCCACTGCCTTTCTCAGGTTTGCATACTATTTTAGAATCCATACCTTGTTGTTCTGTGTGTGCATGTCACAGGATTTCTTGTTGTGCTGTAAATAAACTTTCCGCTACCTCAAATTCTCAGCCTGAATTTTTTTTTTTCTGAATGAGTATATGCTTGGGATAGATTAGTGTACTGTATTGGACTTTACTAAAATACAGTTAGGGCTTGTAGTGATGAAACAAGTTTAAGATGTCAGCACAGGCTTGTAAAATAAGTCGGGCATCATCAAAAACATGTAATAGTGTACATTAGTAAGAATGCTCATAGGGCATGCTAATGATAATTTACCATATAGTGAGCTGAAGACATTACATCCAGAGAGCCTTAATCCAGAGTGTTTACACTTTAATCCACATCTTGAACATTTGGAAGAATCGTATAGTCTAAACATGTTGAAACTATTTCATTGCCACAGCCTGAAATACTAAACATTTCACAATAAATACCTCAAATATATACAAATCTTACATTTGTCAATTTCATTTATTTTGGGATTGCTCCTGTTCTTCGTCTGAAAGCAAACCAGGTAACTGCTCATAGAGCTCCCTCTCCAGCTGTACATCAATGTTCGTTTCTCCTCTCAGTGCACACCATAATAGAAAGCTGGTGAATATCAGGCTGATGGGGAGGACCTTCCACCAGGGCCGCTCAAACTGGCTCCCCATGGAGCGGTCAACTTTCCAGGTTCTGTGACTGGCTTTACTGGTGGAGAACTTGATGGGTCCACTGTTGACCTCTTTATCGCCATCTTTGGCCTCAGCTAACCTCTGAGAGCTCAGAGTTAGGAACCGCACACCGTTCAGTCTGCTGACAAAGAACACGAATACATCAGTTACGAATGGAAAGTAAATTCCCATGTTTAAGTGCTGTATTAATGTATAGTTGTGATGTACGTGTGCTTCAGTATTTGCATTTTGGAGACTTGGCAGATTTAGATTTCACATACAGAATCATCTTATTAAATATGACGTCCCGGTATAGATTAAACTACCCAACAGTGTACATATATAACACCTAGCTTGAATTTCAAATTACCTGACAATATCTTTAGGTTAGTAACGTTAGAGGGTACCATTACAGTTAAAACTTAGTCATTGAACCACGCCACTATTAGAGTCAACGTGTGCAGATGTACACTCACCTCAAAGTCGGTGTAACGTTAGCTTTATGAATCAATATCCCTCGTCTGAAAGCAACGCGTGTCAGACTGGTGAAAACTCGTCCTGCTGATGTAGACATCTCGGACAACTGATCATCTTAGGACACACGACGTTAAGTGAAATAAACTGAAGGTTTTCGTAATCAAACCTAGGTCATGTAATCATTGTGCAACCTTGAATTTCTTCCGGTGCCGCTATTGAACACTGGTTTTGACCGTTCCACTAAAACGCAGAGGACTAGCTTCTTTTTCTTTATGGTGGGCTTGGTGGCATTAGTCTATATAGACTCTATATCATAGACTGTTCATATTTAATATATTAAATATATCGCCTGAGAAGCAAAGACTAGCAGTTGGTGTAATTTAATATCAGTCTTTGTTACCAGCTGCTTTATGTTTTAACCATAGACTGTGTATGGTTTTAACACTGTAATGTTAAATTAACTGTTTTCCATATGGTTAAATGCTGTGGTGTTATTTTGCTACTGAAACATATTTCCAAACCACACTCACTTCAAGAAACCATCATATTTGTTGCTTAATATTTATAAAGTATATAAAATATGATGCCTACGAGGGTCTTTGAAGCAGTCTCACCCAGTGACCAATCACAAAACAAAGGGAGATATCCGTCCAATCACGCTTCATCTGTCCGACATCACTTCCGGTTTAGGTCCATGCTCTATCTCTGCTTACTCGAATTATACACGTTTTGTCGCAGTTTAAGTAAGTACATTTATATATAAGAGCAATGTGATAAGATACATGATTCGTCCATGATTGTGTTTATGTGGTTATGGCATTTATATGTGGGGGCCGTCATATCACAGTAACCAGCGTAACACGTGTTTTTGGCTGTGAAAAATGTTTACATGTGTTGAGTATCAGTTGTACTTGAGGTCGAACTGTTCTTGTATTTCTTTGTCAATGTCATGAAATGTTTATCACAGCAAATTAAGTAAGCAAAAGCCCTAATCCTCCTCTAGGCTTATTGTATGCTCATTTAATACTACAGTGTGTGTATGCGTATTGTTTAGTATGCTCATGCTTTTGTTTGTAGGACTATATTATCCCATGGCCAAAGACAACTCTTTGACAAACCCGCCTAAAAGGAAGAAGTTGAGTTCAAATGTCAGCGAGGTTCATGAAGAAGAAATGATGGACACTAAAGTAAAAAAGAAAAGGAAAAAGATGGTAGTAGAGGTGAGTAGGACAGTGACTTGTACCTGTACCCATAGACATATGTGCCTGTCTTAGATGACACAACCTGAAAGAATTAAAAAAATAATGATTGTTTATTTAATTCAGGAGGCTCCAGTACAGATTCCTCATGTGGCAATCACAGCAGATGATAAAAAACAGAAAAAGGAAAAGAAACACAAAAAGAAACAAAGGACAGAGCAAACACAGAAGACAAGGGAAAGTGAGGTAAGAGCGTTAGCTGTTTCCATTTGTTTTCTTCTGTTTCTGTGAACTCTGACTGCTGATTTTAATGCTTGGGCTGGTAATAACCCAGTCATAAAAACAATGTTTGAAGGTGCTGAAAACCCTAATTTAGAGCAGCTGAAAGTTAGTGAAAGTTGACATTGTATTCTTATAGTTGAGTTTGTATTACTAAATTCATTTATATGACAAACATTGGTCTGATTTTTCAATCCAGGTGGCTTCAGAAATGTCTTAAAAGCTAAATTTAAATTGATTTAACTCTGTCAAAACACTATAAAAATTCCCATAAATGGTATACTTAAACATGAAATAACATTATTTGTATTATTATAACATATAATAAATACAAATAACATTAAATGATTCGACACAAGCGTTTCTACAACAGTTGGAGCCCTTGCGTTTTCATTGTGCCTTAATGTCTTTACACTGATGGCACAGACATGATCTATTATCTGTGTGACCTACATTATGCAGTTGGCATTTATTTTGGGGAGGGGGGGGGGGGGGGGTGGCAGAACAGTTTCTGGAAGGATGTTAGATATTAGAGCTATAATGTTTTGACTGCCTTGGTCTGTCGCATGTTGCATGGCCACATGTGCTTCCTTCTGGTACAGAGAGAACTTTTCCTGAGGCCGACCTGTGCCTGAGCTTATCCCATATGATCCTCAGTTTATTCTGAAAGGTCTCCCCAAGGAAGCTGTAGATGAGCGGGTTCAGGCAGCTGTTAGAAAAGGCCGCCAGCCTGACAGCATGACCTGTCAGGGGGTAATCCTGCCACAGTGTGCCGCTGTCTGCGTCACCTCTTAGAAGGTGAACACTTATAAACACATTCTCCGGGAGCCAGCAAAGGAAGAAGACTAACACAGCGGCTGAGATCATCCGCAGGGCTTTCTGCCTGCGAGGCCTCTGCTGTGGGCCATCGTGACCCCTGTTGCTCCGCCGGAGCACCTGTGCTATTTTCCAGTAGCACAGACCCATGATGCCGAAAGGCAGCAAGAATCCCAGCATCACCTCCAGCCACTGAATCTGGGTCACGTTTGCGAAGCAGAAGTGGAGTTCCCCAGCGTGTTGCCTTTGAGTTATAGCGAAAGGAAGCACAGTGAGCAACGACGCAGATGCCCAGATAAGGCAGCAGCTGAGGCGTGCGCGAGGCATGCTGCGACCAATGAAGCCGGTCAGTGCGACAAAACGGTCGAAGCTCATCCAGGTTAAGAAGAAGACACTGCTGTACATGTTGACCTGCTGAAAAAAGTTCATGAAGGTGCAGAGGCCGGGCCTGTCATAGTAGCCTGGCTTCAGGTTGAACACCTCGATCAGAGAGTCAGCCACAAGGGCGAGGTCGGCCACGGCAAGGTTCACAAAGTAGAGGTCCGGGGCTGTCAAGTGGCCCCTGTTGTACAGGTTGACCACTAAGATGAGGATGTTCCCGATGAAACCGACAGGGAACAGGAATATAATGTAGAGGCTGGAGAGGAAGAGGCTGATAATGTAAAGCTGACTACTCTCTGAAAATGGCTGCAGAAAATCAGACACGGCTGCCTTTGTGTCATTTATCTGAACAGTGAAGACTCTGTAGTCCACGTACATGGTCATGTCCATATTACACTTTAGTGTCGATCTGGTGTTAGCAGTAGCTAATCAATAAGTTGCCATAACGCTTAGTTTTCCAAGGGTTTAGCCCCAGTGGAGACCGTGGTGTCATCTGTTTCCTCTTTCTGCACCGGGGTCTTCTTGGATGTACAGTATAGTGATGCCCACTCTTTGTTCTGTACGGAGAGGAGAAATGCAGTAAGTCGAGCTTGTTTTCAGCTTCTCAGGAATTGGGATATTTCTTGTTTATATGTGTATACCCACTCTTACAAAATGTCATATACCATTCTATTCAAGATTATTATACAAGATCAGTTTCAAATCCCATAGTTTATCAGTGTTTTTTAGCTCTGCTGTAGCTGTTAAAATGTCAGATTGGCTGCCGTTTTAAAAATTATTTCAGAGTTAGGATTAAGTGAGAATGCTATTCAAAATTGCAATAGTGGGGTGGCCTAGTAGTCGTATTTTTTTTTTTTCCCCTCTACTGTAAATTCTATAAAAAAAGACATGCTTTAAAATCTTAATCATTGTTGTGGTACAGTTGCTTTAGAACAACTGTTGGTCAAACTAGTGGTACATTTAACAGACTTTTAACATAATTTAAAACTAATAAGACAATAGTCAGTTAGCTTTGCTATAATTCATTTGTGAATTATATAAAATATCTACCTGGGTATCCTTGCACTGCATTGCGGTCTTTCTAATCCTCCCCGTCCCGATGGTGGTGACTTTGTAAGCAGGTGTCACAGTAAATCTAGAGAAGTGTTGTGGTGCCACCCACTACTTACAGCAACAACACACACAATGCAGGCGTGTTCACACACTCGCACAAATCTGATTTTTTTTTTCAACCAAATATGAAAACAGTGTTGTTGTTTTTTATCACAGCTTCACTTCAGTTTATTAGCAATACAGTAAGTAGTCACAATTAATATCCCCTATGTATGTTTATATAGACTTTTATTTTATTGCATAAAAGTTTACGTCAAGTGAATTGCGAACATGACTATGATTGTAGAATGTTAAAATATATAAATATGGGAGTCCTGGCACTTTTAGCAAAGACAGACTAACAGTTTATTTACACAAAACAAGATGAAGGACAGACTGGAATAGTCTCAATTCATCTTCTTCTTTTTTCAGACTCTTTAAAACACAAAAGATTGGTTATTTAGCAGCCCCTTTGCTTTTTGTTTAGTTTGAGACTGAATGGGATTTGCCATATTGATGATGTAATGCATCACATTTAGTATTTAATGATTTTGTGACTTTCCTGTGAGATCTGTGTTGCTACAATGATTATACACAGTGTGAATCAGGTCTAAAATTAAATGGGACGGGAAAAACCTACATAAACCAGCTCCTCTATTCATTTTCCTACTGGTCCCTGGTTTTGAGCTACTCTGTGTTGGCACTGATGCAGTATGTGATCCATGCAGGTCAGTTATTCCTAGAACTGGTGCACATCAGTTTCTTGAAAGGAGTTGGAAAGTTCACATTATCACTTGTCCGGCTTGTTTTGGTTCTTTTTAAGAGCTTTAGAAATAATAAAATAAATGATATTGACACTGTTGGCCTAAACTTAGAATCAGACTTTTATTTCCCTTGACCTAATGTTTTTCCTATGTGGCATTCTGGGAATTGCAGAGGTTTTTCCAGGCATTTGGTCTAAATGGACTTTTGTGCAAATTGTGTTTATGCAAACGGAGTCTTTTTTTCCGAGAAAAGAGGTGTGTCTAAGAGCAGTTTAAAGAGAGATAAAATGGCACATACTAACAGTAAGTCCTTTTTTAATAGTCCTATTCATAGTTGTTGATTTATAACAACTGTTGAACATATTGCAACAGTGACTATAAGGACTGTATGTTGCACAATTCTGGAGATGTACAAAACATTTATTTTTTATAAAATACAAATGTACAAAAAAATGAAATTTGAAAAAATTGTTTTTTTGCAAACTGAGAAAACATGCATGTAAAACAGTTAAATAGTCACGAGAAAAAATAAACACTGAAAGCATTTTAGAAGTTAGATTAAGAATATGTCCAATACATCAGATCTCAAAAGTCTTTATTTCGATGCATCAGAAGAGTTCTTAGTCCTCTATGACTCTATGTCCTGCAGGGTGTCTGTGATCTCGATGTGGGGAGCAATAATGTTTCTGTTGGGCTGTGTGCGTCCAGGTCTTCGACAGCTGTCCCTCAGCTGCCTAAACACTCCGTGGAGACTCTCTCGACATGGCCTGTGCATGAGCAGCACTAGCAGGAGGCTGACACTGCTCCCTGAGAACAGTACAAACTCAGCCACGCTCACAAACGCCTTCTCGCGATGGCTCAGCTCCCCCTTCTCTTGTTGTGCTAGTTGTTGGGCTCCTCTCACCAGCACCACGCTGTAGAAGAGCTGGCAGAAAAACATGACCACGGTGACGGTCAGGAACACAGGACCCTCCTCAGAGCCGGAGAGGAAACGCCCTTTTGATTTCCACTGCCGGACGCAGCCACCTATTAGAAGTCCCAGTTGAAGGATGTAGGGAATCAAAAAAGCCAGGCACAATCTAGCCGCTGCATACGACTCACCAGCACCGACTGGATCCATAAAACACACTGTTTCATTCAGATAATCTCTAGGTCCACGAAGCCCAGCCAGCAGTAGAGAAATCAGGATAGAAGTCAGGATCACCAGAGCCGCACAGACCCAAGGCTTCCTCAGCAGGGCGTGGGATGGAGGATCCAGGGTTAGGACATAAGCCATGAGCACTAAGACCAGCAGGCCACTCAGAGAGGCTGTGTTGATGGTAAAGGAGAGAGCAGCACAGCCCAAACCTGTGGTTTCCAGGTATTTTGGTCTGTGTGCCACGGCGTGGAGAGAGAGAAGCAGAAGCAGCAGCTGGAGGCCACAAAAGCCCCAGAGCAGGCAGTCGAGCCAAGCCAGCCGTCTCTGGGCTCTGTAGGTCTGGATGAAGCTGTAGAGCAGGAAGCAGCCTGCGATGAAGCCCAGCCCTGCCAAGAAACTGTAGACATAGTTTGCTCTGGAGGTTATGTCACTGGCTGCAATTTTGTCTAACGCAGAGAAAGGGTCGGCGGTTGAAGTGGAGGTGTCCATGATGGAGGTGGTGTTGTCCATGATGGAGGTGGTGTTGTCCATGATGGTGGAATTGTTGGAAAATGGAGGTGTGGTGCTCCACACCAAGTCCCCGCTTTGATTAGACTGAAAATGAAAAGAGAAAACATGCACTGATGACATCCTGTCCTCTTTGGCATCACCCACCACTGTTTGTCTACCATTTCCTCCCATCAGGGGAGAATAGAAATCTAAACTATTGGCAAAGTTCAGGTGCTTTGGGTACAAGTATTTGTATATTGTATATTACCTGGTGTCTGTAAATCAGCTGTTCTTTTAGTGCACAACTAGTGTTTGACTGTTGCTCAGCCTGTGAATTGTTAAATTGGGTTTCCGCAGAAACATACTCTTACAACATATCGTGCATTTCCTTCCTGAATTAACTCAAAAGTTGAGCTAAAATTTGAACTTAACTGGAAATCATTATTGTAGATTCTAGATTTTAGAAAGGAAACATTTTGACTAGATTTAGTCAAAATGTTTGCTTCCTAAAATCTTGTCTACGACCACATGTCCCCGTTGGCCAGTCTTTGTCTGCTCTCCTTTGAGGAACTGCCTACTCCAGTAAAAACACATGTTTCCACTTACCATGTTTGCTTTCGTCACCCGCTCGTCTTCTGTTTTGTATCCACCAGCCCGACGCTGGTGATTGACTCAAAGCTCTGAAAGTGATGCTCGTTGCATGGACACGGCCACTCACTGTGAAGGACGTTTTATATTTCTATGGGCAATACCCTGCCAGCATACTTTCAGAATGACTTCGTGGCCATGTGATCAAAATCTTTTCCTCCCCTCCCTCTTTTTTTTTTTTTTTCCTTCGTCTTCATCATGGTGCAGACTGAGGTCTGTTAAATCAGAGCATACTGCGTCCCTTGTTTAACTTCCCCTGAGAGTTAAACACAGTATTTAAGTTGTGCCATGGTTACTGGCTACTGCAGCTAAATGGCTTTAATTTGGTTCTTTATTCCTTAAGTTTAAACAAGTGTTTTAGCAAGCACAAAGTAGTCTGCGGACAAATGGAGAGCTAGATGCTTCTCACCCTGTTGCAAAGGGAAAATATAACTTCTTGTCTGTGGTATTGTTGTCTCGCAGAAACTCTCTGTCATGAAACTGAAATTCAGTTTTTGTTCACTCACACAGCACCTGTTTGTTTTCGTGGCTCCTCTGTATGATTGGGCGAAAACCGACTTAACGGATGGTTATTTTTAAACCGTGCAAGCGTGCGCTGTTTATGTTAATTGCAAGGGCGTCGAATGCTGACGGGATGTCGCACACCACGGTGAACTTCACAACACAGTATAGTGTGATGTTGACCTCATAGCTGCAGAGACAGGAAACGTCCCTCTGAGCTGCAGTGCAACAGGAAGTGATTCAAACTCAAAAAAGGTGTTTTAGCTTTCACATGTCTTAAGTCTGTCGCAAAACAAAATGTTACATTTATTTTATATCTTACATTAAACTTAAGATGTTTTAAGCATCTAGTATTAGCTCTGCACTGACCCAGAAAACTAAAATACTGAGAATTGGCAGGAAATGGCTGTTAAGTAAACACTTTTGTTATTGTTGTAATGTTATATTTTTCTTACCATTCAATCAATGTGGAGTTATTTAGGGATGCTGGATAATGGTTTTTGATAAGGGTCTACAAAGGAAGGCCTGTTAATGTAGATAACTCCCATGAGCCTTTGTTTTGCTTGTTTTGTGCGACTTCCAGATTTCCAATCCAGCCCATCGCCCGGAGGGGACACACGAGCTGGAGGGAGAGGAGGACTTAAGTCCCGAGGAGAAGCGTGTCCTGGAGAGGAAGATGAAGAAGATCCTGAAAAAGGAAGAGAAGAAGAGGCTTAAAGCTGAGGGAGAGACCTTACCGAAAACTGAGGCATCTGGACCCATTGCCCCTCAGCACGCCTTAGATTACCTCACCTGGTAAGAGCCACTCTTATTTAGTACAGGACAGGTGAATCGACTTGTTGGCCTCCTACCTATGATGTCATCACTTCTTACATACGAAACCACAGGTCCAACAACCCCATCTCTGTATCCACTTAACCAGCAACTTACTATTCAGGTATTTAAGCCATGGTATGGAACCAGAAGATCACAAATGGTTCACAAACTGGCCAATTTTTAGATTACATTTCACAGCAATAAAGGACATAATTGGAAACACCTTAACAATGTGATGCAATTCAATACAGCCCTCAAAACAAAACACTACTTTGGTTATGTTGGTTCCTTATGTTGAGAATGTGTCAAAGTTGTTACTCTTTGGTAATTGTTGACGGTGGTGTGTGGTCAGGTTTTACACATTAAGTTCAGTATACCAGTGATAACGAGCGTAGCCTTGTAAAAATGTTGTATAATGTCTCCTGTGGCTCTGAAGGATCCTTCTAAAGTCTGAGAAAAAATAACCCTGATGATTTCGGCTTGAGACAAAGCACGTGTAGCATAAAGCCTGTGTTGCTAACTTGGGGTATTGGGTTTGAAAGAGGTTTATGTTTACCAGACAGGCAGGGTCTAATGAAAGATCTTATCGCGTTGCATTGTGAAAAGTGTGCTGTATGATCCAGTGTTATTTAGACTGACCCATATTAGGGACTAAAACTCAGGATACCTTGGCCTCTACTACTTTGATTTTGACTATTCTTTTTCTAATCTGTCTCTTGTGTTACGACACCAGATCTCTGGAGTACCTCTTCAAGGACAAGGTCCTGCCCCTTGTTATGTATATGGGAGGACATAATACAGTGAACAGTATAAAGCAACCTAGCATAATAACACAGACATCGAAGTGCGGTATCAAAAAAAATCAACACCTTTTCTTGTAATTACAACTCGCATCGGTTTGGTTTTTGCAGCTGGGCTGAGAACCGCGCAGAGTGGAAGTTCCAGAAGACCAGGCAGACGTGGTTACTGCAGCACATGTTTGACTCCCAACAGGTAAAACGAACCAGGGTGGTGGTGGTGATGATGGTGATGTTGTGGGATTTTTCTCAGCTGAGGTACAGAGTGAGGGAGGTGTTGACCTCAGAGCGATGTCTTCCTGTTGTTTTGAGTTACACCCACTCTCTAATCTTTTTTCATGTTGGTCAAAATATATATTTTTAAGACTGCTGTTTTTATTAACATTTTTTGAATACAGCATGGTTGACCCTGTAGAACAGAAATGTGAATCTATGAAAAGTTCATTACAGTGTATCAATCTTTATAAACAACATACATTTAAAGATGCTCTCTCATGCCACCTTTTTAGAATTTTTATATATATATATTTTTTTAATATATATATTTTTTAATATATATATATATATATATATATATATATATATATATATATATATATATATAATATATTACAATATACTGTATTATACTGTATATTCATTACAAATAACTTTATTTACTTACTTTTTCATTTATTTATACAGTATATCTAAACTAATAGGCAGCCGACTGGATTCAAGCAACATGATCATATAAAATATTCTCTCTCAGATTCCAGATGAGAAGTTCTCCGTGCTGCTCCAGTACCTGGAGGGGCTTCGTGGAGGAGCCAAAGACATCACGGTGCAGAAGGCCTTAGTGCAGGTCGAGGAGTCGGGACAAGCACCAGAGGACGCAGATGTCCAGCAGAGGGCGCACAGAGCCAGAGAAGTTATCCAGTTGCTCTCCTGAACCCACCACCATCAATCAAACTGAAGCCCACTAGAAAAAGACTGAAACATGTTTGTTGGTCAGTGGACTGAATGACCACCGTGGTCTCGAGCTAGGTTTAAAACGTGTTTTATATGTAGTTGTATTGCTCACATTTTTTTATATTTAAATGTGTCTAGGTTTTTTTTTTTTTCTTGACATTGCTTGTGTGCATCATTGCCTGGTGGTAATCAGTTATCAAAATAATTTTCTAAAGTATGAAATCTTACAAGTTCATTTTACACAGCAGCTACTTTTTCCAGCTCCAAATGTAAATAATTCAGTATAATTGAGTCCAGTTTCGCCATTATGGGCAGACGAGGAGAGATGCAGATGCAGCAGAATGCTGAGAGACTGCTGGAGTTGAAGTGTCAGGAATGTTTGTAGTCAGGACATGTTTGTGCGTGTCAAAGCCCCATAATCTGTGAAGTCACTTTTCTCATCCATTCAACGTATACGCATGATTTACAGTTTTAGTTCTCCTCTTCTTTCCAGCCCAGCAGTTCACGATTCATACATTATTTATGGGATTAATGTAGACCTATTCTTAAACTAAATCTGTCTCATCATGTGTGGGTGCGGTCGTCCATACTATCCATATAGCCAAGCTTTGTCGTACCCATAATTCACATCTCGTCCATGCCCAAAGCAGATATATAGTAGGCACTGTGTAGGAGCAGCTGCCAGTTGTGGCTGCTGTATCGGAGAGAATGTAGGCCTCCTGCACCACAAAGGTACACTTTGACTCTTATTTCAGGTCATACACTTTTCAGGGGAAACAACTGAGTATCTAACCAACCAAATACAGTACAAATATTGTTAACCTGTGTTAACCTGCTGACTCAAATGTTGAAACATAAATACATTACACTTTTCCCCCTTTTGAAACTTTATTAAAAAAAAGTTTCTTCTCAATATGTTTGCAGAATTTTATTAACAAGACTGACGAAAAGTCCTTGAAAGTGTCTGGGGGGGGAAAAAAAGTCTGCAAAAGTTTGCAATCCACATTTGAATTCAGTTTTTTTTTTTCAGCGTCACTTGTTTAAATTAACATTTAGAGCCGTCACCAGGGACAGCGATATTGTCCAGCGAGTGTCCGTGTCGCTCACATTGATCAACGAAATCTTCACATGCACTCAGGTGATTTTAAATGGAGGAGGGGACTTGCTCTGGGAGATTTTTTGTTTTACTGCAGATCAAAAAGGCCGTTGTCTCCCCGTAGGTGTTGATCCTTAACTGTCGCACTCACTGTGCCTTTTGCTTCATCTGCGACAAAGACATTGCACAAAATAACGTTAACACTATATACAACTTGGAACAAGTGAAGATTGTCTAGTTCAGTTCACTTACTTTGCTTTGAATCAAAGGTAATATTGTGCTGAGTGAGGAGAGCATGCAGTCTCTCAATCTCTTCTCTCTGTTTTTGGAAATCCTTTAAGAAAATAAACAATTTCTGTCACACATTTTAAGCAGTATTGTACTAATATACAGTATTTTGTAGGCTATTACTAGGAAGAGTACATAAATGTACAGACCTCGGTACATTTCTGTAAAGAGTTGTGTGTTCCTGAATCAGCTGCAACTTCTGGCAACTTTATCTTCATTTTTTGGCTTTTCAGGAGACCAGCGTCGTCAAAAATATCCCTTAAAAGATTGTTATATCCCTGCAGCAAACATATACATCGTGTGTTAGTGGCAAGATTACACTATAACTAAAACTGGAATAAAAATGGGAAAAAGGTAGGGCTGAGCTATGAAATGTAAATTACTGTATAATGTTCAATGCAAATGGAACTAAGGACTGCAGGTCTGTGTTTGAATCACTCGGGGGAACCTTAAGTACGCCTATACATTTCATCGTCTTGTAAGTGATCAGCCAAACTGGTCTTTACCTGCTCAGTAATAAGACCTTCATAGTGAGCCTGCGCAGCTTCATCCCATTCCCTTTGGAGCTTCTCACTCAGTGTCGGGTACACTTAAAAAAAGAGCATACAAATGATAAGACATCCCTATTACATTGACTTGCCTTTGTTAGATCGTTCTTTTTTGTCTTACCCAAAAGGGAATGTGGATGACAAACAAGTGGAGTCTCAAAGGTTAGCGAGTACATACAAGTACTCGGCTCTGAGACTTGAGCAAGCTTGCTGCTTGTACTGCAGACAAAAATCACCTGCAGAAACATGAAAAAAAAAAGTGTTCATATTGGTGATTTAATCGTGATAATGACTTTAAGTTGATGTTTTGATTGAAGAGTTGTCTGTCTAATATGGCTCTGGGGTGACTGTTCAAAACTTTCAAATCAAATGTTGCGTCTAGACTTAAATATTTAACTGATGAATTCACTGTTTAGGGCTTCATTCATTAGTATCTACTACAGAGTTACTTAATCTATCATATATTTAAGAAGAAACACAGACACTAAAAGAAGCCAGTGGGAGCTCCTTAAATAACTATCAGAAAAGAGTTTAAACATTTAAAACTAACATTTGTTTCCCTGTTTCTCGTTCCACAAGTATCCCCGTCTCTCATCCACATGCCTGTGAAAGTGTTGTTTGCTATTTCCCACTCCTGCCAGATCCTGTTAGGAACACACAAAGGCTGCTCTTACAACAAACCCAATTGCCAATCCTTTACATATTGGCATTTGCTATAAAAGGTGTAAGTGTAGGTAATGTAAGGTAAGGGAACCACATCTTACCCCAGGATCCCACTGTAGGAATTCCATCTAAATGACTGCTCATGTTGAGTGATGTTGTGAAATGGACAGAATTCATATTTGTACCTGCAATATGACCAGGCACACAAATACCCTGTTATGTTTTTCCAGAAACTTTGATGTAACGTGCATGTATCAAACAATTGGCATCCAAAACAGGATCGTTGTATTAGGCCAGTGGAAACGGGGAATAAAAACCTACTTACGTTGACTCTGTGAGACTGAAGCACTTCCCAGCAAGCTGATGAAAGTGTGCGGGGCCTTGAGGAAGACATTGGTGTTGATATAGTTGTGCTCATAAGTTTATGGACCCCATGCTAAAGTGCAGATTTTTATTATTAAAGGCCAGTTATTCCATGGATCCAGGATACTATGCATCCTGATAAAAGTTCCCTTGGCCTTTGGAATTAAAATAGCCTCACATCATCACATACCCTTCACCATACCTAAAGATTGGTGATATGGTGAAGGGTACGCGATGATTTTGGGCTATTTTAATTCCAAAGGCCAAGGGAACTTTATCAGGATGCATAGTATCCTGGATCCATGAAATAACTGGCCTTTAATAATAAAAATCTGCCTGCCTCTATGGGAATTTAACATAGGGGTGTACTTACTTATGCCCCCTGTATTTTAAGGAAGAACATTTATTTATTTACGATACATTATTCATTCACAAAGAAAATTGGTGTCCTTAAAGGTTGGACTTTTCCTATTTTTTTTTTTATTAAGGCATTAAGATCAATTGCCAAAAAATGTTTTTTTATTCTTCTTTTATAGTTAACTTTAGCATGGGTTCATAAACCCTGTATGATGCGTGAATTCAGTAATTGAGACAGAAAATACCGTGATAACATTCCCAACATCTACTGTACTGGAAACCCCTTTACAACAAGGATTTAATCAAATTCAGGCTTTACCAGACACTGCAGATGGGGTCACTTTAGGCTGTAGTCTGCTTCCCTGAGCCAGAAAAGGATTGTTCAACCTAAATACACAAACGCAGAGAAAATCGGTCAGGAAGGCGCTAATGTCAACAAGGTGCACACTGTGACAGATATGTCGTACCTTAACATACCCAAATGTGTTTGGCTCCTCGACTATCTTCATTTTACCGGCGAATCCATGGTTTACTGTATAAGAAACAGTCGACATCAGACTCAAATCAAAATGTGGCGCATATGGTTTGGTATTACTGACGTACAAAAATACACAGCATGTAAGCACTTACTGAAAAGAGACACAGAGACCACCCACAGCCTTAATAAATTATGCATTCCGTTACAAAAACAGTGAAAGGCTGATTTTTGAGTGACTAAAATAAATTGTGCTATTAGCATTGGGTTGTTTTCCTCATTTCCTGCTTTGGTGGTCATTCGTCAGATGACATTACACGTGATCAAAATAAGACTAGAGCATGCGCAGTTTACGTCTTAGACGACGACGTGCTTTCCACGATACAGTACAAGTAGCAAAAGCTAACTAAACTGTATTTTAAATGGTGTAAAAAGCAGCGCAGGATAAATGCAGGCGAATACCAATTGTGTGAATGGTGTACGCGTAGTTTAAATACTTTAGACATACTGGCCAGTATGCTGTCTATCTAACGTTAGCTAGCTAGCTAATGGTAGAGTAGCTAAATCCCGTAAACAGATGCTGGTTAGTTTTAATGCAGGCTGTAATCTGACAGAAGCTAACTAACTAGCTGTCCACTGGTTGCAACATGGGACGTAAGAAACAGGACAAGTTTGTGCGCCCTGACAACAAGGGCAAAGAAAAAAGGCATAAAATGAAGGGGAAATCCGTAGAGGCCTTTACAGAAGAAATGCACACTGCTTTCCAAGGTAATAATGAATTGACTAGCTAGTTACAATCCAAAATTATGTTTCAACTGTTTTGTGCTTGCCTCATATGTTACATCTGGACTACAAGACCAAGATTTAACAATGAACAATAGTTATCCTGTCTATACACCTTTCATCCCCTTTACAATTAGCTGACCAGTAAATGGACTAATTTAATTGAACATTTAATTTTACATAATTGCACTACGTCCACCTCACATCATTACACATGCACATACATTCAAAATCCTGTCATTTTCTAAGATATTGTCGGAAAGTACTGCTAAGTTTGTATATTGATAAGTATTGTAGTTTTTTGCAATTTTTTCTCTTTGGTCTCTTTTGCTTATCTATCTTTCTAAATAAATACATAAATAAATATATACACAATTAAATATTAATAGGAAGGACAGATGTACCCAACTATCTAAAGAGAATTACAAGGTTTACATGACATTCCTGTATTTTAGTATTGGGCCATAAGACATGTTCTTTGCAAATGTGCTGATTTAACATATGACAACACACCACCTCTGTTAAATTATGCTGCAGTAATATATAGTAAGTAAATAGCCATGAATTGGTTGTACATCAATGTCATTGAGGAAAAGGTGCAAAACATCATAATGTACACTTTAATCACAATGTACACTTTGTCCTCTGTCACTGTGTTTTTCAGCCAGTTTTCACCCAGAGGAGGGAGCAGAGGCCTCTCAGGTGAAACTGCCTTGTCCACTTGCCATGTGGGATTTGGGTCACTGTGATCCCAAACGTTGTACTGGCAGAAAGTTGGTACGCAAGGGCTTTGTACGCAACCTGCGCCTCAATCAGAGATTTAATGGACTCATACTGAGTCCGATGGGCACAAAGTATGTGACCCCAGCAGACAGGTGTGCATTTTTTCTTTTTCATTATAACACATCGTGAAGATTCGTAAGATAATCAAGTCATCTTTTTTTTTTTTTTTAGATTGATCAGTTAGTAATTGAATCTATAAAGTTTGATCTTAAGATGTTTTATGTTTGATTAACAGCCAAAAAAGCATATTTCATAATGAAATGAAACAGAGATACCAATTAGGGCTGGGGGAAAAATCGAGTTGGTAGGTCAAATCGATTCATATTTTCAAAAAATCGATTTTTTAGATTTTTTTGTTTTTAGGTTTTATTAGCTCAATCCAAATACAGTATAAATAATTTGGATGTTTAACAATCAAGTTGCACACTGCACAGTGACTTTTCAGTTAGAGAAAGGGTTTTCCTTTGCAATTTTGTTTATGTTGATGCACTTTAATTAAATACAATAAATATATATTTTTAAAATATATTTACAGTTCGCAGTTATTTTGTTTTAAATGGAAGGGGGGGGGGGGGGGGGGAAGCGAATCGTAAATAGAGTTTTTTATGAAAAAATCGCAGATTCTTTTAGGGAAAAAAATCGGCCAGCTCTAATACCAACCTTATTTTACCATTTTTATATATATATATATATATATATATATATATATATATATATATATATATATATATATATATATAGGCCCAATTTGTAAATGTTGTTTACTATTTTTTATGTTGTAGCAAAATTATATTAGCATAATAACACATGTTTTGTTTTAATTGTCTTCAATAAATATCTCTTATTGTGATCAAATGATAATGGAAATGTGAATAAAAATAAGTTTTTGTATGGACTTTTATGCACAGAGAGATTGTGGCCCAAAATGGGTTAGCAGTGATCGATTGTTCCTGGGCTAAACTGGAGGAGACACCCTTCAATAAGATGGTCGGAACTCACCCCAGGTTACTGCCATACCTCGTAGCTGCAAACCCTGTCAACTATGGCAAGCCTTGCAAGTTATCCTGTGTTGAGGCTTTTGCTGCCACATTCTGTATTGTTGGTAAGGCCTTAGCTTTAGCTATTAAGGAATTATGTACTGTATTGTCTTCCTGATTGCTTTTTTTGTATCTTGTTACAAGTTACGTCAGTGTAACTCGTAACACTCTGTATCTGATTTTGCAGGTTTTGAAGAACTCGCAATGCTGCTGTTGAATAAATTCAAGTGGGGGAGAGTGTTCCTGGATCTCAATAAAGATCTGCTGGACCGCTATGCTGCATGCCTGTCAGAGGAAGAGCTCCTCTGTGTAGAAAAGGAGTATCTCACGTCTAAACCAGAGGAGGAGGAGTTTGGTAAAATGGGGGAGAAAGAAATAAACATGGGCTCCCATTTAGTGTTTTCCCTACATGTGACAAGGATGTATTTTGTTGCAGAGTTAAGAGTCTATTGTTGAAGCAATTTTCTTTTTAACGAAAGCTAATCATCTATATTGTTCACAGATCCATTTGATGTTAACTCAGGAGTAGAATGTAGGAATCTCAACAGACGTCTGTGGTAAGCAATTAATATTGCTCATGAGGGCATTACATTTATAATCAGAGTGAGGTAATTAGCCCCCTTAGACTCCTTTGTTTTCAAACCTTGTAGTGATACTTATCATTAATAAATTATTAGTACTGATCCAGCCATTTTACTGTGGAATTTTTGTCCCCTCCTATATGTCACTTTATAAAAAATGTAATTTGTAACTGAAAGGAAACCATCAGCTAAAATTAAAAAAAACTAAAAGCCAGTAGGTCCTATTGCTTGGATATACCAAATATTCCTAAAACAAATCTGTACATTCCCAGTTAGTTTTCCATGGCTATGGTTACTAAGTTCTTCAAACTCTCATTTCTGTATTAAGTGCACCTGAAGATGATGATTCTAGTGAGGATACGGACACCTCAGAGGATGATGAAGAGGATGAAGATGAAGAAGAGGATGAAAAAACAGAATGCAACAATGAGTCAAGAACAGTCCCACATCATCATGATGAAGAAGGAGAGGAACAAACGTTGTCAAAGTCATCACAATAAAGCATATCTTAACAATGGATTTTCGTTTTTTTACTACAAGGACTGGCAAAACCTTTTCAACACTCATGACACGCATAACTTGAAGGTTATTTGGGACTTAGTTTTGTACTAGTATAAAAAAAAATTGAAAATGTGTTTGTTTTATGTAAACAGACTAAATAAATGAATATTTGCAACCTTCATTCAGTTTAAGGTATATGTTGGGATACCCGTGGTTTGATGGATAAACGTAGACTTGTGGGTTTATAGCTACGTTGAAGCAGCCTTAGAAGTTAAAATTGTATAAAAGACATGTAGATAAATCTCTACCCAGCATCATTAGTGAATCTAAAACAGACTGGCGCAAAGATAGTTTGTAGCCAATTGTAGGCCACATTAACTGCGGTATTTGAATATCCACAACTGCTGCCGTCAATCCCTATCAGTAAGATGAAGTTCAGTAGGTTGTAAATGTGGCGAGGGGGCGGACACAGCGGGACTCTCCTCTGCTGTCCTGCGGTAACATTGTTGTGGAACGACGTCACAACTCGAAAATGAAGGCGCAGAGGCAGCCATTACTGGAGCTTCTCTAATTATTTTATTCCAAATAAATACTCGTGGAAAACTCCCATGGCAAGAGCTACAAGTCAGCTGGTAAGTTTTGCAACTTTAACACGAATAACAGTTCGAAGCCGGTGCTCGAAATGTACAGTGTGGCGGCTGTTTGACAACAAATAGTTACGTCGGGCCTTCATCTAAAGAGCGGTGCTAGCCGCAAGAGCTCGTTTAACGTTACGACTCACTAGCAACGTTAGCTCGCTAAGTTGGCTAACACAACACCTAATGTTTGCTACCTTAATCGGAGTTGACCAATCATTATAAAGGGTTCTTTTAAGTATTTGGTGTTGTTTTACCATTTACTAGTGCTTGCTGTTAGTTTTATAGGATGAATGGGCAGTAGCGTTAACGTTATCTTTTGGCTGACGTTAGCTAGCTAGCTAGCTAGCTAAACATGTTCGCGCTTTCGGACGCTGCTCCTGCTTGCTAACGATTTAACATTAGCTTTATTGGGTATAAGATAGCTTTTTAAGGTTAACGTTTTGTTGTTCGATTGTCAATCCATTAACTTTCACATTTCCATATTAATGTCGGCGCTCTAACTTTGAACATTACTAATTAAAGTTATGTGAAAATGGCATACGGGTTTGAAGTTGCTTATGTTACCTGGCTTGCTAATGTTAGCTAGCTAGCTAATTGACTGGCTGTTAGCGTTAAGTTTATAACTCGCTGTCAGTGATGGCCGGCATCATTTGACAAGGCAGCAGGAGCTAACGTTAGCTTGCTAGCAGGTGCTAGTTAGCAAAGAAAGTTCGCACAGGCCTGTTGTTACACAAGTACACAGGGTTAGGTTAACGTTAGCTGACGTTTCCGTCAACCATTAGCTACATGGTTGACCAACAGTAATGGATCAGTAGATAGTTGTACGACTAGTTGGCAACCATACAGACAAGTCCGGATAAGGCAGCTAAATGGCCACACCTTGGTTTTGAATGAGAAGAAGCTAGGCCAACTGAACTAACTAACGTTAACTGAGCTGTAAGCTGAACAACATCAGCACTGAGTGTTACAGTAGTTCAGTAAGTTAAAAAATATCTTTCGTTGGTACAAGCACCAAACAGTTTGTTGGAAAGCACAACTTGTCGCTGTATGTACCTAGTCTTTGAACCTTCAACAATCATTTGGTGGGTTTCTCGTCAGTGTTGGTTCGCGTTAGCTGCCATGTCAGTTTGATCATGTGTATACAAATTAGATGTGGTAATTCCAGCTGTGAAACTAAGTAACATTACAGCTGTCAGGTGAAAGCAGTAACTTTGACAGTTTTCACAACTTTAACAATTGAGGGTGGGACCACCAGGCTCAGAATCGGCTTCTCCAATATTCGTTGCATGTCCTTATCAATTCTAGACTTTGCTCCTCAAGTGGTCTCACTGAAATTGTATATTTATAAGTTAATGTCCTACCAGGAGTATTAGGTGCAATATATTTAAGTTGACAGCCTTGAAAAGTGTGTATACTCTATATGATCTAGATCTTCTAAGCCCCATCTCTTCTAGTGTTATATACACACCTGCTGGAATAGGTTGGGTAATTGCTCGTTTTGTATGACATTATATTGCCTTCATTATACAGTCTGCAGGATTAGAAAATGCAACAAATTGTATATATAAATTTGGGCTAGGCAATTTTTTTTCTGCTGTTTGTATCATTCCATTTAAGGGATGTTTCAGGAAATGATATATGATGCACTGTTTGCTTACAGAATGATGGGAAAAATACTTAAGAATCCCAGTGCAAATGATGATCAAATGCAAATTGATATTGGAGGCTGTTCTGACTACTGTTGTTGTTGTTATTATTATTATATTACCAGCATTCATATTGTTGCCTGATATGGTTGACCTAAACTTATCAGCGTATCGATTATTTGTCACAATGGAGGGGTGATTCAGTAGTAGTTTTTGGGTGCATTTTGACAGCTTTACTAGGTCTCCCCTATTTCTCAAGAGAAGATACACTATTTAAACTACATGTAGACAGACATTGCTTCTTTTCTTTTTTTTTAAACAAGAACTAAAACAGCATCACCCTGCAGACTGATATATTCTCAATATTCCCTCTCCTGTTGCAGTATGATGTTGTGCCCATTCAGCCCAGCGTTGTCATCTGTTCCTGTTCGCATCCATCAATGGTAAGAAACCACCCTGACTCCTGCTCGCCACTTGCTATCCCAGGCGCAAGCAGTAGCCTCTGTCCCAGCATGGAGGGCTCAGCCTCAGAGGCCCGTGCTGTAGGAGCGTCTGCCGGCAGCCAGGGCTCAGACCTCCGCACACAGCCGGCTGTCCAGGCCCCTCAGCCGCGTAAGAAGAAGCCAGAGGACTTCAGATTTGGCAAGATACTGGGAGAGGGCTCCTTCTCGACGGTATGTAACTTGCATTCCACTTAGCTTTTGAATTATACCTGGGTAGATGTTGCTACATGCTAGCATTCTTTTGATTAATGCACTTTGATGAGTCATCCTCAGTTCATTTGAGAGGAATTGACAGAACAGGTCCTAAGAGTTACAAGATTTTCTCCCAAAGTCTGTCAAGAAACTAACATGCCATGCTATGCTTCTGTTCTTTTATTCTAAGGTTGTCCTGGCAAGAGAGCAGGTAACAGCAAAAGAATATGCAAGTAAGTAATAATGCACCAGCTTGGTGAATGATACTTTATTATCAAGATGGAAAGGTTGCTGGGTGTATTTATATGTATTATATCCTGAAATGTTCTTTTCTCTCCTCCAGTTAAGATTTTAGAGAAGCGCCATATTATGAAGGAGAACAAAGCCCAGTACGTGAAAAGAGAAAGGGATTTGATGTCAAATCTAGATCACCCATTCTTCGTCAAGCTGTACTTCACATTTCAAGATGATGAGAAGTTGTGTATCCTTTAACGGGTTTGTCAAGGCATGTGGTATATTAACCTCTTAATATTTGTTTTGTGTCAAAACATCTTTAGATGGTATTCTTTAACAATTGATTTCTAGTAGTCACATTATTCCTTAACTAGCTTTTTTAGATTTTGGTCTCAGCTATGCTAAGAATGGAGAGCTCCTGAAATACATTCGCAAAATTGGTTCTTTTGATGAGACCTGTACTAGATTCTACTCAGCTGAAATAGTTAGTGCTCTAGAATACTTACACAATAAGGGGATAATACACAGGTAAGAATTTGTTTGTTTTATCCTTTTTTTGTTGTATAATTTTCAAACTCTGTCAAGTGTTTATTATCCCCATAAATTACAAGTGGTTGATCTCATTGCAGAGATCTGAAACCAGAGAATATTCTTCTGAGTGAAGAGATGCACATCCAGATAACAGATTTTGGGACGGCAAAACAGTTATCATCAGACAGTAAACAAGGTACAACCAAAATCCTGATTTTACTTGTACTTCTCAGCATAAAGTATAACAACTGTATTAGTGACACATATGTAGCATTTTACTTCCTGTAAGCAGTATGAAGTTATTCAAGTCTTTTTACCATTTATTTGCATCGTTCGGCAGCGAGAGCAAACTCCTTTGTCGGAACAGCACAGTATGTGTCTCCAGAGCTGCTAACGGAGAAATCAGCCTGCAAGAGGTATGAGGTTTGGAAATCATGGAACTGATAAACGTGCTAATCATTGGTCTGTTTTTATGTTGGTCAGATAAGGTGGCATCACATTTGTAATTTTATTCCTCTGTCTTCCTTTTTTAGCTCTGACCTCTGGGCCTTGGGATGTATTATCTATCAGCTGGTGGCTGGTTTACCACCGTTCAGAGCTGGGTAAGTACCAAGGGGATGTTGTTGTCACACCTCAGTTAATTGTCATTATTTCATACTTCAGTAATGGCTGAGCATGTAGTATTTCTATTTTACCATTTGAAGTTTAATGTTAAATGTTATTTTAAGTGCAAAAAAATGCTAGGCGTAATAAACAACCTTGTCCCAGCAATATTGCTCTAGCAAACAGGATCCCTTACAGGATCTTTTTTTGTTTTTTTTTCTCTTGTTTCATTCATTGTAGAAACGAGTACCTAATATTCCAGAAGATAATAAAGCTGGAGTATGAATTCCCAGAGAAATTCTTTCCCAAAGCCAAGGATCTTGTCAAACAGCTTTTGGTAGGTGATCAAGAACCATGATTCATATATGTAAGATACAATTAAATGTTTCTTATATCTTTGGGGACCTTAATTAATTAATTAATGTATATTTGGTGGTCAGCTGGTGTTGGTTATTTACAGGGCAGCGCTTTTCTAGTGAATGGAAACACATGTTTCATCTGTTTCTGTTTTTCCCCTTAGTCACTGGACCCTTCAAAGCGGATTGGGTGCGAAGAGATGGGAGGGTACGACCCTTTGAGGCGGCACCCCTTCTTCGACATTATCTCCTGGAGTGACCTACACCTACAGACACCCCCCAAGCTCACCCCCTACCTGCCAGCCATGTCGGAGGATGATGAGGACTGCTATGGAAACGTAAGATATTTTATTACGCTCTAGGTTTTTTTTTTTTTTCTTCATTTTGTCCGTAGTTTGCTTATTCATGGGAAAACTTGAGTCACACCTAACTTTTTTTGCCTTGTTGAGAAATCGATTTCCCCCCCCCCCAAACCCTGAACAAACCACAAATCTACAGCCAAACATCACTATACTTTTTCTCTATTGTCTCATTTCCAATCTCAGTACGATGACCTCCTGAGCCAGTTCAGCAACATGCAGGTGGCCCAGTCCAGCTCATCACACTCCCTGTCACCACATGAGTCCACGCCCCCGCAGAGGTCCAGCAGCAACATTGAGCAGTACATCCACGACCTGGACAATAACTCTTTTGAGCTGGACCTGCAGTTCACTGAAGAAGAGAAGCAGCTATTGCTGGACAAACAGACCATTGGAAACCCATGGTAAACCCCCTCCAATGTTTCAACCTGTTAATCTTTGTGTATTAAAGTGCTGGTCTGGTCTGGTTCATGGTTTTATTTAAATCTGAATCATTCTTGTATTAAAGTCTTGCTCATATCTTAGAAAGGTGGAACAAAATTAGATTATAATGTTAATGTGTTGAGGAAAAATGAATGTTTGAGTGAAAGGGAGTAGGTGCCAGTAATCTGCTCTTGCTTATTTACACAGGCACCAGTTTGTGGAGAATAACCTGATCCTGAAGATGGGCCCAGTGGATAAACGAAAGGTGTGTGTGAATTCTAGGCCATATAATTGAGGTTTTTATAATACTTACATGTATTGTGGTGTTGTATAGTTATTATATATTAGGGCTGTACAGAATACCATATTTTGGAGCTTCCAGCGAATATTCGAAGCTTCGATAGCAGCGGAGGCGGGGTTGACCGTGAAGGCAGCGGAGAAAAAGAAAAGAGATGAAGCGAGAGTTGACGCGACTTTGCTTTGTTGTTGCAGGACACGGTCACCTGTTGTTACACAAACTCCTCTGCAGTTCAGTGCTTGTGTTTTTTGTTTTTTACCTTCATAGTGTTTAAAACTTTTTTTGTTGCAGTGATGTTTCCTGTTTACAGTAACGTTGTAACGGGACTCTCACGCCGCGATATGGACTGACGAGTCTGATCTCCGGTTACATGATTTTCCACCGCAGGGTGACGTCGGTTTGCTTTTCTCCAAAAGTTGAATCGGTCTTAACTTTTTTCTGCAGGCATTCAAAATAAATGGAAAGACCTGTGTTTTTGCTGGACTGTCTGACAAGTGATGACCGACGCAGTGTTTGTGAATGAATGCTTAGCCTTCAATTCCCTCACCAGAGCATAAGCGTTATGAACGGTCATTGTGTCTATACCTTTTATCAAATCTGCATTAAAAAAATGGTTTATATCCGAATCCCAAAATTGAAAATCGAATACCTACCCGTCGAACGAATATTCGGATAGCAGCCCTATTATATATTTTAAAATGATACTGGTATTTTAAACCTTTTTTAAGTTAAATCTATATATAGATGAAGATTTTTCTGCCAGCTAGACTATACAGTAGCTGTGTTTTGTAGTAAAATGTGAACAGGTTTTCTTGTTAAGGTTGGCTCAGCATAAATTAAGTCACCTCCCATAGTATTGCTGACTGCTACTGCTAGCATAGGATTTAAAGGGGAATTCCCTGCTGTGCTGAGGAAAGTCTCATTGGCCTCATAGCCCCCTCTGTTGGTGAATTAATGTCTCGAGACGTGTGGCATTCCATTGCAGGGTCTGTTTGCTAGACGGAGACAGCTGCTTCTTACTGAAGGACCACACCTGTACTACGTGGATCCTGTAAACAAGGTCCTGAAAGGGGAGATTCCTTGGTCCCTAGAGCTACGCCCTGAGGCCAAGAACTTCAAAACCTTCTTTGTTCATACGGTACATGACTATTTATCTCTGATGTCTGTCCAGCATTTTCCTCCAGCAGCATGTTGATACTTGCCCACTGATTACAGTTTCTCCTCAAATGTGGTGTAATTGTTTTTTTTCATTTTCTGTGATGTTTGCAGCCTAACCGAACTTACTATTTGATGGACCCCAGCGGAAATGCTGACAGATGGTGCAAGAAGATCCAGGAAGTGTGGAGAAAGATCTATCAAAAGCACCAAAACCCTGGCCTATAGGAGCACAGTTCCTCATGTGGCCACTCCTCTTTAGCTCTGAGGCCAATCACTGAGCAGAGTAACACCCTCTTTAGTGCCCTTCATCACCGCAATGTAAACAAACTCTTAGAGACGCTGGCAACTAGACCTTGTTTGTTTTCCTGAGTAGAACCATGGGAGAAATACAACTTTGGATTCAGGGTTGCTTTGCTTGTTCTTTGTGCTCTCTGTGAGGCTTCTATTGCATTTTTCCATGTATGGATGATAAGACTGCCACCATGCACATCTGCTTTTTGTACATTCTGCAGGGGGGGGAGAAAAGGGCAAGCTTGTCCTGTAGAGTGACGCAAGCTTGGGTACCGCTAGGACTATCTCAGATGCAAGGACTGGTTTCCTGCTTCAATGATACCATAACACAAAATCTAGCTTTTGTGAACCAGAGCCTATCCTGATATTTTAATTAAACCATATCCTAATCTTACATCGTACGTGCAAGCTGTTGTCAGGCCCCACTTCTAGAGCATATACTCCATAGTTGTAACCGATACTGTAAGCTGATTCAGTCTCACACGTTTATCAAACTCAAATCCTATATATATTTTTGTCTACGCCCAAATGTTCCCACGGTATTTGAGTTTTTTTAGTCTCTTGGTACTTGTTTATTGAAGTTCAATTAAGGTCTCAATGTAACAAAGCAGAGTGCCGGTCTGCAGTGAGACATGGGTCTGAATCAGTCTCTGTATAAGTGTGAGCCTTCCATAGCTGTTACTGAGGATGTATTGCTAACGGGGCGGGTAAACATGCCACTAGCTTGAACTTCCTAATCATAACTTGCTTATCTTTCCTGCATGGCCAGGTTTGTAGCTCAGCCTTGTCCGCTTCTCTCTCCCAGGGCACTGGAGATATAGTTTATCAAGTTTAAAGGTGGGTATTTTTGACTGCATTGGCAACCATAGCAAATATTGGATGATTTGGCTGTTCTGTACCATTCACTGGCTATTTCTTTGTGGTGTGAATTCTTCAATTTCTTTTTCGGTAGGATAGTCGGCTCATCTTCAGTACGTCCTATTGAAAACTAAATCTTATGTGCTGACCACCCTATGCTGAACAGAAAACCTTCATCAACAGTGATACATACACATACTATCATTCTCTGAAGCAATCACAGTAAAGCTGTTGTCCCCGGACAAGATGGCAGAACTGCCTCATCGGGTTCATTGGCCCGTCTTTTTTTTTTTTTGTTTTGTTTTTTTCTTCATTCTGACTTTTGGCCCAATAGAAATTAAAGCGATTGATTTAACTTGTGCTCTTGTTTTAGCAATATGTATTATCATAATGCTTTTAATTTTTTGACATATTACCTTAAGGTCCTTTACAAAGGTCCTCTTCCTTCAGCTGAGTCTGTGTGTGCAGTGTGTGACTGGAGTACAGGTGAATAGGACCCTCTGGCCCTGGGGCCCGGGGCTCGATGTGGTTGGATGTCAGTTAAAAGATATCTATCTGATCCAAATAACCGATGAAATTGCTGTATCTGTCTATAAAGTTGAGGAAGCACTAGAGAAGTGTTTTCCTCTAGTGAGGAAAATTGTTTGAATCAAGTCGATGGAAGTCGGTTACATTGTGTATGGAATACTCTACCTGGCTTGTAACTGACTAGAACTGTGATGTACAGATGATGTATTATTAAAATCTGAAGCAAGTAATGCAATGATATTAGAATACAGTTTTTGTATTTTTATTCTTGTATAAGGTTATTTGATGGCTGTTGTTTAGCCTCTAGTTCATTCTGTGTTATTTAAATTCTAATATATGAATCATATTTGGATTGAAGTCATGTTCAGGGGCCATGTTGTGTATGTATTGAGATGTAAAGCCTTTGAATGTGAATAATTATTGTAAACTATAATATTTTACAGCTTTTTTCTTACTATATCATACATTTTCTATTTGCTCAGTGATTTAATCATATTCTGATAATTTAATGAATCTGTTCATTCTTTCTCTGATTATTTGTGCGCTAGGTCAGTAGATGTTGAATGATGAATTTTCCACTTAATGCTTGGTAGTCCAGTAATTAAAGCATGTAGGGATTTAGGCATACGAATACATCCATGTGTCCTGTCTTCTGTTAACGACCACAGTCATGACACAGTGGAGGCAGCAGCATTCAGTGGCAATGACATCGCATTTTGCAGCATGTAAATAAAGGACCGGCCCATTATCAGTGACTGTGTCGTGAAAATTACTTTAATATATATACTTTATTGCAGACAACCTAAAGCTGGAGGGCCTCGAGTATGTTAAAGCATGAAATACTGCACTGTAAATATGAATAGGGTGTTTGGTACCCTAAATTACATTTCCACACGCTCTGACATTTCCAGGCTGTTGTTATCAAGTGATCATTGTTCCATATTGAAGCGTCTGGGATCAAGCTGGGGAGGACCTCTTTTCTCTGGAATAATTTATACAAGTGTCTGTCAGTGCTGCTGGTGAAGTGGGTTAGTAGGAGTGGCTGATGCGCTGGCAGCCTGCTTTGCATGAAGTTAGTGGCTGCAGCTTGGATATTTCCTGTCAGCCGCACACAGCCGAGGCGAGGGCGGAGGAGACGAGGAGAGGGATGGCAGAGAACAGCTCCGAGACAAGCAGCGCCGTTCACCGGAGATGTTTGGCCCATTCTCCGGTGGAAAGAAACATTTCAGCCGGTGTCGGGGCATCGAAATGGATTCGACTAAACGTCGGCGGGACGTATTTTTTAACAACCAGACAGACGCTGTGTAGAGATCCAAAATCATTTCTCTACAGACTGAGCCAAGCTGACCCCGAGCTCGACTCCGACAAGGTAAATGCTAAGCTAGTTAGCACTGTAGTTAGGAGCGCTGTTGGTTAACTCCATTTTATTTCCAAATTAGTTAAATTCGTTTATATTTGCTTACTGCATTGTTAAGCAATTAGGGTGGCTGGCGACTGCACGTACCAGCTTGTTTAATCAGATCCCCAGCTTTGTGAAAAATCTGTGTTTATTATTTATACTTGCCGCTAACTATTTTTTTTGTGGCTAACTAGCCTTAGCACGCTATGCTAGCTAGCTAGATTCCGACAGTCACCACATGACATCCGATCTTGCGGCTAGTTTGTGTGTGTGTGTAGCTGGCTTGTTACGTGTATTTGACCAGATAAAAAGTTGCTAGTTCCTGCGGTTGCCTAGCTAAGCTTGTTGTTTAAAGTGTTGCCTAAACGATAGTTAAGGGTTTTAACCGTTTTTATAGTTTTCCACTGAGAATATCAAGTCGCCACAATAGTTGGAAACTTTCCCCATCTGAGGCCGTTGCATTGCGCTACACTCATCTAGAGGTGCGGTGTCAAATTTAATAATTTAGTAATATCGAAAATGTATTGCAATAGCGAAAATACAAATTTCAATTTTATAACATTGGTATTAGTTTTTTTTCTGGCACATCCAAGGTTTTTAATGTCAACTAGAGTTAGTGCTATCATTAACTTACCAAATGATCTGCACATAAGGCTTCATTGCGCGATCAATTTGTGTTTTTTCCCTCCCTCTCTTGGGGTTAGTCTGTTTCTTGGCTCCGTTTGCTTTGCAGTAATCAGCCTTTGAGCTGGTGGTCAGGCTCCCATAATGAGCACATAAGATCATTGCCAAGTGGGGTGAGGTGCTGCTGACAACTGAGAGCTGGGGATGAAGTCACTCATCTGCCTGAATGGAAAGAGAGAGAGATTCATTGTTTTCATCTACTTGCACATTTTAATCTTCACCCCTGCCCTCCGTAGCTCATCTCGTATTTTCATGCAAATATCTTTAATCTCTGAATAATCAGCTTGCTTTTTGTCAGTTTATCCTCCCATGAGCAACGGATCAGTCCATCTCAATCCCTTGTCTTAAGTGTGTATCAGACTCTCAAGCCATTACCGTATCTCTCGCATGCAGGCAGTCTCACGTCAGATAGGTTCCAGTAAAAGACCGGTTATTACTGGCTATTATTTCACTTTCTTCTGTCTCAAACTATATATGTTGACATGCTTATCTGCAATTGAGCCAAGAAGGCCATGTTGTTTTTTTTTGCATAACAATGAATGGGAAGCCCAGCAGAGTAACAGATCATTGAAGAGCTCTGTTTTTGGGCGAATGCAGTATTGTGTTTCCTAGCCAAGGAAATGAGTGGTTCAGTTCTCTCAGTCACACAGGCTGATGTGCTTCAGCAGGACTCTTGAGGAGAACTGCATTATTCATGTTGTTGACTAGAGCCTGTTTTGCACATTGGGGTAGATCAGGGAAAAAGTAGAGGAAGTGCTGTCACGTGCACAGCCATAACAGAAGCTGTGGCCTTGTATTTATGAATATTCTTATTAAAATGTTTATCTAAATTTCTAATTGACATGCTACTCATTCCTGTCACTCTATAGAGATATCTTTATAACTAGGTTTGTTAGACTTTTGTAACTAATTGACGATGCAAGATTATAAGCGGGTATTCCGCCAAATTATCAATTGTCCAATCAGCGAGCTGAGAGTTGCACATCAATAGGCATCCACCCCTTTGGCAAACTCCCGCTCTCAAACTGCTCAGCTCAGGACCACTCAAGTAGAGACCCAGCTTTCTAGCTTTGAGAGCTGCATCAATTTTTCAAGCACCCAATCACAAAGTATTCTTGTATTTTCAACATCTTATTGTTTTCATATTTATATCCATTTGCTGCTCAAAGAAATTCTCTCTGCAGCATGTGTGAGAGAAATACGGCCGCATATACTGCCATATTCAGCTTGTATGTCATGCCTGAGCACACTGTGGGAGGCAACGTAAATATTTAACTGTGATATCTTGGTCTCCTCCTGCTCTGTCTTCCTGCAGTCAGTGCTCAAAGAGGACACTGCAGAGTACTATTGGCGAATCAGTTATGATAAGGTATTAAGTACGTATTCAACACCAAAGTCAGTCATTGACGAGACCAATCATTTCACTTCCAGCCTCTTTTTTTATTTTTTATTATTGCACATACACATTTCTCGTTCTACCAGGAGGAACTTCCGGTTGCAGTGATCTCTTGGCTTGCCAGCTTAGCCGTGAAGCTACCTCTCATCATGACAGCAAAGCTTTTAGGGGACCAAAGAAGGAGCTGTTCATTTACCGCCAGCAGCACTGCTCCATCATAAATTGTTCTGCAAAATGCACTGATGGTGTTTTGCCATGCAGAGTTTAAAATGGTAAAAATGGTGAAGTTCCTCCCAGCCTTGGTGAAAGGTTAAACTCAATTAAATGCATAGTGTCAAATATCTTGAAATATGACATAGTTTCACACAATATAGCCTTGATGTGTGTGTATTATGTAAAAGATGAAGGCCTATTTGACTATGCCATTACCGCTTGTACTCCAGAGGGACTCCTGGCTCCTACTCTACAAGGATCAGACTTCCACTTGGCTAAGTAGCTACAGTCACATGACTCAGAACCTCTACTGCAACATCTTTAAGCGGTGTTTCTGCAGTGGGCTTGACTGCAGTGAAGGCAGAGCAGTATAATAATACTTTTATAATTCTTTTTTTCGTCTTGGTCTAAGCCAATTGGAATGACTTCACTGCTGTTGTTGCTGTTTTTTTCATTTAAAATCCATCTGGTGTATTATTTGAAAGTCTATATGAAATTTAGCAGCGACTATACCCACACCTGTCTGGCTTGAATTGGTGAATTCTTCCATGCGAAGGTTTGGTGTACACCCAGTGTTGTACAGACATGCAGTGGCTTGTTAATTTATTTGAATTAAGGATTGACATTCAGTGTTAAATGTCTCTGCAAAAAAAAAAAAAGCGTTCTTGGACATCACACGCTTGAAGGCTGGGTCGCAATGGTATTTCCTGTGGGAGGCTATGTATTGTGTGTAGGACAAGAATGATAAGGTTAATACTCTACACTTCCCTCTGCTCTGAAGCCCACCCTTCTAATTAGATTTTGTTTACCTTAATTTTAAGTTATCTTCAGTTTGAACTTGGCTCTTGTTACCGTACGTACACAAGGCTTTACACTTTCAATATTTTTGCAAGGCAAAACCACAAAACACCATGAAGCATGCCTGACCTATACTGAGCTGACCTATTTCTGGTGGTTATTGTAGGCGGTGTTGACACATGTCAGTGTATTTGTTGATTATCATCTGTTTTTTGGTTTATGCGGTTGGCCTTGTCCCATGATGTAGATTTAGCATTTTTATTTCAAGGTTTCACTTCTTTTTTTTTTTTTTTTTTTTTTTTTCAAGATGTTAACTAAAACCTTATAGATGATAAGCTAGTTGTGTTCATATTATTGCATCGAGATGGTGAACATTTTGAGCTTCAAGCATTCTAATTCAAATCTTAATCCTTTCTCTTTTCCTGCCCGTCTACAATACATCCCAACAGCCCTATTCTCTTGCTGTCCCAGACTGCTTGTTGCCCAGTGCTCCCAAGCCCGGGCGCCCAGAGACACAGCCTTTTGTGTTTTTAATTAAATACACTGTCCCCTTTGTGTACATGGGCCCCTATATCAGAGCTCCCGTAATAATCTTTCTCTTAACTGGGTCACTGTTACCCCAAGTCCCCCATGTCCACCCAGAGGACCCGCACCAGGCTTGTCAGCACAACAGGCCAGGAAGCAGAAGGTTTACACAAGTGTAGAGTACATGTATGGCAGCTTTGAGTGTTTGATCAGTGGGAGTGTTTTGAGGCAATATACAGTAGTTTATTTATCTAATCAAGCGAGACGTATCCGTATGTATGAGGTTTCAGACGGCACACACAGAACGCTTAAGGTTGAGGGGGGGGGGGGACCACCTTTGACTCTCCAGTGCAATTTTTCCTGCTTCCAGCGTTACATCCAACGTTGATTGCTGGATATACCAAACTAACTTGTCTACACTTTCGTGGAGCACGAAAAGATATCTGAAAGGAACATCGCGACTGTAGTGTTAAATAAGGTTGGGGGGGGGGCGCTACTAACGCTGGGTTTTCTGTGTCTATTATTTCGCTAAGATTAAACTCAATAAAAAGCCATTTGCCAACACTAAATATCAAACAAAAGCCAGACACTATACTGATTAAGTTGCTGTGAGCTGTAGCCTACGTTAACCACTTCTAAACAGAGGCAGAACACAACGTAATCTCGGATATATCGCATACATTGTCTTATAGCGCTTTACAGGCCCACATCAACCACTGGTTCTATCCCATCCCAAGTTTAACGAATCCAGACAAGACCACAAAACAACTAAAGAACCTGTTCCTGGTTGTTTATTGGATAGTTGATATAGTGTCAGCTAGAAGAGAATTGAGGGGAGGGAGCCAACAATTGGGCTAAATGTCTCCTAAATGTAAGTTTTACCATTTTTATCAGCCAAACTTGGATATGGAATTATTTTGAAGGATTTCCTTTTTTGAGCACATTTTCTGCCTGGGCCTCAACAACTTCTTGTTATAGCAGTGGTTCCCAAACTGTCCTCTTACAGAGCCATTGGTGCTACTGTATACATAACATGACCAAGGAGTGAAACTAAAGTTAAACAGTATAAAGGTATAAATAGTAAGATCAGTAATTGCTGGAATGGAATGGAGGAATTTTTATTTTATTTTAACTTCCACCTCTGCTTTTCTTGCTATGACGGGTCAAAATTCCTGCTGTGCTAAAAGGTCCATCATGGATCTGATTCATTAGGGAATAATAATGCTCTGATGCTGGCAAAGCAAGTTTCAGGGTTGCACTATAGGAAGCAAAACTATATGTACAAGATAGATGGACAGATTTTTGGATGAGAATAAAAAGAAAAACAGGTGTTGCTCATTAGGGTTGGGTACCGTTCACATTTTTACCAGTACCTGAAATACGGTTCTGGTACCCAATGGTACCTTTTTTATTGGTACTTCCCCTCTGTAATAACAAAAAATAATTTCAGTTGTATATCGGCATTGCCGTGACTCACGTGAGAGAGAGAGAGTCGCTCTCTGTCAACATGCAGGAAGGACAGATATGCTCACACTCTCAGGTACTGAAATTTGGCATTGTTTCATTTAACGTGAATCTGTCTTCGGTAGGATGTAATTCGTTTGGTACTCGGTACCCAACCCTTGTGCTCATAGAGGCCAAGACTAGAAGCTTAACCTTCTATGCTAAAATCAGCCATTACGTACGGTGTGGTTTGAATGTGGTGAGCTGTGCAGCTTTGGCCTCGTCTGGTTCCTTCACGCAGGGCCCGCCTGTGCTTAAACTTCAGTGACTATGGAAATGTAAGAAACTGACACAGGGCAATAAGACCAGAATAGAGCTTCATTGGGCTCCAGTGGGATATATTTGCATGGAAAAGGAGGTCAGCCAGCCAGGAGGGTTCAGATTCATTACAAAAAGAAGATGTACTGGGACCTTTTCTCATTATTGGAAAGATTAATGGGTTTTTTAGTTGAACCCGTCTCTGGGCTTGTGAAGACGAGGCAACTATGAATGTGGTCTTCATTGTTCACTTGGCTGTTTTTGAGTTTGCTCATGGCCTGCAGTATATGACAATATTGCTCCTGAAGCCATAATACTCGACCGATGCGAAGTCAAACGCCCTGTGGCGTTTGAGAATTAGCACAAGATTTGCTTAAGGCCTGTTCTCCGTGCCGGGTGTATTACTAAATGCCATGCACGTTTAACTGCTGTTCAAACAGACTCATATTATGTGTTAGGCCAACTATGTAGGAGACCAGACTAGGCTAATTGTCGGTTGCCAAGCCGAGGTGCTTTCTCTCGGTCCCCTTGGTGGATTCAGCTTGCTGTTCCAAAATCTTTTTATGTTCTGCTCTAATTGTTTTAGCCGCGTCTCCCCTCCCACAAGATTAAACGGTCTAATCACAGTACTTACAGAAATAGGGGAATACCCAGCGGTTGTGCAGAAATCGGGATCAAACCCAAGGCCTGTGGGAAAAGTGAAGTGATATCCCAAAGCAGTCTCTTGTGTCCCCTCAACCCCTGTCAGCACAGGAGCTGACATCATAATTTTCCTCTCAAGAGTTTTATTTACTGATGCACAGTGTTGATTCCCCCCCCCCCCCCCCCCCCCCACAGATTGTGTTTTGTTAAAAATATACACCTGCACATTGTCTTTTTATTTTTTTATATATATATATATATATATATATATATATATATATATATATTATTTAAATTCTATGCATCCAGTACATGCAAAGCAGTGTACACACAGAGATAAAAAGGGATCTCAAATCCTTTCATTCAATATATATATATATATATATATATATATATATATATATATATATATATATATATATATATATATATATATATATATATATATATATATATATATATATATATATATATATATATATATATATAAATAAATAAATAAATAAATAAATAAATTAAATAAATAAATACAAGTGTTGAATGAAAGGATTTGAGATCCCTTTTTATCTCTGTGTGTACACTGCTTTGCATGTACTGGATGCATAGAATTTAAATTTCTATCTGTGTGGGTTTGACCAGACATTTCCTTAAACTCTGACAGTGAATACAGTGTTATTCTATTCATCTTATCCTCCTTCTTTTCTGCTTTTCAGGATGAAACTGGTGCCTATCTCATAGACAGAGACCCCACATACTTTGGGCCAGTGCTTAACTACCTGAGGCACGGCAAACTGGTGCTCAACAGGGACTTGGCAGAGGAAGGTAGATGAACTTTAAGAAATGTGTTCCAAATGCCGTTGTCTATAGCACAGTAAAGAAATTGGTAACAAACTTGTAAATATAGTTTGTCAATATTTGAGTTTATTATTGTTGATTGGTTGTTGTAAAAGGTAACGTGATGGCAAATAATTTAGGGCAATCCATCTGAACTGCCTACATGTCCTTCAAGTATAGATTTTAACACATTACACTCACATCTCAGCAAAGCCCTAAAGTTAAGCTTAATCGTTTATTTTTATTTTTTTTATTTTTTTACTGTTTTAGGTGTGCTAGAAGAAGCCGAATTCTACAACATCACATCATTAATAAAGCTCCTCAAGGACAAGATCAGGGAACGCGACTGTAAAACATCACAGGTACACTATTCTATTAAAATAGATTTGATCATGAATTTGATCCGTCCTATTACATTGATTGTGTGTTATTTCTCCCTTTCCATCCCGTTTCTGTCATGTGTTCGTCCTCCTCTCAGGTTCCAATGAAGCATGTGTACCGGGTGCTGCAGTGCCAGGAGGAGGAGCTGACACAGATGGTGTCTACCATGTCTGACGGCTGGAAGTTTGAACAGGTAAATTGCTTCCTGCAGAGTCAAAGCAGCAGAAATCCTCCTTTCATGTGCTTCACCCACCCCGCTATGCCCACATTGACCCAGAAAGTCCAATCCTCAATATTGGAAATGACTAACAAGCCAAACAGCAAATCACATCTTTCTCAATGTCCGCATACGTGATCCGGGCATCCCTTCTGTGCTCTGATTGGTTGTTGCAGCTTGTCAGTATAGGTTACGGGCGGGCCCACCAGTCAGAGTTTCTGCTGATTGTGTCAAGGGAGGTGAAGGGAGAGGAGTCTGCTTTGCCAAACAACAGCGGAGAGGTGTGTCTAACAAATTTCTGTCCACGGGCCGGTCACTGCATGGTCCCCTTGTTGTCCCTACACAACCCGTTGGCCATTGTTTGTCCCAAGTAGACACATAGCTTTTGAGTTGATTCTTTTCAGTGTTCATTTGTACTGCTTGCTTACCAGTGAGGCTAAGGGCGTTTTCACACCTGTAGTTCGTTTGCTTTGGTCCGCATCAGTTGGTGAGTTTGTAAACTTGGAGCGATTTGCCCTCGGTTTGGTTTCACACCTGGAAAAATCCAAGCGTACCAAAATGCGTCATTACAAGTCACGCAAGAACATCTACTCCTCTTATTGGTCGGATGTGTCTGGGGGCGGGAGCAAGAAAGTAAATACAGGAAGAAGGTCCTGTGTTCTGGAGTAGTGCAAATTACTTGCATCTCCATGGTAAACCCGCTCATTTCATTAAAATGATCAGACAGTGTTTCGCGAGAGACGTTACTACGTCTGCTCTGGTCACCCAGACTTTGCTCTGCTCTGCCGGCTGCACGGAGATGCGAGTGGCGGGCAGCAAGCTTGCCAGCAGTCTATTTCTGTGATAGAAACACTGCAAGCTGCTACAGTTTGCTGCTCTGCTGCAGGCTGCTAAACGCACCTGACTACAGGAGACATTAGCTCAGACTTGCGGAGTGTAGTTGGTGCGGTTCGAGTACAACTCACGTTCTCACCACAAACAAACTGCTCCAGAGTGGGGCTGCAACTAACGATTATTTTCATAGTCGATAAATCTGTCGATTTATTTTCTAGATTAGTTGTTTGATCTATAAAAATGTCAAAACATGGTGAGTAATGTGGATCAGTGTTTCCCAAAGCCTAAGATGACGTCCTCAAATGTCTTGTTTTGTCCATAACTCAAAAGATATTCACTTTACTGTCACAGAGGAAAGAAGAAACTGGAAACTATTCACATTTAAGAAGCTGGAATCAGAAATCTTATTGTTTTTTTTGTTTTTTTTAAAGATTATTTTTTGGGGTTTTTCCCTTTATTTGAAAGCGGACAGATATGAAAGGGGGAGAGAGATGGGGGTTGACACGCAGCAAAGGGCAGCAGGTCGGATTCAAACTCTGCGCCGCTGCAGGACTCAGCCACCATGGGGCGCACGCTCTTACTAGGTGAGCTAGAGGCCGCCCCATTGTTTTTTTTAATAAAAAAAAAAAAAAAAGACTCAAACCGATTTAATTGATTGTCAAAATAGTTGCCGATTACTACTAATTACTAACTAATCGATTCATCGTTGCACCTCTACTCCAGAGTTTGATTGAAAGCGTACCGAGACCTGCTTGAAGAGGTGGTCTCGGTACGCTTTCAGTCGAACTCTGGAGTAGAGGTGCAATGATTGTTGTTTGGTCGTCTTTTGGTGCGCACCAGAGTTCGATTGCCGCGTTCTCACCTGCCCAAACGAACCGCACCAGCGGGGCAAACGAACTCTAGTTTGATTCAGCCGAACTCAACGAGGCAGGTGTGAAAGCGCCCCGAGAGAACATGACACCTTTTTTTTCTTGTCTGTGATTTTGTGTAATTATGCTATTTTGTTATTCATACTGCATTCACACTTTTTAGGCCTGTCAACAGATTTCTGTGTTCTGCTTTGATATAGCCACTTGGCTGTTATGGGGGCTGTGCTGTAATATAAAGCTGGTTGTTGAGAGGTGAAATGTTGTTTTTATCTTCCCAGCAGGCAATCTACCTTGTCATTGAAACAGATTCAAACAATAAGAGTGACTAGTCCAAGTTTCCACGAGAGGTTGTGTTCAGCTGCAGCTGCTGAAAGCTAATATTTCTAATGAAATCCCCCACGTTTGGGTGTTGGAGTGTGTTTTATGTGTGAACGATTCTCTCTGAGACGAAGGATCACTGGCTCTCCCAGAGAGCTGAAATCTCTCTAATCTCCTCACACAGGTCAGATGGAAACTCCTAGAAGCACTACTTATGCAAAGCCTTAAGCTCGGTCGTCAAGCCCAGGAGAGTCTTTTGGGGAGATAAGCTTTAATGACCTAATGCTGCTTTGAGACTCCCATTAATATAGAGACAATTTGTTGAAGTGTATTTTACCCAGAAAGTCTTAGGATTCGGTGCGTGTTGAGTCCTTAGCAGCATGACAAGTGGAATCCACGGTAGCTAGTTGAGATTATTTGGCCTTTCTTGCTGCGTTTGATGCCTAATGTGAGAGAGATTGCTTAACCACAACAAGTCTCCGGCAGCAGTGGCTAATGAGGCGATGCATGTCTGAACATGCACACCTGGGTACAGACAGTATACATGTAGCCTGCAGTGTACACACACTTGAACATTCAACAGTAAAAGCAGTTAATCAGGAACAGTTTCTTTCTCATGTTTTTCAAGGTGCGCATGAGGTTTGTTTATAAAGATCTTATCGATGTCATCCCTTTTAATTTACCCTATTGTGTCCTTCTGTGTCTTTTATTCAATCTGACATGACTTGGAACAGGAAGATTAGAAATTTGCCATGCTTATTGTATTTAAAGATGCCATGTGTGGGATATTCTATTACCAATTCTTATCCCGACGGACACATCCAATGCTCAAATACAAAATGTTGTTACAAGCAGTAGCTTCACTGATGTTTTCATTTGGTTGAATTTGGGTTCTGCTCTCCGTTCCCTCTCAATCCCTGAGGTAGGCTGGTAAGCCATGCAGCTAAAGAGTTGGCAGACAAGTGAAGTAGAGTTGTAGAAAGCTGCTCATAGTACTTAGTATTGATCTCATTTAATATGGCAGTTGAAGCACCAGAGAAAATCCTACACACATCATCTTTATCATGGTTCTACTAACAAATCAAGCCTTAAGTCACAGAGCTAAAACATGGAACCGGTGTTACTGATGGGAGTGGCCTACTTCGTGGTTGCTCCTTTATTTGCTTTGTAGGAGATACTGTAGATTTCAACACTTGACTTCATCGATTCACTTTAAACAGGCCTGGTCCTATCAAGTCAAATCCACTGTTCCCCGCCATCGATTTTCCACCAGCATGTTTGCTTTCTGTGGTCCAGTCCTTGCACTTGTGTTCAATAACTATCTGCTGGTCATCTTTTTTTCTGTCTGTGGCAGCTTTGGGCTATTTCTTTTATTATCATTTACCTTATTTTTGTGGAACATTTATTTTATTTCTGTGTAATTACTTTAACTCAGTTTTCTGTTTTGCCCTTTTGGGTTACAATGCTGGCATTTGTGCAGATCCTGAAAACAGTTTGCATTGCATTTTATGGATGTAATGACTTAAACGTCACACGTTTCTATGTACCTTTAAACTTTTGAAATAGGTTTTGTAACTGCTATCTTCTCTTGGTGTATTACTTAAAATTTGGGTTGGCCTAGTGGTCTCAGTGAACCATGTAATTGTGCTACCATGACATCCTGAGTTTAAATCTCACCAAGGAACTTGATGTCATCCCCACTGTATTCCATATTAAGTGGTCTATTAAAGGCAAAAAACAAACAAACTTCAAAGTCAGGGTTACATAGACCACACTATGTCTAATTAATGAAACTCCAAAATAATATATTGAGAAGTTTTTTTTATTTGATTTGAGATGCATGAACCTGTAGACCCCCTGTGCTCTTTGATTGGTTGTCAACCTCTTATTTAATTTATTTTGTTCCCTTACCTCTGTTTTCCCACCACGAGTTACCCAGTTTGTGCATCTACTTTATCAGTCTAAGGCCAATTCTTCCTCTGTGCTCTGCTCTCGTGTCTCTCTAGCTGGTCAGCATAGGCTCATCTTACAACTACGGAAACGAAGACCAAGCCGAGTTCCTGTGTGTAGTCTCCAAGGAGCTGCACAATCAATCATACGGGACAAACAGTGAGCCCAGTGAGAAGGCCAAGGTAAGTGTGTGAGTGGGCGGAGAGGCTAGGTTGAAAATTCATCCTCGGGCAAACATCTGTGAGTGATGGCCTGTGCTGGATGCTTTAAATGAGTCACATTTATGAATACGCCACAAGGGGACTGAAGGCACCTCTAGTTTATTGATGAGAAAGCTCTATGAAGGAGAACATTGTGAATATTCAGTCCCTCAGTTTAAAAAAAACAAACAGCCTGCCTGTAAAACCACAAGTGATCAGAAGATCAAAAGAAGAAAAAATGTAAATTAAAGCAAAGCAGACCTAACTTTGACCTTTCATGACTCTCTACTCTTTAGATTCAGACATGCACAACTTTATTTTTGATGCTGACGACTAGACCACACAAAGGTGTGTCTTAACAGAACTAATTCAGCGTTTGTACTTGTTAGATTTGACCATTTTCTCAAGTGCTTTGGGTGTGAAGCACGCCCTGAGAAATTCAAACTCCCATCAGCTTGTCCCCCGGGTACCCACTCCTTAAAGGCAACTACACATGAAGAAGCACACCGTTTAAATTTGTATCCATGCTACTGTTTATTTTGATAGAAAGATTCCCCACTACCAGTTCTTAGTGGTACTCCCTTTTGAACATTAATCCTTTAGTTTTATTTTTCTCACCGCTATTCATTGCCATCATTTTTACGACATGGCTTTCCTGTCTTCTTCTGTGGTGTCTGCATGCGGCACGTTGCTCAGAGCGCGGACGAAGAGACGTATTATAAAATGAATGACTGGTTGGGGTTAGGCACTTATGACTCGCTGGTGAGCGCTCAACGGCTCGTAGTCCTTCCACCGAGCCTCCGTGGTTTGTCCCTCTCTTCCTTCCCCGTGCCGCATTGATGCAGGTGACACTACTGAAAACGTCTGTCAAGACAACTTAAGCTGATAAATATACTTAAACCAGAGCAAAGTCACTGCATCCAGGTTGAAAATCATCTTTGGCCTTCAGAGTTTACAAGCCACCGGTTGAATACTTCTTAGTAGGTGACGCTCTCTGAAACAAGATGGGCAGAGCTCCATTTGTTTCAGTAGTATGAATAAGACCCTTGTAATTATTGTCATGCTCACAGCCTTGGTTAACGGAGGCCATGCTAAATCATCAGCTGCAGCAGTTTGGCTCATTGTCCCTCTTTCAATGACATTTAAAAGGAAGGGAGGGTTACAACACTCCCTTTGTCCATTTCATTGTCAGAAATTGTAGTTGTTGTAGTGTTGCATAGACAGCACTGGTGTGTTTTTAAAGTCAAACTATTTAATACATGTCTGTCTTCATGCTTTTGAAAATCATAAAGTGGCCTGTTGACTCAAAAATGACTCGAAAGTTGAGTTTAATCTAAGGATGCGTTTTATACTGGATTTCTACAGTTAAAGGTAGCTCTGTCAAACTGTGTGTGTATATATAGTTGTATTATGATCAGTGGCAAAATTAGATTTGCCAATCGCATATTACATCAATATTGACTGAAACAATTCATTTATTTACCAGCATAATTGCTTATTTTTCTATGTTAGATCTTAGCCTTAATCCATACATTTGTTACGTTTTTCAGTACAAAGATTCCTTAAAAGGTTAAATGTATTGTTACTGCAGTAAAAGTGACAATTTGTCTTATGACAAGGCATAGGCATCTGTATCGGCCAACGCTAATCTCACTTGAATTGTGGTTTAAACCCCTGAGGATATTGCAGTGTGTTTTTTAAGTCTATACTGAACCAGAGCAAGGTAATGTAATGTTAGTATCATGTCTTTCTGGTACCAAGATTGATTCTATCTGACAAGCTTTTCTGCTTTATGAGCTCACCCAGAATATGCTCTACACTACAACCACTTACTGCATAGTCTCTTATGCAGGCGTTTCCCTTTTCTGTGCTCCTGGTTGGGAGAGTAAGCACTGTAGCAGGAAAACCAACCAGCTTATAAAGTGACTATGAATACTGAAATACAGAGGACTGTACATATTCAGGTACTGAATGACTTTCAGGGCGTGTGGTACAATGTGTTTGTGTTCATTCTATCATTTTTCTTTGGTCTCTGCAGATCCTTCAGGAAAGGGGTTCCCGGATGTGAAGAGGACTCGGTATTATGAGCTCCAGGTGTTATGATGCAAACATATCATCTTTGTGGAAGAACGTTTGGCACAATGGAGATTTAAAGAGGGGGGTGTGAATTTTAGTTTGCGTTTTCCCTCCTTTTGTTTTTATTTCTTGATGTAAATAAGTCTGTTTACTGACAATGTGCCTGTACATTTAAACTGGACCTTTTTTGTTTTTTGAATTAGCGGCAAGTTTTGTTTTTTCTAATTGAAAGTAAGGAATTGCATCTACAAATGTTTTATGCTATAACATATGGCCGTCGTCATATAAGGCCAATGATTCACTCAGGGTCATCTGTTGAGTTAAATCTTACAGCCTCCAACTCAAGGGTCTGCTAAGGGATCAATCCGTACGGTCTTTGTAACTACAAAGTATCAAACCTTAAAATCATTGTTTAGAAATGTTAAGAAGGGAATTGTGCATTTATTTAGCGCATGTTAAAGAGTTAGGCTATTAAGTGTGAAATTCACCCCAAATAACAAATTGATAAAATATTTTCCAAAGATTTCAAACAGTTCTACTGAGATTTGTGATCATGAGGATCCCAGCTAGACTGGGTAAACCCAGCCCGATCTGCCGGCGGTTTGATTTCGCCCTGCAGCTCAGGCTGGAAACCTGTACATTTATCTGTCCTGCTTCTGTTACAATTTTGCAGGGACCAATAACAAACTGGCTTATCCACCTGGCGCGCTATTGGCGGGTTTAACACGATGACGATAGAGAAGCGACCAAGCAGCTTTTTGTTTACATTCAACATGACGGCCACCGAAGCGCAGCAACCCGTTGATGCCGCTGTCGCTGCTACGTCACCCGGATCGTTGATCTGATTGGTTGAAGGACTATCCAATGGCGTACAGAGTCACTTGAACTATGCCCGTTGATCACGCCTCTTGTGCAGTAGAAAATACAGAGCAGACTCCCCAGACTAATGTTCAATCTTAGAAGATTGAGCTTGGTCTGCTGATAGCCAGACTAGATCCCAGCTATACAACACACACCTTTTCAGATGCATTTGAAACATTTTACTTTGATTCAGAAATCTTTTTTTCTGTATCTATTCACTGTCAAAAAATAAACAAATCGTAATATTCTCCGATCAGAATGAAAACTGAACCAAAAATGTCAGTGATTTGATACTGTAGGTAAAGAGGCAATAGGCAGTTTATCACTTGCAGAGCTTTTATTGGTGATGAGGAGGTGATCTGTAATGAACATAAAAGTCCCATTTTCACATAGACTAAATAAGATAGATCTAGAGATACAGCAGAATATCTGCCTAATATGGTGATTAAAGATGCTTCTTTAATCACTCAATCTTTCTTGGCTTGAGAAGTAAACGTGTTTCTAGTATAGCTCCTTGTGGCACCCTATACTCTTATCTTGTAACACAGTTACCCATAGGTGTGGCTGGTGTGGGCTGTGGGATTAAATAAATAATTATGTTTTCAGGAAGTTCACTTACCTCTAATATAAAGGTACAACTTTAAAAGTACACATTTAACCACGCATTCAAAATGTTGTTTCAAAGTAAGATTTCTGTCGCTTCTGCAAATGTGCTCTTTTAATGAAGAAGTAAAATTGCTCTCTAAATGTTGTAAAGTGCAAATTTCTAACAAGTTTAGACATTTTAACTCCTCATGTTCATAAGTCAACAGTTAACTGCCCAAATAGTCACAGGTGTTTTTAAATGTTATTTCTGTTTTACAGTGATATTATTATTATTATTTAAAATTCAGTGTCCTGCTTTCTGTAAGGAAAAACGTCCTTGAGACAATAATGTCTTTTTTTTCCCACTAAGTTCTGAATTTTCCTTAACTAATTTGTATGTTTGAGGGAACATCATGTTTAAGATCTTTTTTGAGGGGAAGTGTTTTTGGTGTGAGAGGTTTGGGGACTGGAACTGTTTAAAAGCAGCGGTGAAGGACTTTCTGTTCATATCCAGAGGATTTTGTTTTGATGTCAATAATCCAAATTCAATATTAATATTTAACTCTTAAAAAAAAAACTGCACGTTTTGTACACTGTATAGAAAACGCAACTCGGAACGGAAGTTGTTTATACTGGATCTTTAAAAATGAGAAAATCTTGACAATGTTTACTTCAGTTTTGCATTGTTTGTACAGAATTCTAGAGGTTTAGGATGGAAAGAGCTGATGCTGAACACGGTGTCTTTCACTGATAACATGCCTGGAACCGGTTTTGATAACCAATAACAAAGCTATACTTGGCTGGCTATGAAGTTGACTGTTACATTTAAAAAAAAAAAAAAAAAAAAAAAAAAAATGTATTTTTCCTGCATTGCGATAGATTCTTCTAAGCTTTTTGAATTGTGTAGATTTCGTACACAGCATTACAAGCACTACAGTGGAAAACAACACTGTGCACATTGCTTAAAGGCCTGTAATGTTAATGTAAATACTGCATTTTAGAACACTTTTTTTTTTTTAAATATAGAAAGTTGTTTTCTGGTTGGATGTGTGGTTTTCGTAGGTTGGATATTTCAATTACAAATAATCCATTTAGTGTTGCCTTTTTCCCAATGACCAAAATCCAATGTCTTATGAGTATTGTACACATTGATCTTAGCGTCAGGGATAAGTAAACGTTTCTCAATGCTGGCACACTTTGTACATATAGACTTGTTAACATCACGAAAACCTCCATTTACTCACATGTACACGTATACACTTGACTAAAACAATTTTTATATTGTCGGGGAAACAAGTATGGATGCATGTTTTTGATATAGATATACACACAAACATATAAGGGCTTTTAAAGTGCAAAATTTGACGTCTGCAAAGAGGTTCAATCAAAGTAGACTGGATTTCCTGCCAGAGCTAGGCTATGTTTACATTTGCTATAGTGTTCTGAAGCCTTCCTATTATGTACTCTCTTGCACTCCCTCACACATGTTAACATTTGTCTGCCTTGTGTGACTGCACCAATGGCAGCTGCTACTCCCCACTCCACATGAACTGATATTCACACAGACGTGCTAACTAATAAGTTACTCCATCCACTTCTGACAGCCTATACTAGAGCGTTGCAGACAATCTTGCTTTCCACCCACTTTGATGGCAGAGCAACTCATTTTTAATAGTATAAAACTTAACCTGCATGCCTCAGAGCAAAGGTTTTTTGGGGTCTTCTTTTGAGACTTTTTTTTTTTGTATCTGCAATGAGATTTAGAGTGTTTTTGTGTTTGGTTTGCTGGGTTCAGTTACTTCATTTGATAAACTTTGGTCTGAGGTGTTTTACCCCTCTTCTTTAGCAGCTGCACTACCTTTTAATGCCCTTCACAAAACGGTCGTCTGGTTGATCATTTGGCATCGATAATCATTTCATGTGATGGACAAACGTATCAAATCTGTAGCCTAATATAAGTGCCCAGTTTGTTTTGCATTCAAGTCATAAGCCACAGACCACTGTAATGCATGACTGAAGATGATCACACTTGTAATCAGAGGGAATGGATGTCATTTTTCCTCAATCTAGCAATTACATCGATGAATAAAGTTTTCATATCACTACATAGATCACTATTCTATATGATCTTATGCAATGTTAAAAATGTACAAACTGAGGTTAAGGGGATAGATCTTGCATAAGGGTAAACACAATAAAAATGTTGTCATTCATCATGTGTGTTTACGTTTTTTTTTTTCAGATGTTTTTACCTTGTGGGTCGGCCAGTGTAAATTATTATTTTTAATTGCTCCGTTTTTATACACAATAGCACATACGATTATCTTGTTATGAGTATAAGCAACCATAAGTCATTTCAGCAAAACCTAACTTCTGATAAATAGCGACCTCTTGTGTCATTTCCTCAAAACACGTTGCTATGGTTTAGTTGCCTAGAAACGTGCCTGTTTAAATGTAGACGATCTTTTTTGATTATTCGTTTTATTTACACGGAATTATGAAACAGTGTTCAAAAATATGTTTCATACAGCCACAAATCTCAAGTCAACTAAACTATTTGGTAATTGTACACGTGTAATTTGTCAAATGTAGCTAGTCGTTTGGTTTAACGAGCTCGTCTGGGCAAAGATGTTATATAAGACAAGATAGAAATCCGCCTGTGTTTGTTAGAATGGGACATCTCACGCATGGGCACTGATATAGCTAGTCGAAATGAACAGATGTCAGCAGCAGATATTCCGAATAATAAACGTAATACGTCTCGTGTATATAAAAAAATGAGACTTTGATTTTTTTTTTTTTCTGAACAGGTAGCTAGCTAGCTAACGTTAGACAGCGGTACAGCGCATGAGCGGTGAGCAACAGCCGCAAAGCTTTTCATCAACAACTTAAAGGTGCTTGTTATGGACTATGTGCTATTAGCGGAAGCTATGCTGCTAGAAGGAAATGAATAAGCAATCAGATAAAATCGTAAGGCTAAATCATCGTCAGTTAAAGAGGCACACTCAAAAACACAAACCGTCAAAAATAAACGCGCATCCATGGATCTTAGCGGCATTTAAACAAAGCCGGAAGTAAACGACGAATGACTGTTTCGCTTCGCTGTTTCAGTGTCTGTCTTCGAGCGGTTGGTTTTTCAGGAGGGAAACTTTGCAAGGTTTAACGGGATTTGAGCACGATTCATTTATTTCGCCTAATTACCAGAGCCAGTGCAGTCACACTGAAAGGTAGGAGCATACCTTGATGAAGGACCATGTTAATTTTGTCGTGTATTATGATATTTTACCCGCTTCAGTTTGCGCCATTCTCGCTAGTTTGGCAATGCACAAATGTGCGCCTTTTAGCTCTGGCGGTCTTTGTCCCTATTCTTTAATGGATTATGATCTGGTTTATTCCTGTAGAATATTTCACATCCCTGTTTGCTATTCCACAGTAGATATCGTTAAGCGTTAGAAGACATGCAGTTATCACTTTTCTGTCATCCAAAATTGTGTTCAAATCAAGTGCAATTGCGCATTTTTGTGCTGCATCAGGCCGTGTCAGACGCTAACAGCGCCAGTGCCTGTTGGGACATAGCATGGTTCTGGCGCACATGAGTTAGCTAGCTTAGCAAGCTAACCGGCTAGCTTGCTAATCAAATAGCTCTTTATGGTCAGTTTGTTGACGTTTGTGTTGACTGCAACTTTACAGTAAAACAAAACAAACACGGCAGAAATTAAACATTAATGGTTTTAATTCCCGGGGCCCTTAAGTTAAACACCAGGCGCAACCGAAGAAGTAACGTTAGCGTAATCTTTTTTTGTGTGTGTGTAGACATGTAACGTTAACGTTATCACCGACGGCTAACTTGACTAGGTTAACGTTAGTCCCTTAGCGAACTAGCTAGACACGGTGGTTTAAACAATACTGTAAGGCTTAAAACTGTTTAACATTACGTCTTAAGTTGGCTATATAGAGTACAACTCTACTGTTTTAAAGTTGGTAAATGCTACGTGGGCAGTTTGTAGTTATTGCTGGTGCCGTTTTGTTGCTTGATCCTCGTTTTAATAACGTTACCTTAAAATCACCGTTGCTATAGAGATCATTAGACATTCCAGTGGAGGGTCTCAATTAGAGCTCCTATTTAACTTTGAAAGGACTGGCAACACCGTGGTGTAACGTTATAGCCACCTCCTGTTAAAAAAAATAAAAATGTCACAAATATTTTTAAAGTATGTAACCATAACGTTAATTTTATCTGAGTGCTTTAACTGATAAAACACCTTCATTTAGACTAAGGGCTAATTAATTCACAAATCCTTACATTAGGGGTGCACTATTCCATTCGATTTTTAGGCTCATGATTCGATTAAAAAACGATTCACAGTACGTAAATGTAGTTATTTTCCCATAAACGTATATCTTATACATCCCTTAGTACATTAATGTGTTTGTTGATTTGTTTGTTATTTTAACATCCTGTTATGATGTAGCTATGTGTTTGTTGTGTGTGTGATGTCTGTAAGCTACTGGGACCTTGAATTTCTCCTTGGGGATCAATAAAGTATCCATCTATCTACCATGTGATTGCAGTAGACATACAATTTAAAAGTCTGAATGAATCCGTAAAGCTTGAATTTCAATTCGATTTTTTTATTTTTGTTTTTTTATTTTCTACCTTACATCCTCCTTGTCTTTGATGCTTTATAAATGACTTGATTGACAAGTCATGTCAACGCTTAAAAACAATGGATGATAACAAGGTCAGTTCAAGTTTTTAAGGCAATGACCTCCACAAAGTGGACAGGGGCTTGTGATTCCCTGCTACCAAGACAGACCTGGTTAGGAATGGCTTCATAAAATTTACTTGACATTTTCTTCCATTACAGGAGTACACAAATCATGTCAGGCATTGCATTGAGCCGGCTTGCCCAGGAGCGCAAGGCATGGCGGAAGGACCATCCTTTTGTAAGTTGTGTCTTATGAGATGCACCTGTTATGGCTTCACTTTTAGGGTCTATTTGAGCATCAATTTCTCAGGTAAACATTGATGTCTTAACTGTTTGCACTCTCCTGGTCAATTTCAGGGATTTGTTGCTGTACCAACAAAAAATCCAGATGGAACGATGAATCTCATGAACTGGGAATGTGCTATTCCTGGCAAGAAAGGGGTAATAAGTTTAATAGTCTTGCATACAGAACATATTTGTAGGGCTGTCCTGAATACAATGTTTTGGGCTTTGGTGCTTCAGTACTAATCAACAGTGAAAAATAAGCTTCAAGGATTCACTGCTGCATGTCTGTTTAACATTAAAACATGATGTATATATGAATGTCAATTTATTGTAATAGCTTAGTATTGTATGCACCATTAAAAAGGTCTGTGTAAAGGCTTTAGGCCACTCTACACGTTATTGTAGGCCCAGTGTAATATGCAACTCAATTTTATACAGTATGTATTAGGGCTGCACGATATATTGATTTTTATCGTCATCGCAAAATCAACTGGTGCAGTATATGTATCGCAAAAGGCTGTAACTTATCGCGAAGAAACACTCTGAATTTTTTTGTTAGAAAATATCAGCAGAAAACAGCACTTTAAAATGTAACTGTCGTTCTTTTCTTTTTTTAGTGCTCCCTTTTATTACCCTAGAAATCCAGAGTTCCAGAATTCGAATTTGCTCAGCCAGTCACTCTGACATTGAGTAATGATGCTCATTAACTATGCCCTTGTAGCCGAGCTGCACCAATCACATCAGTGTATCTGCCAGAGGCGGGCTAAACATGACGGCAGCGCTGCAACGTCAAAGTCATTAGTAAGAAGCAGTGCCAAATTTTCAGGGACCAAATTGGGTGTAAAAAGTTGATCATTCTTAGTAACAGCTTGAACAATGATGAGCCTGAAACCTGCTTTTGAAATGAATTTGGTAATAAGGTTTTGAGTCATTTTGGGTGGAAACTTGTGTGACTATAAATCAAATGGTTCTGTGTCTCCTCAGACTCCGTGGGAAGGAGGCCTGTTCAAACTGCGCATGTTGTTCAAGGATGATTATCCTTCTTCACCTCCAAAATGTGAGTTAATGTGTCTGACCTGTGCTCAGCTTAAACACAACTGTAATAGTTAATACTACACACTCCGCACGGAAAAAAACGCTTTATCTAAAACGTCAAGCCAGACGCACACCAAAGTACGTGTCTCCTGTACATTTTGCATTATGCAAACTGACAATTGCAATAAGCTAGTAAAAGAAAACATAATGAGAATGTTTGTTTGAAAATGGCCCAGATACGGTCAGGAGTACCCCAACCCTCTCAAGACAGATGGGCAACGAGCGTCCATATTAGCTGTTTTATTAGTCATTCAACATGCCCTCATTCACTTCCCCTCAATGGAATCCCCGCCGCCATCATAAGTGATTTGAATGATTTGTAAAAAGCGGAAGTAATAATGCAATTTTAAATGTTTGTATAGCACCTTTCATAAAAGGAATGCAGCACAAAATGCTTTACAATAAAGAAATTGCATGACATAAACAAACAAGGATAGAATGCCATAATTAATGGGAAATAATACTACACACTTCAAGCAGTAGCGCTAAGCCTACAACTGGCAGTAAATCCATGATAGTTTGGGCTGAAAGTTTACAAGGTAGAGATTCCCTGCCTCCTGTGTGATGTATGCTGTTAAGTAATACCAAGGGCTGAGGGTAAGTGAACGAGGGGAAGTCCCTGCCAAAGAATCCATTCTGAAAACTATGATGGCCAACTAAGACTTCCTGTCATCCATTCGGGACCTGGCCAAGCTGAACTATAAATCTTATCCAACATGTTAAAGTACCCTTGTAACGAAGAAGAGCATAATTTATAGCTTGGATCTAACTTTACCAGTCTGGTAAAGAGTTACTATAGTAATATTAAGGTAACTCTGTAGTTAAGATCAGACCCAATCAGCTTACAACAACAACGGAGAGAAAGTGTGTGTATAAGACGCTTTGCTTCACCGCTGTAGTGAATGGAAACATAGCCAAGAACGCTCATTCAACTGCATCAGCCAGATGTGCCAACCGGGACAAGCAAAAAACTGACTAGCCCAACTCCTTATCCCTGCTAGCCTTTACACGCAAAAGCAAAACAGGATAAAACAATTACTGAAGCAGTTTGTTTCAATTTTAACACAACAAATGTAATAAGGCACTTGGAGACACCCCAGCGGAGCTGACAGCAAAAGTAAAAAGGAAAGCAGCACCCAAAACGGCAAATAACGCAAACCACTTTACAGAGCACCTGCCCGTATGACCATGATAGGAAGATGGTATAATTACATTGCATATTTCAGTTGTCCTTTAAGACTTGTTGTAGGCTAACGTTACCTGTGCATTGCTCCTTGTTTCTTTGTACTGTTCTGTTGATTGAACGGACTAAGTAAATGTAGCTTTTACTTAGTTTACCTCTGCCCTTACCTGTGCCTTTACCTTCTTTTTTTTTTTTTTTACCTTCATTAGAACTACGTAGCATGCACAGTTTAACAGAGCGCGTCAACACTAGATGGTGTCCTATACCAAAATTCAATACAGCCTGATGCACTACAAAGCAGTCAAAGTGACCTATACTGTAATGCAGCTATACCGGCTGCTATATAAAAAAAAAAAAAAACATTTGTTTTGGGTGTTTATTGGCCAATGTGGCTCATCGACAATCTGTATTGGTGGCAAAAAAAACATGATCGGGGCATTTCTACTTGAGATACTGGCCTACTGTGTAAATCAAATCACGTCCGGGCACTGGGGTGTATGAAGTTTCCAATATACAGCAACAGGGATGGTGTTGTCTGAATGTCGCATTCAAATAACCTTAGGCCATTGCTTGTGTGAACAACAGAAGTTGCTGCCTTTAGTGGAACAGTTCAGTCAGTGTATACTCTGAAAAAGCCCAGTGACATTTGTGTTCATCTTGTCTTCTTGTCATCTTGACATTTGTAATGGATACGAAACATAAGTGCACTTAACATTTTCTTGTCTTTCAGGTAAATTTGAGCCTCCACTCTTTCACCCAAATGTGTATCCATCAGGCACAGTATGCCTATCTATTCTAGAGGAGGACAAGGACTGGAGACCGGCCATTACAATAAAGCAGGTTAGGATTGCCAAGCAAACCTTATTTACATTATAAGGCTTTTCCAAAAGGTCTTTTAAAAGGCTTCTATTTCTTTCTTTGGTTTCATACTGTATCTCTAAACGCCCTGACACACCAAAGCGAGCGACTGCAGCCCTAGTTTTTGCGGTGGCCTGCACTGTAGCCACGTCGGGCTTCATCTGCCTTTTTTTGACAGATTCAACATGTCAACATTGAAACATGATTGGCTATTCAGCTTGAAAACGGTAGTGAGGAAAGCAAACAAATGACGTAAAAGTGCACACAGAAGGCTCTTCTCATTTTTTTTTATCTCATCTGATCAATCTAATACACCTGAGAGCTGTCTGAACTGGCCAAAAATGATGTTGAATGTTTTTTCAGGTTCAAATGATTGGAATATCTATTTTTGCACAATATGTCCATAAGATGGCAAACTTATGTACGTTATCTTGTTGTACATAAGTGTAACCACAACGACATAACTACTTTTGTAAACTAACGTTAATGTTCTGCTGTGAAATTTAATATAAAGACTGTAACGTTAGACCTCTTTTTGAACCGTGGTTGGTGCTAGATGAACGACTAGCCAGCCGGCCTTTAAATTAGTAAAATGTAAAATGTCGTATCCATTACATCACTCCCTTACCCCTCCTACCAGTCCCTGTGGCCACTTGGCCAGTGCAAATGGGGAAAAAAAAGATTTGTTTTTGTTTATTGTCTGTGTTTGTCTGTAATGTACTCCAGTCTAGTCTTTAAACGCTGCTGTTCAAACTCCGTTATGAGGATCCCAGCAAGACATAACAGGAACATTCTGATGTTCTCCTCCATCATGCTGCTTTGTTGTTGTATGTGGCGCTAAGGTCTAGTAAGGATGTTATAAAGACCGTTGCGGTGCTTGCGTCACAGCCTTACCCATCCTACCAGTCCCTGTGGTCACTTGGCCGGGTGGAATGCAAATAGGAAAAAAGATTTTGGGGGAGAGTAGTTCTTAGTACTATCCAGTGGGAAAACGCCTATTGTAGAAAAGCAGAATGCTATCGCCAGAGTGACTAACAATTGTTCGGCAAATTTTTTGTGTAGCATGAAGGCATGTTAGGTGGGTGGAAGTAGCAAGCTGTCCTTAGCTAACTAACGTTAGCCAGCAGTCGCACAGTCCCTCTGCTCCCCACCGCAGGGTGACTTCTTTGCTGAGGGAACGGATGACAGCCCGGGAGAGGCGCAGTCTGGTTAGCCATTTCCCAGTGTCTGCTGTCTTCCCGGCGGGGAGTGAAGCAGAAGGACCATAGGCTCCGTCCTGTTCTGCCACGAGTCGAGCAAACGCTGTTTGTTGTGGGTACCATAGCAGCGTTTTTATCTGGTTTCCCTTTTATAAATGACATATAGATTACCGCCGCCTGCTGGTATGGAGAGTTATTTCCTTGCATGCATGTGCAGAACGTACGTGGTACTTGGCTGTCGGCTGTAGTCTCTGCTGTGTGTTCCAGAGCAAATGTTTGGCCGAGACAAAGGCTACGTGGGCTGAAGTGAGGCGATGCCACAGTCGGCCTTCGTCGCCACTAGTTCTTGGCTGTCTGTATATCTGTAAATGCATCTAAAAATCACTTTGCATGAAAAATAAACTAATTTAGTGGCCAATAATAATGTGGGTATTTTCAGTTATCTTGGCATAGTTATTAAAAACTTGAAAAAAATGGGATCTGGCAAATTAATCCAAGTTTTCTGATATTCAACTTAAAAATGCATTAAAAAAAGTTCAGCTAATCAGTCCAATTTTTTTTTATGGAAAATAAGGGATGTTTTGACAAATTGAGATTTTAAGCAACTGACCTAGAACTTTAGTGACTAACAAATATAAGCATGACTTGCTAATTTAAAAAATAATTTTGGTTCATTTATCCTACAGATCTTATTAGGTATCCAGGAACTCCTAAATGAACCAAATATCCAGGATCCAGCCCAAGCAGAGGCTTACACAATCTACTGGTGAGTGACATTGGATTTCATCTTTTTTTAATCGTGACATTGAAATGTGAAAATACTACTATGCTTTACAAAGGGACATGTGTCTGAAAAAAGCTAAGGAAATGAGAAGTGTAGTATTATTATTATTATTATTATTATTATTATTATATATATATTATTATAGTTTTTTTCTGTTCATTCAGCATAGGCGCTAACACTTTTAATGGCAGGGTAAACCCTGATCTACACGTTGGCAAATTCCAAGATGTTCTGCACTTTATAGTTGACTCCATTTTTATTATGAAATTCTGCGATTGCATCCATGTTTTCCGCATCGTGGTGACAAGCGACTTTCGTCAGCGCAGAATTGTGACGTGTCAATTGACAGAAAAGTCACATTAATTCCAATATGACTGTTGAGGTTGCGTTGCAAAAAAAGTCTGACCTTAAAATTGTAGAAGTTTGAAAGTGATTCCTGATTTGAGTAAGTGATCAGAGCACCATGGTAACTGCATTTTTTTGTTTTTTTGTTTACCCTTTCCAGCCAAAACAGAGTAGAATATGAAAAAAGAGTTCGAGCACAAGCCAAAAAATTCTCCCCCTCGTAAGGGCGAAGACTTGCTCCGCTGTGGCAGAAGGAATGGGTTTAACAAGAATCACCTCCCCGCTCAGTCTCTCAATGAATGTGCGCCTCTCACATCAGGACTTGCTTAAAGACTTCTATTTAAACTCCACACATTCAGTGCCATCCGACCTATCATTTTGTGTTCTTATTTGCCAGTTGGCGCATAATGCTGGGAGGGGATGGGTGCTTCAGCACCCTGGTTATTTCTTTTAAACATTAATTGTCTTATGTGGTGCAAGGGACACCGCTCGCTACCAGTTTCATCATCTCCATGCAAGCTGGCTGTCATCAATGTTCAAGGAAGAAAATGTCTTTTTGTTTTATATTGCTCTTTCACAGGTTATATTCCTTTATTGTTTCCCCCCTTTATTTTCCATAAATTTAATGTAAAATTAGCTTATTTCATTGTCAGTATTTCAACTGCTGTATAATGAATGGCACTTTTATACTGTTGTATCTCACTAGTGTCTCTAGATGGCTCTGTCTAATTCTCTTTCCCAGGTTTTCTATTCAGCATGCTGTAATATATGATAGAATCTGCTGCCTTGGCTGTCTTTTTGTTATTCAGAGTGTTTGCTATGAAATAAATAAAAAAAATAGCCATGGTGACTAAGGCAGGTAGGCTTACTTCTGTATCAGACTTTAAGGTTATATGGTGCTTTGTTCATGTTTGTGTTGGCGTAAATAAAACTTTCTACAAAATGTTAACTTTTTTTTTTTTATTAAATGAGCAAAATATACAGCAAGTTCAACTTGGTGTCAGACGATGTAAAACTATTGAGTCATAAAAGTCTGAAGTCTGTTAAAACAACTTTGTTTACAGTTCATTTACACAATTTACTCATTTGATGCAAACAAACGGTTACAGAATTACTATTTCATATAATCAACTTAATGCATAATGCTGCGGATAAGTGCACACTAATGTTATAATAGCCAAAAATAACGCAAATTAGGAATACACTGTAGTTATTTGTTAGCTTAAAGCAGTTGGCAGTGTTTTTGAAGCATTACATTTCACTGTGTAAATGTATGTAGTTGAACTGTTGGGCCCAACAATATTTAAAGTTCAACTTTACACTATTTTACTGTCCAGTTACTACACACAAACGGATCAGCTTATGCTTCAGTGATGGCCTCCACTCTGATCGTCCCTGTTGGGAAGGATTTTGTTGATGGTCCCCCATGGTGCTCTGCTGTGACTGGACTACTCTGCTGGAAGGCACTCAGGGTGCAGTACTCATTGCAGTACCAGGGAGGGTCCCTCTCCAGCCAACACCCTGAGTCTCCTTCAGTAGGGCTCCCTTGCTGTGAGTAGAGGGTCAGACTCTGGAATGAGCTCCCTGGAGATGACAACGGAGTCATGGTGCTCACAGCGTACGGGATCCCCAGGAGAGAAGTATCACAGCCTGGGTCAGTTATATTGCTGTATGTGCTACCCTCCGTGAACTGGTGGTGAAAGTGGGGCTGACACTCTTCCTCCTCAACATCCGCACACTTGATTAGCTTGTCAATTTGGAGCGTTTCCTCTGTCTTCATCATGTCTGCTGTGTTATTTTGAGTAACCACCCACCTCTATAATCACAGTCATATTTAGGGACATTTCTCATAAGACAATATTGTTAGTATTGTATGTGACAAGTTAAGCTTACCTTGAAATCTCCCTGGCAGTCCCTGTACAGGGTGTCGAAATAGGGTGCTGGAGTTGGGATGAAGGCACTCTGACGCCACCTATGAGGAATAAAGAATATATATTTAGTGTGTAGCCTATTGCTTGTAAGAAATTGTATTTGTGAGGAGTCAAAAGCTGGAGGGGGGCCTTACTTAAATGGAGCGTAGCAAGAAAGTATGATGAATGGCACCATCACAAGTAAGGGAATGAGCACCGTAACCAGTCCAGAAGCAAATGATGGGGGATCTGTATGGACCAAAATGCAGTAGAAAATAATTAAAACGGCAAAATTGTAGGCCTAGATGCAAAAGGGTAATTTTTAAGTAATGATTTTACAATAGCTGCTTTCTCAACAATTTGCCTTTAAGTTGAAGATCCTCTTCATTAAGCTTAGATCAGCTGACTATATGCAAGAGACTCACCATTCACAGCTGACTCCGTCTCCCAGTAAACCTCAGAAGACCAGTCACTCCACTGTCCCTTGTAATGAACCTGATTAGGACTTGACCGCACTCTGGCAGCGTACTTGGTGTCTGGTACAAATTTCTGATCATCCACAGAATAATGTGTGCTCTCTGTGTTAATTTCATGCGATAACACCTGAGATAGATAAACAGGTTATTATGTAGTGAAACTTTAAAAAGGAGAGAAGTGTCCTTTACATAGACAGTTTACGGTGGCCCGTTTGTGCTCAAACAAACCAATTTATTAGTTACAAATATATGACAGGACGATTATTCAAGAAAAGTGCAATAGGTAAATGATTTAATAATGTTACTACAAAGAGATCTACAATTTCTCAATTGTGTTATGACTTATTTTGACTGAGATGGAATCAGTGCTGTCAGTCTTTAACATCATGGTACAAATTATGTGTACTGATCGGTCATTTGATTAAATTTGGGGGTTTATTTGTTGATATTATTTAAGTATATCATATTATTACCTAACTCTGAACACTTTTGGTACAGGTGTCCTGTGTCAAAATCTAGTTTTAAGAGCTTTCATATTGTGATAAACTAGCAGCATGTTCAGTAGACGAACTTTTTGTCAAAATGTGTGCGGTGAAAAAGACCTAAGGGTCAAATAAAGTCATAGTTTCTCATCACCCACGGACCGTCGCCACACTGAGCTGACAGCCACAGTGGCCACTAACGAAGGATGTGGGAGATTGTAATTTCAAAAAGTTCTCAGCACGGAGCTGACCTCACAAGAAAACAACCCAGTTAAAGGAAAATGACTGCAAGATCTCTGAAATGTGTGAAAATTATTAACAGCAGTTTGGGTCAACCCCGCTGGCACATTGGCAAAAGTGTAATTGACACAGCTTAACAAATCAAACCAAAAACAATATTTTTGTACCATTGATTAACTCTTTCCCAATTAATTATTTCTAATTTGTACCTTTCTCTGTTGTATCCTTCAATACACTAATTACCTTTCTTTCTTTCTTTTTTTTAGATTTAATCCATTAATCGATTACTGGTTTACCAACAGATTTGAACTGCCACAAACAGGCCTCTAACAGACCAGAGCCGTTTCCTAAAAAAGCTTGTGTTATTATTTAATTCCAAGCACCCCGTTCTGGTTTAGCATTGAATCTCACGTTGTATTTGTCTCCTCTTTTGTAGTAATGAAGCTGATACTTCAAGTTGTTGATCAGATCGGATCCCAAATCAAATTCCTCATAGGTGTTTCTCCAGGTGAAGTGGTGTTGACTTGAGTTGTGGGTGACTGTGAGGCAGAACGGTGCGTTTGGTTTAACTGAAGGGAGGACACATTAAAGACAAACATACACAAAAGGCTGTTTTTTTAAATAGGTAGACCTCAGTATTTTTCTATATACAAATGTATTCTGTGTGTCTGGTTATGAGAACGGACCAAAATCAGTGTGTTTCTTACTGTTTGTCACAGGCTTATATTTGTCATCCAGCTTTTCACACATTTCAGACCCATCAGTTTTGTTGTGGCATAGCGAGATTTGAAAAGAATCTAAATCGTGGAAGGTCTCAGAATAATCGTCGTCACCAGGCATCAGATTGGATGTGTCAACGGAGCAGAAGTAATCCCCATTGGTGTTTTTCAGCATACACACAACCTTTTTTCTGCACAAATGAAACAATATCATCATCAAATTTAAGGTCATATTTTATTAATACGTGGGAATAACAAAAAAAGCCTCACCTATATGCGTGTATGAAAGTGAGCCAGTAGCAGCTGTTGCTGTCTGAGCAGTTTTCTGATGGTGCGATGCTCAGGGAGCAGTTGATGGTGAACAGGTAATTGTTCACACAGCGAAGATCATGGTCCACACCTAAAACATATACAGGCAATGTTTTATTGGGAGTGTATGGAGAAAAGCAGATATTTTACGTGTCACTTTGTAACTTTTTAATTTGTCATTTAGTTAAGGATCCCTATGGTTGGTTAATTCTCCTCTCGGTATTTGTAGGTTTTTCTTTCCCTCTGCAAGACGGCTGCATACCATCCAGTCTAAGAACCACTTAATAACTTTTTTAACTGCAGGCTTTAGAAAACAACTTCTTTACTCACATTTAAAGCTGCAGACTTAAAACGCAGTCTCCCATCTCTTCCATTAAAATCGCTTTTTAGCCAGTATGAACAGAAGAAACAATTACGGAGACTGCTAACGCTGTTAATGTCCATATGGACACGTGAGTATTGTTTTAGGATAGACATGAAAAAATGTGAACTTATCCTTTAATTGGTGATTGTAAAACGGAAAAAAAAACCGGTAGCATTTATAAATGACTCACCGTGATCTAAGACTGGAAGTATATTGGTCTATTATAGAAGGAAAAACCCAACATTACGACATTAATAAAAGATAGTAGACTTCCCCTTTATAATAGGAAAGCTTCCCAGACTTTTCCCTCATCGGAGTCAGTTAAACAGATAACACAGCCTCTGAGCCATTTATTCAAATTTTGAATGTGTATGTTGTATTATATCTAGTTTTTAAATTACCTTACATTTACATTTTACAGTTATTCATTTGGCTTTTGCACAAAGCAAAGTACAAATGAACGTACAATCCAAGCGATCTAATTATCATGATTTTCTATCACATAAAAAAAAAGAAGAAAAAAAAATACTGGCAGAGACATAACCTGTGATAGGATTTCCATGCAGACAGACAACGTTAGTAGATCCAACCAGAAACAGGATCAGCAGAATCGGCTTCAGCCTCAGCAGAGAGCAACAATCCATCACACCAGAAGGTCCAGACATCACATCGGCCCCGGGGAGGTCTCATTAACTCGTTAACTCATGTTGCACTGAAGCATTTGTATAAAATAAAAATAAAACAGAGAGGGAGGCATCAGTGAGTCTGTTCACAGTGATAGCGATCACTCACGTGTCTCTGCTGGGAGAGGATGTGCTTTTTGAAGAGCGCAGTTGTAAAAGGAAAGTGTGTGAGAGGGGTAAGACCTACAGTTTGGGCACAACCTCATAATCTATCATACTTTGCACTGAGTTTGGTTCTTTTCATGACATTTGGCTACGTTTTCTTATTATCAGACCCATAGATATAGAATATAGACCCATAGATATTGTTCTATATCTATGATCAGACCAAATCCAAAATTGATAATGCTTTTGAATCTGTAAATGTTTTACCTTTATTCTTTCTGCGTCCTTCAGATTTCTTCACTTATGGTAACCTACTGAATAGGCACAAAGCTTGAAGACATTCGGTTCATACCAGCACTGATGAGAGTGATTTGATCAACAGGCTGACAAGATACCAAAAATAGACATGCAATGGTGTCACGTAACATGAATTACTGCACAAACGTCTCTCTGGAGCTCTGCAAACGAGTTGTCACACAAAAGCTCCTGTGCTGTAAGAAATCTGCAGAGTGTCTGCAAATATGTGCTAAACATTGCATTCCTTAAATCACACAAATTTACCATGGACATAATTCACATGAAAAGGATTACACACATTGTTATGGACATTGGTTGTGATTGTGCATATAGATACAATATAAAGATTCCCCTTCTCTAATACAGGGATGTCCATCTAAATGTTCCATGTGGCTCTATGTATGAACGGGCAACACATCTTTAAAGTTGTTCACACTAGATAACAAAACAAAGTGACTTATGTGAATGTATTTTAGCTTTATATTTGCGTCTGTTGCAGTGAGCTAGACACGTCGAGGAATACAGTTTATGTTTGTGGCTCGATTGGAGGTTACTGTTAGTAAGCAAGCACTTATATGCCCAAATGCCAACACTCACTTTATGCTGGTGTACTTTAGTGATGACTTAAATGAGTTGATGTCATCCGATTCATCAAAAATATGTAGGGCAAAACATACTGGTGATTTTTTTTGTCAAGTGGAGCAACCTGAAATTGGAATATAAGAATTATTATGCAACTTACAAGAGTGTTGTGCAATGTGTAGAGCAGAGACAGGAGATCAGCTGAATGTTGGTTGTGTGTTGTGGTGAATCTGTGATCCTATATAAGATACGAGCTGTCTTCCTTTGACGATTTTGTTGATTTAGTGTTAGTAACTCACACACTAGTAGACTGTCTCTGTGTGTAAGTTCATACACAGTGCATGAAGTCATTTGCAATCGATCAAGAGGATGCAAGAAGTTTGACCCTGTGTGCCAGTTTAAGCTTGTTTAAGTCTAATTAGGACAAAACATGATTTAATTGAATGCATTATACAAGACTGTGAGTTTGTGGTCCAAGGGGGGAAGGTTTGCTTAGCGTGTCAACGTCATCACTTGTCACACTTGTTGCTAAAGGTTAAAAGTTTAGAAGGCAATACTCTCAAGGCTACTTTTTTATATATACAAATTGTTTCAGAGAGCATTTGAACAGGAAGCAAGTAAACAGCATGCAACCACGCAGACAGTCAAGTCCATGCCATAGGTGTCATTTGGGTTTTTGCTATCCAAAATATCTGCGCATGTCTAAACACGTTACTTCACCACAGCGCATACAGGAGGCCTATTTTTATTTGTCGAAACCTAAATGACTTTCTGTCCCCCTCACATGAAGCAGTGTAAACTTGTGTTGAAAACTTGAGATCTGCAATAAAGCTGTTGTGAGATGGGAATCATTTCAAGTCCATATTGTGCAAGAGCAGAAACCCTGATAGCTCCATCAGCAACGTGTCGCAGTTCCGCCACATTTGATATGAGCACTTTTTTTAGTTTGTTTAGTACTTTGATAAGAATGTTTCCTTCTTTGCGATAAAAACTATAAAGATGATAGCAAAGATGTAACTTTTGACTCCAAATAACATGCAATCTGACTAATGAAGATCTGAGGGTGTGATTGCGGCAGCATAAAGTTGTTGTCAAGGAAAAGAAATCTGCTGATCAGAATAATAAAATTAACCAGACAATTTCTGTTTAAAATAAACAAAAACATTCATAGACATGCAAACCTGGTATTATTATCATTTAATATTTCCCTAATATTCTTTACACCGTTGTCCTCAATATTTTAATTGCACGAGTCCTTTACACAGCTGGCAAATGTAAAAAGAAAGACTGTTAAATGAACATAATTTACTTATTCCACTTCAATATAAAATCTGCTGTAAAATAACACTGGACCTATAAAACAAGTCTCCTCTAAAGTCTAAAAGTCTGTGGCATGTTATTCCATATTTAGTGTATACAAAGTGTTACAATGCACCAGGATACAAAACATGAAAAAATGACTAAAAATGTGCAAAATTATCAGTATAGTTTTAACTTAAACTGTAAGTTTCTATCTATATCAGGGATCCAGTTGAGTACTTGAGGCACACCAGCATGAGTCACTCACATGCCAGTTTACCATCAAAGGACGACAGGGTGATGGCGAAGGCTTGCAGGGCACACATGGGGAAACTGTAATCCATGGAGAAGACATCCTCCGCTACACGGCCAAACTGCATCACAATGTAATCATCTGCAGGAAGAGAGGTGAAGATGACGGGAAAGTTAGGAACAAGGGCGCCGCCAGGAATTTTGGGCCCCATGAAAAAAAAAATCGAATTGGGCCCCCTCTGCGCAGCTGTTGTCACCACATCTCTAGGACCTAACAGTCCCATCAAAAGCTTTACATAACTCTAATTAAAGGCTTGCAACTGTCTTGCTTCTTGTAGTTCAATACTAGTACTAGCACAATATTTACTGCTGGTGATTTGTACATGCATGCAAGTCTAGTATGCAGTTCACTATTTGATGCAAGATTAAAAGCAACCATAAAAAAATGTGCTGAAGGCCACCTTTTACAGTCTCAATGTATTTTTATTGTAAAATTTGACAAAATGGAAAATTCTCTTAACAAAATTATTATTATTATTATTATTATTATTATTATTGTTATTATTATAATTTTATTTCATAATGATCATTATGTGACAAAATAACTGTTATTAAAGTGTTTGAATTTCTGTCATTAATAAATATTTCATTTTCTTTTTTTTAATGGTAAAAAGAACAAGAGAGACAGAGAAATCCCCACAGACTCCCTGCAATGATGTTAACTGGCATGTCACTGAACACAATGTTGCTCACCTTGTTCACTGGGACAGGGAGGGGCAGTTAGGGGAGACTGGGGTGCTGCTGACTCATCTGTTGTTAAGTCTGCTAAAAGGGGCAGGGACAATGATTTAATATGAATATCTTGCTAAACGTTTCCCTGCACTGATTAAATGGTGATTAAATGTAGGCTAACACTAGTCTGTAGCTAGCTAGCTTATTTCACTATGGACATTAAGCCAACAGGTTAATACCACTCACAGACTATAGGCTACCCACCTTTCTTGGTGAAAAACAGGGTTACAGTTTGACACCCTTTCCTTTGTCTTTCCTCTCTCTCTTTTCTCTCCAGATTTTGATTTAACTGTTTCTTGGCAACATTGCGGTCACTGTAGTTCTGGCGCATCTACTGACTGCAACTAAACCCAGTCACTGAGTGTGCTAAGGCAGGACCAAACCATTTCATGCAGATACAGGGGAGTCGTCGGTCAATATGGATGTTTACTTTTTGGTCAAAGGGGATATTTAACTTTTACTGCCAAAAACAAGTAAAAACAAAGACATCATTAATTTTATTATTATATTTGAAATATATATATACTGAATGATGATGGTTTAATAATTTCATATTAGTTTTTACCTATTTTTTGGGGCCCCTTTTCCCCCCTATACCCGTGGTTAGGAATAAAGACAAGACGGACATTTTCCTTGTGGTTGATGATAGAAGAGGACAGTTAATCTTACCGTTGTCCGGGTGGATGATCTGGAAGTTCTTGACCGAGGCCTGGGTGACACGGCCGTGGAAGTTAAGCACATATGACTGAGTCTGTTCGTTCCAGCTCGGGGATTTATTCATCAGTGTGACCAGATTTTCTGTGTTGCTATTCACATGGCGGGCCAGTAGAGTCTCAAGTTCCTAAAATAAGATTACATTTTAGTTCCTCGGACATATTTCACACATAATCGGCATCATCATAGCTTTTAAAAAGGAATATTTTTTAAAACATACATTTTTTGGATGAACGGGCACTCTTTCATCGTTCTCCAACATGCCAGGGATGATCACAGTCATTTTCCTGGGACCCCTAAATCCTAACACATTTGTCTCCTGGAACATGACAGCCAATCATATTTTAACAGGTAACAATAACACTTAACAGGTTTTATCTCTTCATAAGCATTGTTAAGTGGGATGTAAGAATGTATATAGTTAGGTTTGGACTCACGTAGCAAATTGCTGCCAGCTCTTGCCGCACTGATTCACACTCTTTGACGAAGGGCTTCTTCTCTGGGTTTTCACCTCCATCATAGACTGTGAACTTTGTACCCAGAACATTGGACCTGAAACAAATGAGTATGATCAGATAAATGGTCAGAAATCCAGGTTCTGTCTGTTAAAAGGAAGTTTGTCTTCGCCCCTATGTGCTATTGCTCTTAGAGGAATTGTTGTGTCTCTGTAAATCATAGTGTGATCTAGATGTACTCTAACTGTAAAGTGTCCTGAGATAACATCTGTTATTATTTGACACTATAAATGAAATGTAATTGAATTGAGGTGAAAATTTGCCTAAATTAAGAAAAACAACCGTGGAAGTGCATTCACTTCCTTGAAAAATGATTGCTTCCACAAATCAAGGAGGAATTCCCAAAATGCGCTAAAAAATGTACACCTGGGATGCAATTAAGATAGAAATCCATCAAGATACCCTTTGATAGAAATCCATCAAGATACCCTTTTTCATTGCAGATATGTTGACACCTCATAGCAGGAAAATCGCAGGTGTAGATAATAATAATGATGGCTCCATTCCATTTCAGGTATTTTAGTGCCAGGCACTTAAGGCTTACTGAGACACTCAAATGGAACCGAGCTATCATTAGTGTTATTAGGCTCGATGGTGTTTTAAGCCCCCAACGCTGACTTCAAGGCAGCGCTGCGACCATTGACTTCAAGGCCCCTAACCCTAACCCTAACCATTGCCTAATCCAAGTGCCTTCCAGGCAGCGCTGCCTGAAAGACGACGTTGAGGGCTTAAAACACAAATCACCTGTTATTAGTTACACCAGCACTTTTCCTGCTATATCAAGTCATAAGGTCTTCCATAAATAAGTGCTTCAGGTCCTAGTTTGAATAACACTTACTTAGCATGATCACAAAATGGATTTTTAAATGTAATCTAAAGGGGTTTGGAAAGTGTTTCGTGATCCAAAGATTTTAGAGAATTCACTCTAAAGAAGCGACGAAAATGATCTGGCTTAGATTTTTTTTCACATGAAATAAATGAGTTGTACCTTAGTTTTCCTATGTAGCAGTTTGTATCTCTGGACAGATTAGTCGGGTCAGTGGAGATGAGATAGTTGGATGTTTTGCACTTTTTCCTTTTTCTGCCTGCCATTAGAAACACCTTGGAGATGGCAAAATGAACACTTTTTTTTAGAAGAGAAAATGAAGAGAACTTGGACAGAAATATGACAGCTCAAGAAAACAGGATCGTGACATCAGAACTAAAAATCAATGTGCACAATGTTTAGATTCAACTTGTGCAGAAGTGCCGACCCTCTTGCCATCCTCCTTCTCCATGTGGAGGTAGTAAGTTGGGTACATGCCCTTCTCCACGCCTCTCCTGTCCCTGGTGACCCTACACTGGATCGTCACATCTCTGGGAGCTGGACGCAAAGCAAACTTTTCAAGATCCTCCACTGACATTGGAGATGTTGCCTGAAATAAGAAAGATAATCAAAATAAGTGTATACTGCCACATTTTTGACAATACACTTAACAGTTTTTACTTATTATGTCTCACTCTTTCATTTGATTCACTGCCTGAGGATGAGCCCTCCCTGTAGTTGGAGTTAAGGGAAGCTAGACTCGGTGGAGTTTTCTCTGCTTTCTTTGTCTTTTTTTCCTTTTCCTGGATTTCTCCCTCTTTGCTCTTGTCACTTATTTGGCACCTGGCTGTGGAGATGACACACAAATGTATTCTTTACAGCAGCTTTAAATTATTGTCGATCATAAAATGCACAGGGCCAGATTATCGCTCACTTGAGTTGAGTTTTTTCTTCATAGGCGACTGAGGGACAGGCCTCTGGGACCTGTCTTCCTCTTCATTGTCGCTTTCATTACATTTACTCTTCTTTGGACTTTCCATCTCCACCACTGATGCTATCTCTTGAGTTGAAGCCTCCTGCAAGTGTTTCTCTGCAAAAGAGGAGACACTTAAATGCTGTAAAAGCTGTGACTTTAAACACAAGATACATAGAAGATTATGCAGAGAGCACTGATATGTTAATGATAAACGGAACTTGTTACTTTTACGCTCTTGTTTGGTTGTCTTCTGAGGGTCTTCAGATTCTTTCACTTTGTCTTTTTTAGTTTTTTTCTCCTTTTTCTCCTTCTCTTTCTCCTTTTCATCGTTCTGTTCCACATCTGATAGAAAGCAAAGCAGCGAGTTGCTGATGAATCATTTATAAAAGCAAAGTGTTTCTTTACATGTGCATTTACAAGGGCCCAATGTGTGTGTGTGTGTGTGTGTGTGTGTGTGTGTGTGTGCATACATTTGTACTTTAACTTGCTCTGTGACACATACTACAGTATTTGAATCCTTAAAATTGAGAAAGTAATTTGCATATGCACACACACACACACAGTCATAAATAAACACAAAGACATAACAGAACAAAATATTCTGCTTAGTATATTCTTACGTTTGGCTTTTTCTTTTTTCACTTCATTCTTCTTCGTCTTTTTTCCTTCCATCTGAGCATTATTCTCCACATCACACTTCACCTCAGGCTCTTTGTCAATCTCCAAGTTCATTTTCTTAGGAGTAACAGGATTCTCTAAAGACATCTCATCTAACATCATTCTTGCTGTCATGTCACATTCACCTAATGTGATCTCATCCAATGGGTTATCATGGGCATGTTCAACTTGATCTCCAGGAAAAACAAACAAAAGAATGTGTATTTAATATCATTTAAGAGACTGAACACAATTGCACCATACATTGGAATTAGATTTTCTATCAAACATAGTGCTATAATATATAATATATAATAATAAATTATTCTAAAACTAACCACTCAGGGAAGTGTTGCTCAGGGATTGGCTGATCAACAGAGGTGTTTCATCAGAGCGGGCAGCTTTGTGCTTTCGGTTCTTTTGGCGAGCATCTCGATTGGCTACCACCATTTGGGAATCAGCCCTCTTCTTTTGCTGCTTTTTCATCAAAAGGGTTCGCTGTGGGAGAAGTGTGGTATTAGATTTTATTCAAACTGTCAACTCAATGTTCATATGTGGGGATACAACTACAGAGAAATTAGCGCTTCTTATCTCTCTATACAGCGATGTCTTCCTGTGCAATTTTCTCACTTTCACAACTTTGTTTTTTTACACATACTTGTTTACAATACATATTGTTGGTTAGCTGTTAAGTACAGGAGTGTAGGTAGCGCATTTCATTACATTTCAAGGTACTACTACTTTTGTTTTTAAACACATATGATAACTAAAGTCAACAAACCATAAGCTAAACAGCATGGGTAAGATAAGGTTTGTGTTTCCCTGAAGTCAAATTTTAATGTAAGGATGCTGGCCATATTATCTGCCCAGCGTCCCTTCTGATGCAAATTCCAAAAATGCACTAGGAATGCACTTCTGTTTTTTGTTTTTTTGTTTTTCTTGTTTAGCATAAAGGGGCTACAACTGCATTCCGTTGTGTCATTCTTTGTTGTACAATGACAATAAATAAACCTTGACCTATGTTTCTGGGTCAGAATTATAACATTATATTCTATTATTTCACCAAGAAAGGAACCAGTTAGGGGTTTGAACATTATTTTGGGATAATTCAGATAATGAACTATAATATAACTATTCAATTCTAAATAGTGAATTGTCCATTGTAGCTATTGTCAGCTGAAGATGATATCACTACTCATTTACTGAAGATTCAAATTAAATGCAGGTGCATCATTGTTACTGTTTACTACTATTTTAGTAGTAGGCCTACTATTAGGCCTACTAATTGGTTATTATTAGCACTGATTATCTGCTGTTCTCTTTGTTATAATGTATTTATGTAGTACTCTACTGGATATAAGCCAGTAGCTCACATACTGTACCGTATAAACAAACCTGTGAATTATAGTTGAGCAGCAGCTTCAAACAGCAGCAGGTACGTAGTTGTGACACAGGTAGCCATGACCTCATGAGACTCAAGAAAGCTTTATTTATTTATTTATTTATTTATTTTCAAATCTCTGCCTCAGTTTTAACCACTTGTCAGCTAATGAAACAATGAATAAATTATATTCTTTGCTCCACTGTCAGCATTGACTATGATAAGTATATTTATCCTACATATGTTTTTGACAAAGGAACACATCTACAACTCTACTCTAAGTAACATCACTTTTAAGGCATTTGAAGTGCATTGCATTTCTTGTAGCTAACTACCAGTTTAAATTTAACTAAAACATATGTGGGCTATTTCATGTGTAAATTACATCAACTACTTAAATAATTCTCGTTTCTTTACCTGGTTGTCCAGCTTTTGTTGTCGTATGTCTGGGTCCTCCATGTCTGACTAAAAGTATCACTGCTAATTATAGTCAGTAGATAAATAAGGACAACGACAGATGAAATCCAGCATCAAAGTTCAATGTGAGAAATGGTTCTAAAATAAAAGAGCAATTAAATATGGACGCGAGTGTCTGATTGTGGCACCCTGCTCCATCTGACAGTCTGTCCACCTGCCTGTAGCAGAAGGCAAAGTGGATTAAAAGGGGATAATGTTCTTAAACTGCACTGCTCAGCTCAGTCAGTATATGGGCAAGAAGTCTCGGTGGCAAAACAGGCTGTTCATGACTGCTTTATAGAGATACTAAGGCCTAATGTTACAGCTGGAACGTGAGACAAGAGAAACAGGAAGGTGGTGACCTGCTCCTGTCACTCCATTTAGGCTACTACAAATCATCAGTCTGCTTCACTTACCCAGGCGTAAACAGTCAACAACGGAAGCCGCAGCAGTCACCATAAATTGCCCTAAGCTTCCGACTCTCACCCTAATGTGCCTTTGCTGTACTCAACCGTTACACAAAATAGGGCATTTCAAAATCACCTAAAACATCACAGAAAACATAAACAAAACAGACGCTGGTTATGGCGGGACACGCAGTCAGGTTTATTTCGTTGCCATGGATACGGCTGCCATGCAGCAGCGATGGAGAGCCTTGGAATTGGAATTAAAAAAAATAATGACAAATCCGTTAATCAGAAAATAACATCATGCTCATGTCCTTATTATAGTTCATCTGTCCATTATTACGTTTATAGCGTTGGTACTAGTTTCATCCCGTTTTAGTACACTGATGCAATTGTTTGCAACCAGGGCGATTTATTTCTTTATTTTCATGTTTACAAATAATCTAGTCACAAATTGCAAACAGTTTGTCTGGTTGCGTAATGTTTTGTCGTTTATTACGCGGCGGCCTAACGTTACCTAGCTAGCGATTATTAGTAGTAGGCTATCTGTATCTGTTTTTAGGTGTATTCAGAATTTTGTGACGCACTACAAATAAGTTTACTTTTTTATTTTATGTTATTCTATCATATAGTCTTATAGGGTATGTTCACTGTGTATTTTGTGTCTAGTTTAAATATTTGTTCCTGTGTATTATGTCTTTTAACAGAGTCAACAGATCAATACAATAAAATATAAGTAATGCTGAGTTGCCATGAATAATGGACATTTCAAATTACTTTTTTAAACTATATAAGCTATTTATATTTATATTGTTATTATATATTATATTATTATTATTTATTTTATATATATATATATATATATATATATATATATATATATATATATATATATATATATATATATATATATATATATAAACTAAATAACTCTTTTTTTGAAGGTTCCTTGCCTAAAACCATGGAACTTCTGAAAGTTCCTGAACCGGAAAAAGAAAAAAGGGATGTGGTTGCTAGGATACAACGACGTAACCAAAACAGGAAATGATCCAGCTTCATCGAAGCCTGTTTTTCTTTAACTGTCTACGGTTTTAGTCAATGTAAGGTTTCGCTAAATAGCTTAGGCTACTTTTACATAGTAAAGAAAAAACAATGGCTTGATTGATTACTTTGATAAGCCTTTTTTTTAACTACTAAATATATTTTTGACAAGTGTGTTATATGTTATTTTATGACTGGAAATCAATCGCACTTCTGTTTTTCAGCTGTTAACTTCTGCAGTTTGCTCAATTTTGAATTCGGCTAAAGAAACATAAAATGAATATGAAAACAAAGGTAGGCTCTGCAAGTTTGATCCTAGCTAGTTAAATGTTGGGCTCATTTTACGATTCATATTAGTTTACACTGGATACAAATATTCTCTTTAGTAGGCTATTCCCCTTCATTTAATTCATTGTTTTGTTCTGCAGATACCACAGGCCCTGAAAGCTAAAGTGATGCTATGGTGAGAGCTGTGTCTAGAATCCAGATTATGTCCATTTTGATTGGTTGCTGCTTTCTTTACGCCTTGCGGGACTAAATATCATGTCTTTGACCCAGTTTCTATTCCCTGGATGTTTTCAGGACGGATGTAAGCTACCATGACATGGAGGAGATCGACAGAATGCATTCCATTCCTGATCTGGAAAGGTTTCTGCCGCCATTTATGACCAGAAACTCGTCTTATCTATTTAAACACAATCACACAGCACAGCACTGACGGTGATGATACCGTTTGATAGTTGTCTGTCACACTTCTTCTCTTCTGTAACAGTGCTTTATGCAGTGCGTTTAGAGTCGACCTACTTGAACCAAAAAGAGGAGTTCTGCTGGAGTTGTATGTCCAGGCGGTGCTTTTTTGCAGGGAGTGCAACTTCATAAAGGAACAAACTTCTGCTCTCTTGTCCATCATCAAGTCCATCCATGAGACTAACATAGGTAATTTTTTTTAGTATCACTTATTATATTAAATCAAAGTACAAGCTACCTCTGCAGCTAACACAAGTAATTAATTCCTTAACTTTATATTGGGTGTATTTGAAACTCATTTCTTGCAGAAACTCCACTCGACAACATAGAACAGTGTTTCAAATACTGCAAGGAGCTACTTCTCTGTCACTCAGTCAGGGTCTGTAAAACAATTCAGTGTTTTTTTAAACTCAGAATATAATTTTAAAACCTATAATTATTCATGAATGCAATGTTTCATCCTGACATATCTTTGTGTTTGCCCACTACAGCGACCTCCCTTTAGTATCAACCTCTTCAGCTCTGAGGAGGTGAACTGTATCTTAAAGTACATCCATAACAGCTATGTGAGACACTACAAACTCTACAAATATATTTTCACCCCACAGGTAAGAATCAGAAATTTTGTTTCAAGCTAAATCTGCTATCATTCATTTTTATAAGACTTAGGGTTTTAGTAAAAAAAAAAAAAAAAAATACTATAATAAGTATTCTACATATGATTATTTTCACAGGTAAAACTTGATTTGTCTTTGACTTACTCTGGGATCTCAGATCAGGATGAACCTACCATGGAGGATTATTCTGCTCCAGGTAATAATTACAGGGTATCTGCACTTTTAGTAGCACAAAAGTTCAGTTTTATGTGTTACGTTGAGTACAGATTCTTTTTGAAATTTTAGAGCACAATGGACCAGATTTATTAATACTTTTAAATACTTTTCTTGCACCAGATTTTGAAAATGAGATTAAAAAAGAAACAAAAGCAGCGGCAAAGACAGACAGCAAAGCATCCATAGAAGAGCCGCAGGGAGCCTCACTCGGTGGGATCACAAATCACAAAAGGACTGTGCCAAAATAAATCAAATGCACCCCAAACGTTGTATTGTAACTGCTTCATTTTCTCACTTTCAGGTTCAGAACTGAAGGCGCTGATCGAGAAAGAGGTCAGAGAGCAGATGACGCTTGTGTCTGGACAATTAGATCAGCGAATGAAAGACATTGCAGATCAGCACAGCAGTGCACGAGATTCCCCACAGCCCAACCACAAGGCCAAAAAATAATGGATGAGAAATGTTGGTTTCCAATGAGCACTCACAAAATACGACAAATCGAGCTCAAACGTTATATAGTTTTATTGTCAATGAAACCTTTTTTTCTTTAAATACAGTACATTTATATTTGCTTTTGTACAATTACTGTACATTTCTCACGGAGGCACTTTCAGGATAAGTGCCACATATTAAACTAAAGAATGAACTGAGTAGGAAATGGTGTTGGTTAGTTTTTATAAGGAAATACACTCACAAATAGTCTTCACAGTTGGTTTGAGTGGGTTTCCTATTGAGTAACGCCTGCATGCTGACAGCTACAGGATATTCTACCAGTAATAACAGTCCAAATACTGTACTTGAATGTTTCACATATTTTCTGGTACTGATTTGTAACACTGGAATATCTGTAAATCTGAACCTTGTTACATTATGTGTATATAATTATCTATTTAATAATTAATCAGAGTGCTTTGATGTCCACTTCAGCCACACAGTGCTTCGAAACGCATCCTCTCCTCAGTTATAACTGACGATCAACAGGAAAAATCCTAAATACACATAATGTGCTTATATGTGATGTGTTATATTGTGCAATGTGCCCTTTAATGCAGAGTGGCACTGCAAACATGATGCCCTGACAAGAAGAGTTTCAAACAGCCACAAACTTGGATCGAAGGGCAGATAAGATGTGCATGCTTATCTTTAACTTGCGGAACCACGGTGCGCGTTAAAAAACGTCTCGGTCCCCTGAATTCCTCATCTTAAAATTAAACAGTTATTCAAGAAGACAAACACTGACATGACAGCACATGCCAATGTTTAAATAAAAATCAACGTGTTTATGTATAAGGGTGACCTTTTATGTTTCAAAGTCCTCCAGGCCCAGCAGCATGACCTTAGCTGTGTTCTGAAAGAGAGCGGCTCGGTTCTGCTGCTCCCCTTTCTTCACCCAGTGCCCGTAGATGCGAAAGGCGCAGCCATCGATGAGTTTGCGAATACCGCGAAGGGAGTAAGGATCTCTGGCCAGCACCTCCCGAGTCAGCGGCCGAGCCCTGCGGTAACGGCTGTACATCCTGATACAGGCCAGCACACTGACTATCAGCACCTGAGGAGGCAAGAAAGGAAAGCAGGTGAGAATGGAATGAGAATGAGAATATTTGCTTCCTCACATACCGCTGCACAGCCATTCTTTTTTTAAGGCGTAACATTTTAAATTAGCTGCAAGAAGAAAAAAAAAAAAAATCAAACGCTATGAATCACCCTAAATGTCTTTCTGGGACTGAAGAGTCGCACGTCCTCCTTCTGGTACTGTCTGAAGAAGGGGTGTGCTAAAGCTTGCTCAGCAGTGAGACGGACGGCTGGGTCCACCACCAGCAACCTGGATATCTGAGCAGCACAAGCAAAATGATTGAAAGTCGAGACTAGTGTGATCATGTAGATGCTGCTGTCTAACAAACTAAACAACCATAAACAGGGAGCAATAAAAGGATGATATTATGAACATTAGTAACATTTTATTATTCAAATTCAAACTCAGTCGACGGAATGTCATCTTACCAGATCTTTCACCGTGTCAGACCTGTCATCCCACTCTGGTGAGCTGAACTGATAGCGACCCTCCATGATCATCCTCAGCATCAGCATCTGCTTGCGATGCCAGAACGGCGGTGAGCCGGCCAGTAAGGTGAAAAGGATCACGCCACACGCCCAGCTGTCCAACACATTTATCAAAACAAGTAAGCAGGAATTAGAAATAAAATTCAAGACAACACCTGGGATTATTTTACTTCACATAAATGTTATTGACAAAAGGAAAGGCTTACAGATCGACCTCTTGGCCATAGCCTGTGTGCATTTCATCCATGGAACATTTCAGTATTTCAGGCGCCAAATAACCAGGTGTCCCACAAAGCTCTAATTAGAATAAAAGCGAAAACAGATAATTTAACCTCTGTCTATGTTTATACAAATGATTTACAAAAACTAAACGGATCATTAACATTTCTTTTCAGTCATTCATTTTATACTACAGTACCTCTAAGCTTTTCTCCAGGTTGTAGCTGCACTGAGAAACCAAAGTCGGACAGTTTGATGTGTCCCTGATCATCCAGGAGAACGTTCTCAGGTTTTAAGTCCCGGTGGACGATGTTGAGGGAGTGGAGGTACTGCACGGCCTCCAGCAGAGCTCGCATAATGCTCCTGTAGAGCAATGGGTTTTACAAAACGCATCGATTTTAAATGACCACTTTTAAATGTATATTGATGGCGGCGCTTACCTGGTTTCTTTCTCACTCAAAGTCACTTTTTCTGTGAGGTAGTCAAAAAGCTCTCCTCGCCTCATGCTGTAAATGAAAACACGAGATTGGTACCATCCTACAATGATTTCACGATTATTTGTTCACATATTAGGGGAGGAATTGTAAAGAGTATTGCATTTGAGCCGTTTGTCGTAAATACTCACAGGTCAAACACCAAAAATATGAAGGTTGTGGACTCATAGGAATCAATGAGAGTGACTAAAGGGAATCAAAAGAAAGGTTTCAACGTGTTTTTTTTTTTATCTCCAAGCATAGACCATTTAAGTGTCTTGCATTTCAAAAGAGCAGAATTCCAACGTACTGATGGAGGAGTGTCCCTTCACCATGTTGAGGACCTGGATCTCCTTCAGCGTAGAGGTTTTCACCTCCTCCAGCTGCTGGACTGTCATCTTTTCCGCTGTGATCTCAATAACCTTCACTGCCAGCTCCTGACCCCTGTGTCTGTGCACACACCTGCGCACCACGCTGCTCACACCCCTGAGATGCCATTGATACAGAACACAGTATGTCTTGTTATCATCTCAATAGAAAACTGAGACCACATTTCAGCTTATTTTGCTGGACTCACCTGCCAATCACCTCTTTAGGGTCATACTTCTGGTAAAACTCCTTGGCCCCCACCCATTCTGGTAATTCATCTCCAACAACGATGTCTTTGGTCATGGTTACAGCATATGAATCTATAATAACAACAAACTATTAGCCACATGTCTCACTTTATAACAGTGCTGCATGGTCTGTCTAATAACAGGAACTACTGAGCTAACTCCTGACAAGGAAGTGTTTCGTTTTGCTTCAGTTTAATTATATTTAGCAGGATACTTTAGGAATTTGCTCGCTACATGCACATCTCTCTCCTCTCTGCTGTTATTTGGAAATGTGGATTTGATCTATCACCACAGTTAGCTTGCTGTGTCTTTGATTTGGCCTTGCTACTGCAGCAGGTTCACTGACCGTACAGGAAGCTACTCACCATATGCAATCTAACGACGGGTTAGAACAAGAGGGAGCGGGAGACGGCGAAAAAGGAATCACAATAATAGTGCCATCTCAGGTCGAGGAATCTATCGTGAAGCCATAACTGTGTGCGATTCAGCGGCGACAGTATCAAAGTTAGCTATAATGTTAACAGACGTTAGCTTGCACCTGAACACTGTTTACATTCTAATCACATTCCGCGAAACCGCTTGTAGCCTGTTATTACACAATGTGGCAGTACTGCCCCCATGAGGCCGGAGTGAAGGTTGCAATATGGTTAATTTCAGGTTTCATTGTGTTTTATTTAATTTTGATTAAAAGTCTAATGAGAGTAAATTCAGGCAAACATGTAAATGATAAGGACTTCATTGGACTGGACTTATTACGTACTATTTAATCTTGCGGCAAGAAAAGTGGGACAGAGAGGGGAAAGGGTGGGTAGCCTACTGGCACAGGAGAGAAGAAATGTGTTGTTGAGGTTGTGGCACTGTGCACTAGCATGGAGGATATAATGTAGGTTATGGTGTGTGTGTGTGTGTGTGTGTGTGTGTATGTGTGTGTGTGTGAGAGAGAGAGAGAGAGAGAGAGAGAGAAAGAAAGGTTTTTATTGATTGTATTTTATTATTATTATTGTATTTACTGTTTGTTTCGTAAAGGGAATTAGATTGTAAATCGATTGTCTGCTCCACACTCCGAAACAGTAGGTGGCGGTAATGCACCAATCAGCTGGATGCCACCCCTGAACACGAAGGAGAAGAAGAAGTAGGACATGGTCGTCATTTCCTGTAGCCTCACTTGATGCACTGAGTTACATTTTCAATTGCTCCTTGTGAAGGTTTGTAACGTTAATATGTGTCAGAAAACTGTTTATTCATTTATTTGCATGTATAGTTTCTTTACAAAATACCTTACGCGCGTAGTAATGGTCCGTGAATAAAAATGGGGACCACCAGTCATTAAATACGCTGGACAAAGAGCGCCGTTTAGCTAACCAGGTTTCGAAGAATTAACGTTAGCATTAGCATAGATAGCATTAGCAGGCTTGCTAATTTTCGTTAAGCTTTGCAGAAATGTAAAGTTAAAATGAGTCGGTAGCTTTTCATGCAGCGGCGTATACAATAGCAGTCGGCATAACCGTTCAGAAACACATATTTCCATATAAACACCATAATAGCAGCATTCGGAGACAGTTAACATCAGTGGCCCTGCGCTGTAATTCAATGCTAATGCCGTTGCTAGCTGTCATCAAATCATCGAGTTCTCCATTTGTAAACTAATCTGTAGTTTCTTAAAGCTGTAACGTTACCAACGCAAAGATTCCGTGTCATGTTTGATTTCTTGCAGGGGAAGGAAATATGTCAGGTGCTGGGGGAGGAAAACGTCCCTCAGGAGGGGACAGCCCCCCTGGCCCACCTGAGAAGAAAAGCAAAAAAGAGGAGAAGACCACCACCACTCTTATTGAGCCCATACGCATAGCTGGAGTCTCCTCTACGGTCTGTCATTTATTGTTTACTCTTACAAGTCACCATGGTTGACTTATACATTGTAGCAAATTTGGCCATTCATTTAGCCAAACAACATCAGGATCTCTGACATTCCTCACTTTGGTGTTTGTATTTGTTCTGTGCAGGAGGAAATGGACATGAAGGTCCTTCAGTTCAAGAATAAGAAGCTGTGTGAGCGCTTGGAGCAGAGACAGACGATGGAGGATGAGTTACGAGAGAAAATTGAGAAGCTGGAGAAGAGACAAGCCACCGATGACACCACCCTGCTGATTGTCAACCGCTACTGGTCGCAGGTACCACATTTGATTACACTGTTAATCTAATTATGCCCTATTTTGAGCTGAAACTTGATTTAAGAAATGTCCATGTAAACACATTTAGGGGGGTTCTCATTCTGTCAAAGTAACAGAACAGACAACAATTGCAAAACATGTAAATGTTATCCAACTGTTTGCCCTAACCTGACCATCTCTAGTAATATGTATTTTATTTGGTTTGTGTGCATGTAAACACACAGTAACCAACTAGCAGAGTTTTGCACTGTGCTCAGTCTGTTGAAGTACCACGGTAATGGCAGTCAAATGTCTTACAAATTGCAGGACTCAGTTTTTTGAATAGCACTGATTTTTGATGTACAGAAATGATACCCATAGCCATGCTTTTTCAATCCTTGCGTTTCTGATTTGCAGTTGGATGAGAATGTGCACGTTCTACGCAAACGTATTGAACCAGATGCTCCCGTGACATCTACCCCTGCCCCACCAGCGCCCCCTCTCCCTGAACTGACACCAATGGAGGAAGATGGTGTCATTTTGGCGTCACCAACTTCTTCCGTGCCTCCACCTCCACTCCCAGAGGCTCAGAACGAGGGGGAGCAGGCAGAGCAGCAGCAGGAGGATCGTCAAGAGGAGCAGAAGCAGCCCCCTCCTCCTACTGGGTCAGAAGAGTTGGTGACACCCACAAAACCGCCACAGGACTCAACAACAGGTAAGCAGTTTTAAACAGTTTTCCTGACCAAGCTGATGTCTGGGAAGTCTCCATCACTCACTGCATTGATGAACTGTTATAATCTGACCATTTAATCTGTTACTTTATTTTAATAGAATTTGGTTGAAAGTTTATACATGGGTATGACTCCACATTAGGTTTCAATATCAGTTCCCCTCCGGTATTCAACTTAGCCCATCTTTCTGTTATGTTGCTACTCTTGATACTCTTGTTGCTAACTTTGTAACTTTTGCAAAAACATTTCAAATCTATATTGCTATACACAGGTACGCATGTGCATGAGAAGATGTAAGAGCATGTATGCGCTGCAAAATACCAATACAATGTCTGATAGTCATAAATTGTTTCAGTGATTTAGTATTATTTTGTAGCAGCGGGGGCAGGTCTGTCCGAACAACAACCCCCTCCCACCTCCTGCACTGGACGTGCCAAATAACCTCTGAATAGTTCTACTTGTTGTTAAATTGCAATGTGAGCGGCAGGATAATGTAAAAGGCAACCGCGACTAGATTGTGCATCTGCCCTATTTCTGATATCGTGGCGGCAGAAATTTTGCCATGGTGGGCCGCCACTACAACATCAACATAGAGGAAACACTGTGTTTAAGGTGATCACCTGTTGTGAAAATGAAGGAAACGGCATTAGGCAAGAACTATATTACTGAATTTGACAGAGAAGAGAAAAACATTGGAGTGTTTTAGCAACCTTTTTTTTTCTTTTTTTGGTAGAAATCTAGCAAAGCGCATGTAGAATTTCAGGCTATTGTAAAGCAATGTTAACCTCTCTATCTGTGTTTGCCTCGTGCATTGCTGCATGCTTTAAATGTCATGAGAACTTGCAACATGCCCATTTTTTTACGGTCAAGTCAAGGGCTGTACAAACACACACAGTTTCCAATTTTCTAGCTGAAGTTTAATGCTTTGATCATTTGATCATCTGCTGATTTTAACCAACCCCTCACACAATAACCACCTCTTAACATGTTCAGATGCATCGCCCCCCCCTACTCCCGTGAGCGACAATGCCAAGGGTTTCTTGGCTACATTGGAGCACAGCAGCGAGGAGGAACTCACCCTGAATCTCCAAGACCGCATGCAGTTCAGCAAGGAAGCTATTGCCTGCTTGGTTTGTGTCTTTGACAGGCTGCACAGCTGCATCGACAACATGTGCAAGCAAGTCCAGGCTGCAGGTAACTGGAGATGTTCTTGTTACTGACACATTCATATATGATAAGCCACACAAACATACATATAAGAAAGAAGAACACCTGCAGCACATTTAATATCCTTCCTTAAAACTAATTACCTGCTACCAACAGTTATGGAGTTGTTGGTGTACAGAAATGTGAGCAGTTCTTTTTTGCCACTTGTTAGCTCCACTCTAATTTGGCACAACTTTCTTGATCCTTTTTGGCAGCTTGTGAGGACGATAGCCAGTCTGACATCATCAGCGTGAACCACACTCTGCTGGATGAGAACAATCGATTGCGAGACCTGGCGACTCTCCTGCAGGGCCGACACCACAAGATGTCCATGGAGGTACGATGTCCTTGGCACTGTTTGTAGATGTCAGCGTATGTGGTGAATATTTGTGCTAGTGTGTGGGTATGAGAGTGTGTGTGTCAGAAGTGGTTAGAGTATGTGGATGAGAAAATTGTACAAATGGTTTGTGTGTATGTAGCCATTGCATTTGGCGTATACTTATCACTAACGACAGCTGTGGTCATGACTTTGCCCTTATTGCAGTACAATGAGTTAGTGGACAAGGTGACCAGCTCGGAGACCAAAGTGTCTGAGATGGAGACGACGGTGGAGGACCTGCAGTGGGACATTGAGAAACTCCGCAATAGGGAACAAAAGCTCAACAAACATCTGGCAGAAGCCATGGAGCAGGTGTGTTTGCATAACATTTTCTTTCTTTTGTGTGTGTGTGTGTGTGTGTGTGTGCGCGCATGCTTTTTATCTGTCCACGAGGCGTATTCATTCAGTGATAACGCTCTAATCATCAATCCGTGTAAAGCCAGCTGCTCTTATTGATGCACATCCTGCTGTCCAGACATGCATTGATGGAGTGGTATTTTTTGCATTAAAAAATAAGCATTGTATGAGTGATGTCATAGGATGTGTGTATGTGTGCTTTCATGATGTTTTTTCTGTCTTGTTTGTTCTTTTTTTTTACCTATGTTCTGCATGTGCTGTCTGCAGCTGAAGTCTGGATACAGCAGCACTGGCAGCTCAGGTGGACTTCCTGGAGGCCAGATTACACTGAACATTCAGAAGGTGAGCATTCATAGAAAGCATCCCTTTGCAATTATTGTTGTGTGATATATGCCTCTTTCTTCACACATAACTTACTTTATATCTCAGATGCCAGTGTGTGCTGGCAAAGCAGTGGTTTTATGTCATGCACAACGATTCTCCTATCTATAACACATTGTCTTTGTTTTCATCTTAGTTCGAGAGTCTCAATGCCGAATTGGAGCACAACCAGGAGTTGGCTAATAGTCGCATGGCAGAGTTGGAGAAACTGCAGGTGGAGCTCCAGGAGGCTGTAAGGGAGAGTGAGAAGCTCAAGGTGAATATGTTATCTCTGGTTGTTAGAGTTGAAGCAACACTACACCTGGTTTGTCATGAACCCTTTTCATTTTGTAAATCTGTGGCTGAAATCGTGCTCACCCTTCACTGTCATCTCGTTTGTTTGTTTTTTTTAGATGGACTTGCGGAATATTCCAGAAGAGGTTGTGAAGGAGACTCTAGAGTACAAATGTCTGCAGTCCCAGTTCTCCCTGCTGTACAATGAGTCCCTCGGGGTGAAAACCCAGCTGGATGAGGCACGGGCCCTCCTGCTCACTGCCAAGAACGCCCACCTCCGACAGATAGAGCACATGGAGGTACATTTCATGAATCAAAGTTGATCTGTTATAAAAAAAAAAATGTATTCATCAGAGACAACATAAGATTCCTGGTATTTTTCTTCACTGCATCTTGGCTGTGGCCCAGTGTTGCCATTCCAACAATTTGTCTTGCCCTGGCAACTTAAACCTGTATGTGTGTATTATTACCACTGCTTGGCAACATTGTCCACAATGTTATACTGTTTTCAACTGTTCAGAGTGATGAGCTGTCCCTTCAGAAGAAGCTGCGGACTGAGGTTATCCAGCTGGAGGATACCCTGGCCCAGGTGCGCAAAGAGTATGAGATGCTGCGCATCGAGTTTGAGCAGAACCTGGCAGCCAACGAGCAAGCAGGTACCTTTCGAAACACTTCCTCCACACATCTATCAACAAGTCTATGAATAGTGAAGGGAAATCATGCCATAGTACGGTGCATTAGTATATACTGTAATTGTAAATCTTTGTAAATCTATACCTGTATTTAGAGATGGATTATGTTTTGTGCACTGCAAGCCGGTGGTTACTGTAATTGGAAGTCTTTATCATCTGTTATTGCAGGGATTTATTATTGCGGGAACAGTGCATAGTATATCAGTTGCGTCTTATGTCACTCCTGTGCACCATACAGTTGAGTTCATCATTTACAGCACCAGATAATCTTGAATGACTCAAAACCAAACCACACGTTGACTGTGTGTACATCCGCCTCTCATTCTTTCTCCACTTTCTCAGGACCAATCAACAGGGAGATGCGACACTTAATCAGCAGCCTTCAGAACCACAACCTGCAGTTGAAAGGTGATGTGCAGCGCTATAAGAGGAAGTTGCGGGAAACGCAGATGGAGATCAATAAGGTACAAATGTTTGCTACGTTTCATTCGGTGTGATCCAGGGCTTTTCTAAGCATAACCGAAACATCAGTAGTGATACATTTCCTCTAACGCATGTTGCTTTATCAGTAAAATATAGTCATTGTTAAAAATAATTTTTGCTTTGTCGACAGTTGCGCTGTCAAAGTGGCGACACAGGGGTTCTGATTCTAGAGGAGACAACGAGTGACAGCATCGACGTGAAGAAAGAGGAGGATGAGGACCAGGAGGAGGAGGAAGAGAGGAGGAAGGAGCTGGAGAGACAGCGGGCCCGGGAGAGAGAGAGGGAGAGGGAGGCTGAACGAGAAAGGGAGCGCGAGAGAGAGAGGCAGCGCAGTGACGAACTGAAGAGGAAGGACTCGGACACGCTGAAGATGCTCAGAGTAGAACTCAAGTACATCCCCCTTCTACTCCACTGCATTTTGTTTTATATATTATATATACTGCATGTATGTTGGTATTGTTTGCTCTTTTCTACCAGCAACAATGTCTTTTTAAGCAAATGTGTGCACGCTTAGAAGCAGTCAACTAACTGCACTGATGAGATTGCCAATGTGAATGTAGTCTCTTTGTCTTCTTTAATCCATCAGGAAAGCCCAGGAGTCCCAGAAAGAGATGAAGCTCCTGTTGGACATGTATAAGTCGGCTCCAAAGGAGCAGAGGGACAAAGTGCAGCTCATGGCAGCTGAACGTAAATCTAAAGCTGAGGTTTGTTCTTTGGTGTTATTGTCTTTCGGTCATTCTTTTTCACATTTCTTTTTTGCCTCTGGTAACCCCTATCTCGACCTGCCCAGGTGGATGAGTTGAGGATGCGAGTGCGAGAGCTGGAGGAGAGGGAGAGAAAGGAAAGCAAGAAGCTGGCTGATGAAGATGCCCTCAGGAAGATCCGAGTGGCAGAAGAGACCATTGAGCATCTGCAGAAGAAACTCGCTGCCACAAAGCAGGTATGCATGTTCTGTTGTCTCAAACATATCGAAGCACGTGAGTGGAGCAAAACTCAGGCAGGAGGCTGAGCATGTGTACCACTTTTATGTTTACTTCTATCTAGTACACTTATGCTTTACCAGGGGGAAAAGACTCACCATCCAATCAGCCTCTCCATAATGTTTCTTTATTTTCCAGCAGTTTGTAACCTTTTAAAAATTATTTTGAATCAGTTTTTACCAAAAGGTTTTTAAATGCAGTCTATACACATATGCATCGTTTTCTACAGTTAGTCATAGCAGCAAATTGACACAATAGCTTGATAAAATTCAAACATCTTCCCTTATTTAAACAAATAAAGAATTTCAGACCAGCATGAAATGAGGCATGAATCATCAGCCCATATGGAGAAATGTCAGATTTAAACCTTCAGGGCAGCAACAGATATGAATACAAACAAGCCAGCTGTGTTAAGAATGAAAGTAGTGAAATGAGTATCACATTTGCCTAAGAAAGAGGTTCTCCTAATCTTAGACAACAAAAGAGGAATTGAAAGCTGACTGGCTGTGGCCTGGAATTTAAATATTATCAGCTAGTTAACTAGCCTATATGATAGCATAATTTGTTATTGCATATTTTTCTTCTTTCTTTTCAATAAATTCGATTTCTTTTTTCTTTTTGGCTGCAGTTTCTCTTTGTAATATCAGTTAGAAATATATATATATATATATATATATATATATATATATGTTTTTATCTTTATTTTATAACAATTAAAGCTCTGCCATTATTTATTTAACGTCTTGCACAACATTTATTTGTTTTATTTCCTTTTTCTGTTATCTGGCACAAATGCATGTACGCTGCTGTCTAACCGTTGGAACGCACCGCACGCATAAGCGGCGCGTATAGCAGCGTAGCGCAGCTATATTTAATTCGGCGCCCATGTTCTCCAGCTGTCCGGCCACACCGGTTGCTTAGCGTGTAGCGTCTCCTCTATTTCTTGCGCGATACACGAGCGTATATGTCAAGCCAGGAAGATTATCGCATACAGGAAGACCATAGTGCATCCGGATACTTTACCAAAATAAAACAGCCAGGTTTATGGTGATTTTGGCTTTCTTGACTTGTCACAGCGAGACACGCGATCAGGCACACTGAGAGAGAGACCGACGGGTGGACAGAGAGAGACACACAAACACACACACAGCTGGTATGAATGGCCAGGCGCACAATTAGGCACGTATCTATGCTACGACACACTTACGCTTGCGGTGTGTTCCAGCTGTAAACCTGCTACAAGAGCCCTGCTACATCTTTTTTGGATGAGGCACCCTGATAAATTTGAAGTTTGTAAAACACTGTCAGATCTGAGCTCACTTACTTGGCTCTGCTGTCTTGTGATTGTTGAGACTCTCATGGAATTTCATCAGACAGACAACTAAGGGAGTAGGAGAGCAGAGTGTCATGAGATGGAAAACATGTTGATAGTAATGTCATTGTCATTCTAAAACCTGAGTTGTGTAGATATGGGATACACCCACATTAGATAATCTAATACTGTCACGATAATATTGATTCAAATGCTGACCTTAGTGCTGCATTGAATATGATCTTGAAGTCTTCGAGGCTTATTACTTAATATGAATCATCTTATCTCCTGAGGATCGCTGGTGTACTCTGACTGTAATTAAATCAAATACAGGACATGACGCCAAAATGTAAAAGTGTCATGACCGTGTTTTAAGTTGTTTAACTCTTCCATACCATTGTATGAGCATAAAAGAGGCAGATGTTGAGATCTGAAAGCCTGCTGCTCCTCATGCTTGGGAGGTCTAGCAGAACATAATTAACAGAAGGCAAAACACAGTCTGAACTGACACTGATGTATTCAACCCTTTACTTTTGTCTTCTTATCTGGTATAGAGTTAAAGTACAGCAACTAAACTGTTTTGGACTCAGATGTGTTTGATTTGTTCTCCTTAGTTCCTGGCTGCCAGAGTTTAACTTTGCAGGGTGACAGATTGCCAACACAATCCAATAAACAAACTACTTGTGAGATCATATGACTTGTGTTTATGGGTCCCATTTGGCTTGTAAGTGGGCAGCGTGAAGCAAATGCAGCAAAGTGAAATTTGTAGCTACGTTTGCAGCACAGAAAACAAACCAGGTGTGATTGCGCCTCGAGATGCATAGTCATAAATAGGCTGGTCTGGCTCAGTGGATGTAATTTGCCGGGATAAATCCTGACACGCCCAGATGTCCCTCCCCTTCTGCTATCTTTTTCTTTTTTTTTGCAAGGGCGCAGAAGCTGCATCTGGGGCTTAGCACTGGCCAGGGCGGTTGTGATTGGTTTAAAGAAATACAAACAAGTCAGAGCGTCCCCACCTATCCCGGAATAGATGAGCGCTGTAGCCAGACCATACTACATAATACATACATAGTGCTGTGGAGAATGCCATACCTTAAATAGGATATTGAAGGTCTAATGTAACAAATCATGTAATATGATGACAGCACACTCAAATTTAACAATTTTGCACGTCTGTGCTTCTTCATACTGAAATCTACCAAAGAGATTGAACTGTATTATTGATTCAGGCTAATTAGACACTTGTGTTTTTATTTAAAATTTAGTTTGAGGTACATTGTAGAGCCGAAGGATCATATTGTCTTTCTATGTAGTGATGTGTTTCTTTTGTTGTTTATGTAGACGTCATAAAGAAAGTGTTAGGAAGAATGCTTGCGATTTCATTTTTCAAGCCAAAATAAATGAATGGTCTTTTTATTTGATACACATGGATTAGTTTTAGTTATTTTTAGTTGTGACTACAGAACATAATCTAGAAAGAAGCATTGTACTGTTGGGGGAATATGACTAAACTAAACCATAACACATTCTTTCTATGAATGACTACAGGTGGTGATGAAGATAGAACCCACTGGTTTTAAAGTCGTCGAGAGGCAATATCTGTCACTGTCTCTTCATTGTTTTTGATCCCTGACTCCTCTGTCTCTTGAGGAGGAGGAAGCCCTGCTGAGTGAGATGGATGTAACCGGCCAGGCCTTCGAGGACATGCAGGAGCAGAACAGCCGCTTGTTGCAGCAGTTACGGGAGAAGGACGACGCCAATTTCAAGCTGATGAGTGAGCGGATCAAATCTAACCAGATCTACAAGCTGCTGAAGGAGGAGAAGGAGGAGTTGGCTGACCAAGTTCTCACATTCAAAACCCAGGTGACGTGGGACTTCTTAACCTGGCAATGCAGCATTGGTGGTTTTCATTGTGTCAGGGCCACTGAAGTATTAACTATTACTGTCACTCTCCAGGTGGATGCCCAGCTGCTAGTTGTGCAGAAGCTAGAGGAAAAAGAGGGCGTCCTCCAGAGCACACTTGCCGCTCTGGAAAAAGAGCTGGCTGTCCGGACACAAGCACTAGAACTCAACAAGAGGAAGGTGAGGAGAGAGATGCCATCACTCATATTGTCAGCTCTTGCATTTAAGTTTTACTAATCACTGGATCATTTGATTGCTGCCAGATGCCGATGATCCTACCTAAAAACACTGCATTATAAAAGGATCTGGATAATAGCATGTGCTGAAAGTCGAACTTCATCATTTTGGTGTGTTCAGGTGCTCTGAAAAGTTCTGACATCCAATATTTGTGGGGTTGCTTCCACAAAACATTGCATTAATGAGCTACATTGTCTGCAAATGAAACCCACCTGTCTGTCCGGATTCCCACACTTTTGCAAGTAATTAAGCGCCTACTTTTGGGACACACTTCTGATAATTTGCTAACATTGCCCAAGTGCCTGTCAAGACAGCAATTTTGCACTGTTAATGAGGTCATCTTGTGTTTTTTTTTTCCACATTTGACGTTCAAGTAGAAACGACCATGACTATCAAATTAAACAGAACAGAAAACACACAAAAGGAGCTGCTTACTTTAACTGAAGCTATAAAGAGGATCTAAAAACTTGGAAAATGGTCGTCAGACATGGAAAATATACACAATCTGGAGTAAATAGGATAAAACATGCAGAATGTTTAAGTTGGTACACAACTAAATCTTTGCAGTTGAAGCTCAAAGAATGGACTCAGAATGTCAAGTTTTACCCAAGCTTACTGTACTACCACTACAGCTCAGGAATTCCATCATTATTTTTTTAAATCTTTTTTATTGAGTGTGTCCGGTTCCTTCCCTGCTGCAGGCGGTGGAGGCTGCCCAGCTGGCAGAGGACCTGAAGGTGCAGCTGGAGCATACGCAGGCCAAGCTTAAGGAGATCCAGGTCTCTGTGGCTGAGAACCGCACCGCCCGGGAGAGGGAGAGCAGCAACCTCAAACGAGCACAGGTACGTCGTACTGGGGATAATCCCTCCAAACTCTTTCCGAAACTCTCACCAATTACTCCCAAAGTTCTGATTGGAAGATCACTTCAGGAGTTAAACGACCCCTCTCCTGATGCCTTTTAGGAGGATCTGTCGAGGCTGAGACGAAAGCTGGAGAAACAGAAGAAGGTGGAGGTGTACTCTGATGCTGATGAGATCCTGCAGGAGGAGATCAACCAGTACAAGGTCAGGAAGAAAGAGCTATGTTCTTTAATGCAGAGACATGTATGGCTTTAATCAACCTGTTAGTGTCGAGGGAGTTATAAAAACACCACCAGCTTTATGGCACAATCTGCAGTATACTGTTGTTGACAGAACTATAACTAGTGAAAGTAATGTGATGTAATGAAAATTATTACACCTTTGTAATTAGCCAGAAATTAAACTCAGACCTCCACAGAAATACTACAGTCTGGGGATATCAAGAAGCTTACTTGTTACAATATTCTCAAGCTGTGTTACCATACAATGGATGGAGGTAATAACAGTGTTGGCAAGTCAGTATTTGGCCCATATACAATGTGTTTTTTTTCTGTCTCCAGGCCAAGCTGCGCTGCCCCTGCTGCAACACACGGGACAAGGAGACGGTGCTCACCAAGTGTTTCCACGTATTCTGCTACGAATGTCTGAAGATGCGCTACGACACCCGACAGAGGAAGTGCCCCAAGTGCAACTGTGCCTTCGGAGCCAACGACTTTCACCGCATCTACATCACCTAATTCACAGACAGAGGAGTTAAAAGAGAAACCCGAAGAGAGAACCAAAGGAGAGGAACGAATAGAGAAAAGACAAGAGTTTTACTCAGAGGCGGACATTCAGGGGATATCAGATGAGATGTTTCCCCGTTTTAATCTCTCTTCGGAAAGACTTGTTTTACCGCACCATTGCCAGTTGGTGATTTGACCAAACAGATAGTGACACATCTGACTGAGAGTGTTGTGCTGTAGTTAATAAACAGTTGTTTTGTGCACACGGTGATATTCTTACATGTTGCGCTGCTCTGCACTGTTTTCCTGTTCTTGCCATACTTGCCATGTTAAACATCATCTCTTTTAACAAAATGGGCCCACTTTTAAATATATATTTTTTTAATGTATTGCAAAACTTGGAACTGCAGTGGTACATAATTGATCTTAATGAAGCGTTTCTTTGAATTGTTTTGTCCTGCTGGTTTTTGGAAATCCCGTAAAATCAGTGAAATTTCAAAATTAAAAGAGTTCATGCTTTACAAACTTGAGAACTGCATGTGCAAAACTAAATATGTTCCTAATGTATGAAGTACAACAGCCAGAATTGTGTAACTTCCTTGGTTAGGCTATAGTATTAACAATGCCTGAGAGACCTCAGCTAGTTTGGCACCCAGTCAGCACATACAGGAGTGTTTGGATCACCTTGGGCAAGGTCCTGTGTGTGTATTCATCCTGTTGCCATGGTTCCTATTGGAGAGTTTGACACAACATCTGCAGCTTATATAGTGCCTCATTACTGATGAAATCACTGCAGTGGAAAGTCAGCTCATATGGGTGTCCTTAGTGGGCTGTGCTGCTCCAGGTCCTCTTTAAGGTTAGCCGTGACAAGAGTACAAAAACATCTGTTTAACAACATGCTTCTTACTTAATTGAGCCAATGAAACTCCTTTTCCTCAGTTTGGATGATGTGAACTGTTTACTGGGAGGTTGGTTAGCGTCTGTTTGACGTTAGCTCTTGTGGGAAAGGCACTTTGCACCATGTAGCGCACACATAAAATGTTCCAGACTGGACACAGAAAAAGTTGATATGTAAAAAAAAAAAAAAAAAAAAAGGTTTATCAGGCATTTGGGAGCAGTGAGACTTCTTCAAGAATTGGCTATTGTGTTCGCAAAAAATAAGAGTAACTTTGATTGGTAGTAATACATTGGCAGTGGTTGTTTACTCATATGAATGTGCATAACCTGTCATAAATAAATTAGTAGTTTTGACTTGGTGCTAAGTGATCATTTGTATGCCACACAGCAACAGATGTTCTAACTGACTGTCTTCATTAGTATATGAGACAATGCTGTGACAGGGGCCAACCTGATAGCACTCCAGGCACGAGTTCACTGGCTTTGTTATTGCATATTTGTGCTGCAGCAACAGGCTACACCCAGCCCCAGACATTAATAACACCACTCTGCGTCAGGGACCCTCACTATTCAAATGTCAATTTCCAAAAGGAAAAAGAAGAAAAAAAACATCGCAGTTGTTTAGTATCTGCACAGGGCACTCGAGTAAACAAAGATGAAACCCATCTTATCTCACTTTAACTTTGAGCAGACTTTCCCAAAGGCTTTAATAGTTTTTCTAGTAAATGTCATCTGTTTTTGCCTCAGTTGCTGTTCCTCTTTCTCTGTGCATGGGACCCAGACTCATGCCAGAGAGTTGTGTTTTTTGGCAGAGAGGAGGGAATGACGTCGACAGGCGTGGTAATAACAATGAGAACACTATTAAGTCCAGACTACACAGGCTCTCTGGTAAAAAGAAAAAACTGCAGGGTGTGGCCATAAAATATGAAATATATGTATTGAAACTCATACCTGTGGTGCTTTAATTGAAACTTTCACTCGAAGTGAAGCAAGTGAAAGCACAAACTATGGTAGAGGAGTTTCCTGTGAGTCGGTTAGTGCGTACAGAGAATCCGAGCAGTACAGTACATAGGAAATGACTCATAGGAGTTGAACTGTTAGCGTGGGTGTGTGCGCTATTAAAACAAGAGTCAGACTCCTCCGGGTGACTCACTCTGATGCTCGCTTTTCCATGCTGAAAACCAGCACGGATTGTTAATCAGATGAACTTTCGGGAATTGTGTAGCAGACAGCGAGCAGCTTTTTACCCGCAGACATCATGGCTTCAAACGCTCTCTCCGCGCTGTGCGGACTTATTATAGCGACTGTGATCAATGTATACGGTGTGAGCGCACAGAAAAGTAAGTAATATGAGTTTTTATATGTCAACGTTTTTTTGTAAGCTGAACACGAATTTACTTATTCGTTTAACTAGGACTACAAGACATTTTGTTTTCATTTCTACATTTGATTTATGAACATTTGTTGGGTATCCTTGTTTCTGTGAACATGGATTAGAGTCTGGTGGTCCGGTCTCCCTATAATGGAGTCATAGTGGGTCTGCTTACAAAGCCGCTTCCTTTACCAGCTGCATTTCTCACCGGTTCCGCATTCCGATCGCCTTATTTCACCCCATCCATCCGTGTCCCTCGGTAAGGACACATGGACAGAGTGCACTGCCGGTGTCCATTTCGCTCAAAGATATATATTTTTACTGTCTCAAACCAACTCCAAAAAAGTCAGTTTTTGACTAGGTTTCCACAGTAGTCTGAAGTTTGGATTTAATCCCAGTGGAAAACACCAGACTCAGGTTGCACCGAGAACCTAAAATCTTAAATAATAATTGCATGGGTTAGGAATTTCCTCAGGCATTGAAGTTACCAAATGCATTTTAACTCACTAAATGAAAACATGCGTGGTTTAGATCCTATCCGTGTGAAACCATCGCTACATCTGGACATCAGCTGTTGGTCCACCCACCCCCTTCCAGTTAATGACAAAACACAGCACCCCCACACCCAAAAACACCCTTTGTCAGGCTAGGTGCTGAGATATTGCCAAGGTCTTCTCGGGAACACAGAAAAATGGCTTCAAACTTGTTCTTGTTTGCCAGATTTATAGTGCTGAATCATAAGAAATGTATGTGGTAGTCAAATGATAATCCCTGTTGCTAAAATATAATGCTGACTGATGGTGTTTCCATTCATGAATGTGTGAAAAGGTGTAGTAACCCTTTAGAATAAATCATGAGGAGTCCCCCCCAGCAGAATCATTTCTTTCTTAACCTTAAAGTTAAGAAACATGGTTGAGATTGAGATGTAATCAGCAGTGTCAGGTTGTTATCTGATTTGAGCAACAAATGCTTCGCTTCTGTGTGGTTTTTGGTTTTGGACAGAGGTCAACTAGCAGTCAAGGTTCAGTTCCTCTCGGTGACTTTTTCAACCCTCGAGCGGGAGACAAGCTGGATGATGTCGGACTGAAGTCATCAGGAGAAATGCTTACAAGAACTGTGACACATTGTTGCTGTGACCACAGCTATAAAGTGAGTCAGTCCAGCTCTGCAGGCGGGCAGGCTGTGGAGGATGGAGAGTCTCCAGGGGCCTGAGCATGTGGCTGTAACATAACCAGAGAGTTAGAGGTCAACATGCTTTAAACATGACTTTTTGAGCAAGTGCCTTGTGGCTGCAGCTGGTTTGATAATGACTTAGAATCACTTGGTTAACAGGTATTGCAGTTCCACCAAAGAGACATATATAGACCCATTCTTATATATGGTTTCCTTAAGACTGAAGAGGTAAATTGTTTAATATTTCACAAAGATTAGAGGAAAGTTAGCTCCACCTTAACCAGCAACAACAGTAAAATGCTACATATGCATTGATGCATCAGTATTAACAATCCAGTGTCATATATAATAATATATCATCCACAGCGGACATTTTTCTTAATAAGAGTACTTTCAATTTTTATTTGTTTATTTTTTTGGGGCATTTTCTGCCTTTATTTTGACAGGACAGCCGGAGACATGAAAGGGGAGAGAGAGGGGGAATGGCATGCAGTAAAGGGCCGCTAATGATACTTCTGTACTTCTACTGAAGTACTGTTTCAAATGCAGGTCTCTTACGTGTACTGGAGTATTATTATAATTTTACAGAGTAGTACTAATACTACATTGTAATTAATAACAGTAGAAAACATATTGTAAACCTCACTTGGATGTCAGATTTCAGACCATTACTCATGATTGATTGATTGATTGATTAATTGCACTTAAAAAACATCACCCAAACTTGCAGCTTTTTTTGATAAATGATGTGCAGCACTATGTTCAAACCAGTTCTGAGTATTTACGCTGAAAAAAAGGATGATGATAGTGATTACACACAGATCTGCAGAATATTTTCTTGTTTCATTTACGTGTAATCCCGTCATGTCTGGTATAGTTTCATTCATCTCATTAGCTGGAATTTGTGTTGTAACACTGTTTTTAAAAAGTTGGTTCGTCAGCTCCTCAGTGAAGTTACAATTTTCATTGCCTGGTTTTGTTTTCTTTGAAGTGGCCACAGTTTCCGACACATTCAATTAACTACTTTTGGTTTGCGTCAGACTCATCTCTCTGGTAGTTTTGGTATTGCTTTCGGTGGTGAGCAAAGCAGCCAGTTTGAACATGACATTTATCACAAATGATGACTCAATTTAGGCTCGGGGTGGTTCCTTGTTATGATGATGGACACAAAAGAAGTTATTCATGCAACTACACGTGTGGCACTGAGTAGGAAGAAAGATTATCATTATCATTATTTCCTTGTTACACCATCTAAAACTTTGGTATTGTTTCATTCATCCTAGAATAGGCTGCCATCTGTGTTGTAATATTGTTTTGTAGAGGTCAGCTGGGTGTCACAATATTCACTACTTGATGCATGACCATGGGGTATCAATAAAAACGTGCCTCTTAACCAAAGCCAGAAACCAGCAGAGCAACCCTACATTATTAAAACACTAAAACATTCTCTACTGTACACACAGCTTGCAATTAGTGTTAACTGTGTCACATCTTCGGGCTAATTCCTTCCTTATCATTTGGTAAGTGCACAGCTTTAATTGTTCAGCTGTCTGGCTGCCAAAAGAAAGAGATGAAGCTTTCCATTGGGTCCACAGAGGGAGACGTTTTTCTCTCAGAGCTAAACCACCGACAACTTCTTTCTCATGTTCGTTTATTCTCTGGAAGTCGCACATGTCACAAAACAATTCGAAGGAAGCACTCTGTGAAAACACATCCTGCTCTTCACGCACTGCCTGTACATGTACCAGAAGCAACTGAGTAATTCTCTCTCTTGCAATTAAATTGCATCAGTAGGAATTTCCCACTTTCATTTTATGAGAACACGAAAGCCAAAACGTTCTTCACAAGTACTCTATTATCTGATTCCAGCTCTCCTGCCAGTCAATTGGTTGTGATTTAATTTATTTTAGAACAGTTTGTTTGTAGAACATATTTTGCATAGTGTTTCTGAATATTAGCTACCTCTGTGGAATAATCCCTATACACTTTGGGAAGTACAACGAAAATGAGAAAGGAGAAGAGATAGATGGCAAAATATCTGTCATAAAATTGTCCTAAGAATAGTCATAGTATAGTATGTCATGAACAAGTCATGAAAATGTCATAATATAGTATGCCATGAACATTTCATAAAAAGTCATAAAAATAGTCATACGTCTTTAAAATGTCCTAAAATAGTCATATAGTTTTGTATGTCATGAAAAATTTAATAAAAATATGTATGTCGAAAAAAGTGACAAAAAATCATAGTATAGTATGTTGAAAAAAAGTGATGAAAAAGTCATAGTATAGCATGTCGAAAAAATTGATAAAAAAGCCATAGTATGGCACGTCGAAAAAAATGATAAAAAAGCCATAGTATAGTGTGTCGAAAAAAGTCATAGAAAAGCCATAGTATAGTATGTCGAAAAAAGTGATAAAAAAGCCATAGTATAGAATGTCGAAAAAAATTATAAAAATGCCATAGTATATTGTGTCAAAAAAAGTGATAAAAAAGTCATAGTATAGTATGTCAAAAAAAGCCATAGTATAGTATGTCAAAAAAAGCCATAGTATAATATGTCGAAAAAAATAATGAAAAAGTCATAGTATAGTATGTCGAAAAAAGTGATAAAAAAGCCATATTATAGTATTTCGAAAAAAGTGAAAAATAGTAATAGTATAGCATGTCGAAAAAAGTCATAGTATAGTGTGTCAAAAAAAGTGATAGAAAAGTCATAGTATAGTATGTCGAAAAAAGTGATAAAAAAGCCATAGTATAGTATGTCGAAAAAAGTAAAAAAAGCCATATTATAGTACGTCGAAAAAAATTATAAAAAAGCCATATTATAGCATGTCAAAAAAAGTGATAAAAAAGCCATAGTATAGTATGTCGAAAAAAGTGAAAAGCCATAGTATAGTATGTCAAAAAAAGTAAAAAAAGAGCCATATTATAGTATGTCGAAAAAATGTATTAAAAAGCCATAGTATAGTATGTCGAAAAAAGCCATAGTGTAATATGTCGAAATTATTTTATAAAAAGCCATAGTATGACATGTCGAAAAAATTTATAAAAAAGCCATAGTATAGTATGTTGAAAAAAGCCATAGTATAGTATGTTGAAAAAAGCCATAGTATAGTATGTCAAAAAAGCTATAAAAAAGCCATAGTGTAGTATGTCGAAAAAAGTGAAAAAAGCCATAGTAGCCTATAGTATGTTGACAAAAGTGATAAAAAAGCCATAGTATAGCATGTCAAAAAAACTGATAAAAAAGCCATAGTATAGTATGCCGAAAAAAGTGATAAAAAAGTCATAGTATAGCATGTTGATAAAGGCAATAGTGTAGTATGTCAAAAAAAGTTATAAAAAAGCCATAGTATAGTATGTCGAAAAAAGTAAAAAAGAGCCATATTACAGTACGTCGAAAAAATGTATTAAAAAGCCACAGTATAGTATGTCTAAAAAAGTGAAAAAAGCCATAGTATAGTATGTCAAAAAAAGTGATAAGAAAGTCATAGTATAGTAGGTAAAAAAAAAGTTATAAAAAAGCCATAGTATAGTATGTTGAAAATAGTGATAAAAAAGCCATAGTATAGTATGTCGAAAAAAGTGAAAAAAGCCATAGTATAGTATGTTGACAAAATGATAAAAAAGCCATAATATAGTATGTCGAAAAAAGTTATAAAAAAGCCATAGTATAGTATGTTGAAAAAAGTGATAAAAAAGCCATATTATAGTATTTCGAAAAAAGTGATAAATAAGTCATAGTATAGTATGTCGAAAAAAGTGAAAAAAGCCATAGTATAGTATGTTGACAAAATGATAAAAAAGCCATAGTATAGTATGTCAAAAAAAGTGAAAAAAGCCATAGTATAGTATGTCGAAAGAAATTATAAAAAAGCCATAGTATAGTATGACGAAAAAAGCCATAGCATATGTCGAACAAAATCATAAAAAAATCATAGTATAGAATGTTGAAAAAAGTGAAAAAAAGTCATAGTATAGTATGTCGAAAAAAGTAAAAAAAAGCCATATTATAGTACGTTGAAAAAATTTATAAAAAAAGCCATAGTATAGTATGTCGAAAAAGTGAAAAAAAGTCATAGTATAGTATGTCGAAAAAAGCCATAGTATAGAATGTCGAAAAAAACAATAGTATCGTATGTCAAAAAAAGTGATAAAAAAGCCATAGTATAGTATGTCGAAAAAAGTAAAAAAGAGCCATATTATAGTATGTCGAAAAAATTTATTAAAATGCCACAGTATAGTATGTCTAAAAAAGTGAAAAAAGCCATAGTATAGTATGTCAAAAAAAGTGATAAGAAAGTCATAGTATAGTATGCCGAAAAAAGTGAAAAAAGCCATAGTATAGTATGTTGACAAAATGATAAAAAAGCCATAGTATAGTATGTCGAAAAAAGTTATAAAAAAGCCATAGTATAGTATGTCAAAAAAAGCCATATTATAGTACGTCAAATACATTTATAATAAAGCCAAAGTATAGTATGTCGAAAAAAACAATAGTATAGTATGTCAAAAAAAGTGATAAAAAAGCCATGGTATAGTATGTCGAAAAAAGCCATAGTATAGTATGTCGAAAAAAGCCATAGTATAGTATGTCGAAAAAAGCCATAGTATAGTATGTCGAAAAAAAGCCATAGTATAGTATGTCGAAAAAAGCCATAGTATAGTATGTCGAAAAAAGCCATAGTATAGTATGTCGAACAAAATCATAAAAAAGTCATAGTATAGTATGTCGAAAGAAATTATAAAAAAGTCATAGTATAGTATGACGAAAAAAGCCATAGCATAATATGTTCAACAAAATCATAAAAAAGTCATAGTATAGAATGTCGAAAAAAGTGATAAAAAAGTCATAGTATAGTATGTCGAAAAAAGTAAAAAAAAAGCCATATTATAGTACGTCGAAAAAAATTATAAAAAAGCCATAGTATAGTATGTCGAAAAAAGTGAAAAAAAGTCATAGTATAGTATGTCGAAAAAAGCCATAGTATAGAATGTCGAAAAAAACAATAGTATCGTATGTCAAATAAAGTGATAAAAAAGCCATAGTATAGTATGTCGAAAAAAGTAAAAAAGAGCCATATTATAGTATGTCGAAAAAATGTATTAAAAAGCCACAGTATAGTATGTCGAAAAAAGCAATAGGATAGTATGTCGAAAAAAGTGATATAAAATTCATGGTATAGCATGTTGAAAAAAGCCATAGTATAGTATGTTGAAAAAAGCCATAGTATAGTATGTCGAAATTGTTTTTATAAAAAGCCATAGTATAGTATGTCGAAAAAAGTGATAAAAAAGCTATAGTATGGCATGTCAAAAAAATGTATAAAAAAGCCATAGTATAGTATGTCGAAAAAAGTGAAAAAAGCCATAGTATAGTATGTTGACAAAAGTGATAAAAAGTCATAGTATAGTATGTTGAAAAAAGTGATAAAAAAGTCATAGTATAGCATGTTGAAAAAAGCCATAGTATAGTATGTCGAAAAAAGCAATAGTGTAGTATGTCGAAAAAATGTATAAAAAAGCCATAGTATAATATGTCGAAAAAAGTGATAAAAAAGTCATAGTATAGTATGTCGAAAATGTAAAAAAGCCATATTATAGTATGTCGAAAAAATTCATAAAAAAGCCACAGTATAGAATGTTGAAAAAAGTGATAAAAAAGTCATAGTATAGTATGTCAAAGAAAATTATAATAAAGCCATAGTATAGTATGTCGAAAAAAAATATAATAAAGCCATAGTATAGTATGTCGAAAAAAGTAAAAAAAAGCCATATTATAGTATGTCAAAAAAATGTATAAAAAAGCCATAGTATAGTATGTCGAAAAAAGTAAAAAAAGCTATATTATAGTACGTCGAAAAAAATTATAAAAAAGCCATAGTATAGTATGTCAAAAAAAGTGATAAAAAAGTCATAGTATAGCATGTCGAAAAAAGGCATATGATAGTATGTCGAAAAAATTATAAAAAAGCCATAGTATAGTATGTCGAAAAAAGTGATAAAAAAGTCATAGTATAGCATGTCGAAAAAAGGCATATGATAGTATGTCGAAAAAAATATAAAAAAGCCATAGTATAGTATATCGAAATTTTTTTATAAAAAAGCCATAGTATAGTATGTCGAAAAAAGCCATAGTATAGTATATCGAATTTTTTTTATAAAAAAGCCATAGTATAGTATGTCGAAAAAAGTGAAAAAAAGTCATAGTATAGTATGTTGAAAAAAGCCATAGCATAGTACGTCGAATAAATTTATAATAAAGCCACAGTATAGTATGTCGAAAAAAGTGATAAAAAAGTCATGGTATAGTATGTCGAAAAAAGCCATAGTATAGTATGTCGAAAAAAGCCATAGTATAGTATGTCGAAAAAAGCCATAGTATAGTATGTCGAAAAAAAGCCATAGTATAGTATGTCGAAAAAAAGCCATAGTATAGTATATCGAAATTTTTTTATAAAAAAGCCATAGCATAGTACGTCGAATAAATTTATAATAAAGCCACAGTATAGTATGTCGAAAAAAACAATAGTATAGTATGTCGAAAAAAGTGATAAAAAAGTCATGGTATAGTATGTCGAAAAAAGCCATAGTATAGTATGTCGAAAAAAGCCATAGTATAGTATGTCGAACAAAATCATAAAAAAGTCATAGTATAGTATGTCGAAAGAAATTATAAAAAAGCCATGGTATAGTATGACGAAAAAATTTATAAAAAAGCATACAGTATAGTATGTCGAAAAAAGCCATAGTATAGTATGTCGAAAAAAGTGAAAAAAAGTCATAGTATAGTATGTCAAAAAAAGTGAAAAAAAGTCATAGTATAGTCTGTCGAAAAAAGTAAAAAAGCCATATTATAGTATTTCTAACAAAGTGATAAATAAGTCACAGTATAGTATGTCGAAAAAAGTGATAAAAAAGTCATAGTACAGCATATCGAAAAAAGCCATAGTATAGTATGTCGAAAAAAATATAAAAAAACCATAGTATAGTATGTCGAAAAAAGTGAAAAAAGCCATATTATAGTATGTTGAAAAAAGTTATTGAAAAGCCATAGTATAGTATGTCGAAAAAAGCCACAGTATAGAATATCGAAAAAAGTGATAAAAAAGTCATAGTATAGCATGTCAATAAAACCAATAAAAAAGGTCATAGTATAGTATGTTGAAAAAAGTTATCAAAAAGCCACAGTATAGTATGTTGAAAAACGCCATAGCCGAAAAAAAGTGATGAAAAAGCCTTAGTATAGTGCATTTAAGAAAGTCATCATATATATAATGACTATTTTCATCATAACGTTATTTAGGAGTTTTGTTTGATTGCAACAAGTTATGTTGTTGAGATTCAATTGTTGCAGAATACAGATACTGGATCGATGAGGATGGGATTCAAACCCACACGTACAAAGCTCAATGGATTAGCTGTCCATCACTTTAACCACTCAGCCACACCTCATCTGTTTAAAAACCCATGTATCAAAAAAGGTCATAGTTTATTATTTTGTGAAACTCTTGGAATATAGAAATATATATATTTCTATAGCCATAGTATAGTATATCGAAAAAAGTGATAAAAAAGTCATAGTATAGTACCGGTATGTTGAAAAAAGCCATAGTATAGTATGTTGAAAAAAATTATAAAAAAGCCATAGTATAGTATGTCGAAAAAAGTGATAAAAATGTCATAGTACAGTATTTTAAAAAAGTGATAAAAAGTCATAATATAGCATGTAGAAAAAAGTGATAAAAAGTCATAGTATAGCATGTCGAAAAAAATATAAAAAGCCACAGTATAGTATGTCCAAACAAGTGATAAAAAAGTAATAGTATAGCATGTCGAAAAAGTCAAAATTGAAAAAAGTGATAAAAATGTCATAGTATAGTATGTCGAATAAAGTGATAGAAAAAAGACATATTATAGCATGTCGAAAATAGTGATAAAAAAGACATTGTACTGCATGTCAAATATAGTCACAATATAGCATGTCAAAAAAAGTGATAAATAGTCATAATATAGTAATTCAAAAACAGTCAATACTTTGTAAACTTCACTTTGTAAAAGTGATAAAAAAAGTCATAATATAGCATGTCTAATAAATTTATAAAAAAAGTCATAGTATAGCATGTCGAAAAAAGTGATAAAAAAGTTTAGTATAGTATGTTGAAAAAGTCATTATTTAGTATGTTACAAAAGTGACAAAAAGTCATAGTATAGGATGTTGAATAAAGTCATAAAAAGTCATAGTGTAGTATGTTGAATAAAGTCAAAAAAGTCATAGTATAGCATGTTGAAAAAACGTGATAAAAATGTCATAGTACAGCATGTTGAAAAAACGTGATAAAAAAAGTCACTACAGTATGTGGAAAAAAGTAATAAAAAAGTCATATTTTCCGTAAAAAGTGATAAAAAAGTCATAGTATAGTGTGTCAAAAAAGGTCACATTATAGAATGTGGAAAAAAGTGATAAGAAAGTCACAGTATAGCATAGTGATAGCATAATATGTTGAAAAAAGCAAAAAAAAGTCATAGTACAGCATGTCAAAATTAGTGAGAAAAAATTATAGTCGTATGTTGAAAAACCTCATAAAAACAGATTACAGATTAGGACATCCAAAAAAGTCATAAAATAGTCATAAACATTACATAAACATTTCATAAAACAGTCATATGTGAAGAAAGAAGTATGTTATGAATCGTATGTTATAAAGAAAAGTCCTAAAAACAGTCATAGTATCTCATAAAAAAGTCACAGTATACTCTTTCATAAAAAAATAAACCTGTGGGGTTAGGTCACAAAAGGTTAAGTGTTCTCATGGACCTGCTCCACATCATAATATTTCATATAGGCTTAAGCACTGTTATATATTTATGACCTCTGGTGTTTTGTTGTGTGCAGCTCAGTGTGGCAGGTCAGAGTTTTGGAACCCAGATTTCGACGGTTGTGTGCCCTGTGCATCATGCAAGCAGTACCCAAAGACCCCGTCATGCAACACATGTAAGACAGTGAATCAGTACATGTATTTATACAGTGGTATCCTTTCTTTCAGTGTTAAAGTTATTTTCCTTCAACCAATAGGTAACCCTCCGGATGAGACACGTGACGTGTGGAAACTGGCAGCCATTACCAGCTTCTCAGTGCTGGCTGTGGTGCTGGTCGGTGCTGCGCTGATTATCGGGGTCATGGTGCATCGACGCAAGTCACACAAACGGCCTCTACGTGGTGAGCTTCTTTAAACATGACATCTGATATTATTCATACTAGAATGAGATTAAATATACATATTTCACCCTAAATCAAAAAGAATGGTTGCAATTGAAAAATAGTGTTTTATGTTCCTAAACTGAGACTGTAATTCACTTTTGTTTGGCAAAATAAAATTGTAGTGTCCTACACCAGGTGACAAATAAGAAATTGTCATGAATCATTAATGCAAAATTTGTAATTTTTATATTTGTTTTTTTCCCCACTGCATTACCTGGAATCCCGGAATAGCAAAGTTTTTCTCAATGCCTGATTTCAATGGGGTTTTGATTTGCTTTTTCTTCTGTTCCAAATATTTTGTGACCATTGTATCAGAGGTGGCAACTATAATTATGAACTACACGTTCTCTGTGAGGGCATAGAGTGAAAACCTTATTTGTGTGATATTCAAGGCTAATAGAGATGAGTTACAAGCAATGCCTTAAAATCATGTTTGCTGGTGCAAAGCGATTCTTGGTAATCATGAGCATGCTGTGTGCAGTTCCCTTTTCTGGTATGAAATATGATTATTGTCTCTTCTTATATTGAGAGACTATAGGCCTTTTTTTTACAGAAGCCATTTTAACGTGTCACAGTAGGAAAAGCACAGGTGCAAACGCTTAAATTAATTTCATTTAGCTGCTTCAGTTTGAGGGTCCTGTATTGTGACCCATAACAGAGTAAATGTAATGTTATTTTCAATCAGGAGACACTTCGTTGCAGATATGCAAAAGTTTATATGTACATATACATATTATGAAACAATGTCTTTGGAGATTAGACTCCATCGTTATAAATTTTAAAGGGGTAGAGAAGCCAAGTTATCCCCCCGATGGAGTCTAGACACTGGTGGTGGGGGTGAAGGAGCCCGAAGACGGGACCAAAGAGCCAGGGTGCCGTGGGTGATGATGACTGGAGGTGGAAGGGGAGGAGGGTTGCACTCTTTGCCTGAAATGACAGCTGACAGCAGCAGAGAGAGCAACAGACTTAAGCAGGGATGTAATGCTGTGATTGGCTTGTGAAATGCATGGCCGATTCTGATTGGTTTAACTGAAAAGTGAACGCCTCGAACCAGCTGTTCAGTTTTAGGAAGAGAGAGAGAGAGAGGTGATGAAGTTTAGAAGTCTTCCTGAAAGAATTTACGCTGAGCTTCATTAGTAGCACTATGACAAGTCAAAATGTCTGCTCTGAAAAAGGCCTATTGCAGACAATTTATATATGCAATCACTTTGCTGTGATGGTAAACATGCTAATTTCTGTCTTGATTTATTACAGAACCCATTGAAGAAACTGCAGGGCCACTTTATCAAGCTTAAACATTTCAGTAGGTATAATTTTCACTTTGTCACAACAAGGGTTAGACCAATATATGAATTTGAATGACATACTTTTGATGAAAGAGATGATTAAATATGATCTAACTCAGCCAGTGTGTAGGTGATAATCAGTAAAACCAGCAATGACAGTATGTAACGATTTCATACATTTTGATGTAAACAAACAATGTTTAGAGAAATTCTGGCTGTTTTTTGTAGTTATTTGAATAGATTTGGCATGTAACAATTACTACAGAAAGTGTTTTAGAGAAGTGCATTAGATCAAGAACAAAAAAGGTAAGAATATTGAAAATGAATATGATTTTCTTTTGCACCGAAATGTTGTAATTAAAGTAATTAATGACTTTGTGGTTCTTTCACAATTCATTTGGCATGAAGTCAGATTTAATCTCATCCACCACGTCAGTAGCTTCAATCCGATCAATATGAATTTAAATGTGAATCTACTATTGTGACTGTAATCGTTGTCATGGCCTCCACAGCCTCATCTTCCTCTGGAAACACATGTGACAGAACCAAGGAGCAACTGGTTCAGAATGCAGATGGAGGAACGTCTGGACCATGAACTGTATACTCCGACTGCAGGGTATCTCTTCACCAGAATTGGACCATTTTAATTTATTACACTGTTGAGAGAAGAGATGTGCTCAGATCTCACCCTCAGTGTTGGTCCGACAGTGACCACAGGAGGGACTCTCACACCTCTGTATAGTAAAAACAATATATATAGTGGTATCATTCTCAGATATTGTGCCTTTATATTCCACTTAATTAATATTTTGGTCTGGAAGACCTTTGTCGGTTTACAGATGTTTGATTCGAAAAAAGAAAAACTACAATACTTTCTTCAGAGAGATTGATGCTTTCCCAATTCTGTATTGTATTTTCCAGCAGGACTCCGATGAATGTAACACAGCTACTGCTGCCTGCTGGGCTGCAGTTTGACCTCCTGCTATTCAGCGGGGCGGGTCTATCTGCTGGGCATTTACCATAAAAGCCTCTTAAAGATAAATCACATGTGAACGGTTAGGCACATTAAGGCCATTTGAATGTAGCTACTTTAACAGTAGGTGAAATGTATTCTAGCCTCCGTCCCTGCCAGTACCTGTGTGTACCTGCTCTTTTAGTCGCCTGAGCAAGCTGTTGATTAACAGTCACTGTTACTGGGTCTCCTGAGATCAACACATACCCTTTATTGCAGGTTGTTACAACATTGCCTTGTCTGTTTTAATGTTACTATGTTTTAGGAGATGTTAGCTGGACTTTTCGTTCTATCACAACCCCAGAATTCACATGTTACTGTCCTAGCACTTGTAGGGGAGGATGTTTGAAACACTAGACACACAATATCCCAAACTGCTAACATGTGGGAAAGTTGTGAGGAATGTACTGTAGTGAAGGAAATGACTCCTACAGCACTTTAGCTGGAGCTACACAATCACAATGCTTACTCAAAACTCTGACCTGTCGAATTGTTTCAGATCTGAAGATATATGTCAAGATGTCTGTTTATTTTGTAGCCAGTGAGAACCATGGTGACCAGGGTTGTTGTTTTCCACCTTTTTATAGTTCAGGATGTTTTCTATCTTCAAAGTATGTGGTTACTGATGTTTTTAGGTGACCGACAGTGCTTTTAGGTCATATTTTGGATCGGTCTGCTTGTGGGTATACCGCTTGCCCTCTGGCAGCAAAATTAGGGAATTACTTTAAATACAGACACCTCCTTTTTTTTTAGATCTGTATATTATTTATTTTTTTAAGTATCTTGCAGCGTTGTTTTGCATCAACTGCAAGTAACAAGCACATTTTTAAAGGGACTCCGGTGAGGATTTTTGTTAAACTTCCACCGGGCCAGCTAACGACGATACTGAGCAATAACTAACATTTTCCTCTTTTCCTCTTGCTTTCTATTTCTAATTGTATATACTGTACATGCACTGGCTTCTTTTACTTAATGCAATCTTATAAACTGCTCTGTGTACCAAATGTATTTTCACAATAAAACGGACAATTTCCAATAATAATGCAAGTCTTGTTGATATGCAAACTGCTCCATTTTCTGGTATGTAACATTTATCTTAAGCATCTCAATATGTACGGAGACAAAATACATTCAGTATCATATGGAAGAACATGGACAAAAAACACATTGTACTTTCCAAGTCTTTTAATTCATTTCAACTACTTTCATTTAATAATTTGCTTATATTCTAAACTAAGTTCTAACAAAGAAGTAAAAATCTACGTTTCAGAGTGACAAAATAGTTATATAAATATGAATTGAGAGCAGACATTTTTTAGCACTGAAAATCCAATAAATCAGAACATGTGGTATATGCTTTTTTATTACACAATAGCTAATCTAGCAGTTTTCTCCTGCTGAGGAAAATCTGAATGTACATAGATCCAACCAATATTTCAGTATTTGAATATTTCTAGCTCTGAGATTAACAAGCCACAAATACCAGGCTGTGATTGTGATCAATGACAAAGGAGTGAACATGGTAAGTGCCACAGGGAGATTAGATGGAGAACATTGTAAAAATAAGTTGACAGTTTAAACTCAAATGTGCATGTGTCGTTACATGTAGGCTACCGTGGCATACAAATATGTTACAGTAAGATAATCTAAATCGTTACAATTAATACACATACGATTTTATATCATGTCAGAAAATGGCAAGTTGCCATGGTTTGTCAAGGCTAGTGTCAGTATACTGAAACTGCTGCACTGCACTCGATACAATGGTAAGACAAAACAAATGAGATGTACTTGTTCATGCAATGAAACAATACTTTCAGCATATTGCTTAAATATTACGACCCGCAAACTAGCTGAGGTGAACTATTGAACAGTCAACTCTTTGCCTGTTGAAACCCCCGACAGACGGCAACAGGTCGGTTATAGACTTCCTGTCCTCGTTAGGCTACAAATGTCACATCCACAAACGTGCAAATATAACTCTGAAAACGAGAAACTGCAGAGAAACAACAATTTTCTGGAGAAAAGGGCTTCTGCAAACTAAAAAGTAAAACCTTAAAATTGATGATTCATCCATTCCATTTGAACTGACAACTGTCTCTATCATTACAGTGTATTCTCTACAGTTAAGCTGCATGAGGCATTAAGTAGCAGTTGCTAGGTAGGCGGGGCTTTCCATGAGGTATTTCATACTTCTGACCAGTGCCAAACATACATGAAATGTAATGTATAAGGCATAAAGAAAATCTATTTTCAGACTATATTATAAAAACAAAGGCCATGTGTTCTCTTGAGCTAGATTTCTGATAAGAAACTACTTAAGGAACAGCAGGCACATTAGACAACTTGGCAAAAAAATAACCCAGAGAATCAATAATTGCACATTTTTTCACAGAACGTAAAGTGGTTCATGAACAGGACAGCGAAGATGAAACTGGTTTGTCCTTGTTAATCCATAAAGCCCTGGTATGTTTATAGTAATACTTGTGCTTAGCAGAATTTCTTTTAAAAATACAGTCACTATAGGGGATTGTAATAAAAGCCTTTGTGAGGGAAGGAAATTCATGGACACAAAAAGGAACCACTTTCACTTCACTGTTGCAATACTTCTGTTACCGACTGCTTTAAGATGTTTTAACGGTTGGCGGTTGAGGAGGTTCACAAATCAGAAGATAGATTTAAATTAAAAAAAATCTAATTATGTAACGGGCAATATAAAATCAACACTGTGGTCGAGAGAGAGGAGTTTTGTTCACGTACAAATGCTACAATTGACTTACATTTTAGGCACTGGCACTTCAACATAACTGATGCTCCTCAAAGATTTTAAGATGGATGATAATTCCAACAGCATGCACTGCATGTGGAGCTGCAGCTAACTGTTGAAGTGACTTTGACAACCATTACGTAAGCTAAATTATAAGGTTTGAAATGGCACAATTTTAAAAGAAAATGCTCAGATCAGAAAGCGATTACCTAGACTGTTGTCCACATCAGGTATGTTCCTTTTGAAGGTTTACCCTGAGTGCTGCCAGTACTGCTCGGCTCATTCATTCCTGCCTGTTGTAACTGAGAAATAAAAATGTAAATACAAATCGACTGATGGCGTTCCTTAAAAGGCTACATGAGTTTTAGAAGGTTTTTTTTCTTTTTTTTTTTTACAACATTCATAAAAAGCTTTTCTACTAAAATATGCACATAAAATAACAGAAATAAATTATTAAATACATCCATTTTTAGCATACAATGTCACTCGACGTGGATATTATTAGCAGTACAACTATTAACTTGATAATATGATTTCAGTAAATCACTTTGCCACTGACCTTCGGACACACCCAGAGGTATTTGACTTAATAACAACAGGCTTGCCCTATGTGAGATCCAAAAGGAAAGTGAGCAGTCCTTTGACGTTGACAGCAAAGCTGACGAAAGGATTCAGACATAAATATAGTTTGTATATTTTGTTTCCTAAGGAACTTACAGAGGCACTGAACACAATTAAATATAGCAAGACAGGAGAAATAACCATTAGAACAGTACTGTGTTAAAAAAAACATGTTAGTGTTAATGTTCTTAACATGCACCTGGGCTGCACTTCTCTGTTCACTTTGGTTGGTTGGTTTGTCATTGAGGAATGAGCTGCGACTAATATCATCAGCCGCCCTGTATTGCGGGATCCTGTGTATTATTTTATTAAAAACCTGACCCATAAACCCTTTGGAGACTTTTGAGTGATGTCACCATCTGTTGTGAAGGTAAGACAGGAAGTCAGTAATGAAATGTGCATGTCTTCAAAAGGAGATTTTGTCAGGACCAAGTGGCACTTTCTGAAAAAAAATAAATACGGTTTTACAATTATTGATAGAGGGATGAATAACCGAGGACCGGCTGTCCTCTTTTCCTGCACGCTCTGGAATCTGACTTCAAAGGAAAGACCCCATGTCCAAGTCCATAAACGTGTTAGCATCCATGCTAAAAGAGGAGTCGTAGGTCTGGGTGTTCTGGTGCATCTTCTGATGGTGCCGCAGGTTGGACTTGCTGGAAAAGCTCTTGTCGCACAGAAGGCAGGCAAAGGGCTTCTCTTTGGTGTGGATTCGTCGGTGGCATATGAGCTGAGTGGACACGCGGAACGCCTTCCCGCACTCAAGACACTGGTAGCGCTTGGGCTCTGTATGAATGCGCCGGTGGTTCTTGAGAGCCATAAGGTTGGTAAACTCCTTCTGGCAGACGGAGCAGAAGAAGGAGCCCGTCTTGTGGCTGTTCTTGTGGTTGAGGAGGGAGCCGGCGTGGCGGTAAGTGCGCCCGCAGTGCTCGCACACATGGCTCTTCTCCTCTGTGCCAGCAGACTCGTTACTCTTCTGTGAATGAGTGATGCATTCTGGAATATGGGACAAAGGTGGTGGAACCTGCTTGTGCACCCCGTCCATCCCTAAGGTCTGATTTATTCCTGAGTCCCAGCAGCTGTTGCTATTTACAGGTTCATCCATGCCTTGTTGATAGGGGTCCTGAGCCCCGTGGTGCATGCCCTGGTGCTGCTGGTAGCTGGCTGTGTTGGGAAAGCTCTGCTGGCAGGGGCTGCAGACCACAGACCGGTCCTTAGCGTGCACCTCCATGTGGCTCTGCAGGTGTGCGACCAGACAGAAGGTCTTGCCGCACTCGGGGCAGCAGTGACGCCTCATCTGGGAGTGTATCTGTAGAGTGAGAGGGTCAGGAAATGTCTGGAGACACAAGGTACAGTGGTGGAGGTTTTCGGAGTGTGTCTTTTTATGGTTGAGGAGAGAGCCAGCGTGGCGGTAGGAGCGCCCACACAGGTCACACCTGCAGTAGGGATATGTTAATATTCAATGCCTGATATCACCATAACTAAAATCATTTTCCAAAACAACAATAAACTCTTAACTATTACCATTATAAAAAAAATGTTTATACTTTCAAAATAATAGCCTGACCAATACTGGATCTGATACCAATACTTTGAAATTACAATAACGGTTGGCTGAGATTTTTTGTTGTTGTTGTAAATATATTTAATTGATTTTCAAAGTTTTATCAAAACAAAACCAAAATAAATACAAAACATGGAATATATTTGACTTCAATTCACCTAGTCATCCCCTAACTACAAAGAAGTTTCATCAAATATGTTGACAAATTGAAATCCCCATTCCCAACCCTACCACCCACCCACAGGATTACAGCTCACAAAATACATTCAGGTGAAGAGGGAAAAACAACATAACAGGATATCTTTGAGCCAATGAGAAAAGGACAGAGGAGCGTGTTGCTTCCATTTTTTTTAACATTTGCAGGGAGTGTAGTGAAAGCTATAACCACATAAGCTTTATTTGGTAACAGTTCACGGCATTTCTTCAATGTTAAACCAAAGAGTGCACAGACTGGGTCAGGGTCAAATTGGGTTTCAAACATCTCACTAAAAGCTTTAAAAATATGTATCCACAGAACATGATCATTAAGTCTGCTGGCTGGCCTCTACATTGAGGGGCATAATGGCTCAATGTTCAGATAAATATTTGCCAACCTAGCATTAGTGAAATTAACTCTGTAAAACACTTTCAGTTGTATCAAGCCATGTTTAGTGGACCTAGACAATGTGTGTATCAAGTATAAGACAGAGAGTCCCGTTGGTCATCCGTTAAACATTGCTTGAAGAATTGGTGCCAATTGAAGGGAAAATACGTAAGCCCGTTGGGGTCGGGCAACTTATTTTTTGGTATAGATTTAATGGCCACAACAATTTCAGGAATCAAAATGTCCACACTCAAATTGGTGTTTCGTTCCTCTTGCACGGTGGGAATAGTCAAGTTTTTAAAAAGGTGTGTAGGGGGCCGAGGTTAATGCTGCATTCTGCTTTATTTATGTTATCATGATCTATAAGCATCTCTCATGTGACTGAATCCTTGTGATTGATCGGGTGGCAGCTGCTTGACAAGCTGGCAGAGACAACAATCTGTTCGCCATATCTCCAAATTCACAGACATTGTGTCTGGATTTCGAGATAAGTGTTGCCTTATCATTAACAATAACCCATTACAAAAACAAATATTGTTGATAAGGATTCTTTCAATTTGTTAAAAATAATTATAAGAAGTGTACTGTGTGGGACATTTTACAGTTGAAAAATAAACTTGTCAGTAAAATTTTCTTTAACATTTGTGTACAACAATTTCTGGTAACTCACCAGCCATGAGCTAATCTATCAGTATGGTCAGGACAGCTTTGTTAAACAATTAAAAATATATACATATAAAAACGTCCCCATAATGACTAAAAGACATAACAAAATGTACATACTCAGTTCAAAATCAGACAGTAACTCACATGAAGCACTTGTCTCCCCTCTCTGACTGCTGGACTCCAGCTCTCGGGGAGTTCTCCTGACCTCTGCGGCAGCGGTGCCTCTTTAGGCCAGACCTGCCCTGGAAGCTCTTTCCACATGCAGGACAGCTGAAGTGACTCGCCACCCGGTTGTGGATCCTCTGGTGGCTGTGCAGGATACTGGCGAGGCGGAAGGCCTTTCCACATGTGAGACACGCATACTTTTTCTTCTGCGTATGGATGCGTGTGTGATTGCGTAAAGCCATGGGGTTAGTGAAGGGCTTAGAGCAGAAGGTGCAACTGAAGTGTCCTGTCTTGTGGGTGTTTTTGTGGTTCAGGAGTGAGCCTGCATGGCGGTAGCTGCGATTACATATGTTGCACGTGAAAGGCCGCTCCACTTTATTTGGAGACACATTTCTTTGTGCATCACTGCTGCCTGATGGTCCATCACAGGTGTGGGCTGTCAGTTGGTCAACAGAGAGAAAGGCCTGCTTACATTCCTTACACTTAAACGCTCTAGATTTTAGACCCCTCCTGCCTGCGGCCCCATCCTTTCTGAGACCTGCACAAACATGGGCTAATAGCTGCTTCTTTCCCCTAAAGCCTTTTCCACAGTTTTGGCAAGAGTGCTTTTTATATGCAAAGTGGGTGCGCAAGTGGTTCTTCATTGCTAGTTGATTGGAGTAAGTGTTGTTACAAACTGAACAGTAATATTCACCTGTTTTATGGGAGTTCCTGTGGTTGACCAGACTTCCTGCGTGGCGGTATGTACGACCACACTGGTCACAGGCAAAAGGCCGTTGGTCACCTGCATCCTCTGATTTGACTGTGGTCTCACGCTTTGTTTGTCCTCTCTTTCTTCCAGGCAGCTGCTTGCAGCGCCGAGACGAAGTAAAAGCCTGATTGGCATTTGAAGTTAAGGACTGCACTTCTCCATCTGACCTGGGCCCATTCATCTGCATGAGGGCCTGGATCTGGTTGTTGAGGTCCTGGATTTTAGCTTGGTTCTCTTTGTGCCTTTTCAGGTGATTCAGTAACTGCTTCTGGATTTTGAAGGCTTTTCCACACTCATTGCAAGTATGCCTGGGGAAAGAGACAAGGCATATGGTTAATTCTGTTTTTACCAAACAGGGAGCCATGATGACAAAACAATCCCAACAAAACAATCTATACAGGCAACTCTATGCTTTTTTGTTTAACAATTATTCATAATTTCCAACATGCATTCACAGCTTGCAACATGAGCATGTCAAATGTTATGTAAGAGTTTTAAATGTATTAACAATGTGTATTCTTCTAGAACTAACCTCTTAATATCAAAGTGGGACCTCTGGTGGTTTTTAAGGGCCAACAGGTTGTAGAAGCGCTTCTGGCAGACGAGGCATCTGAATACACCAGTTTTGTGGGACTTTTTGTGGTTAAGCAGGGAGCCTGCGTGTCTGTATGAACGCCCACACTGCTCACATTTGTACTGACGATCTTCGGCATCAACAGTCTCTTTGACGTGACTCGTGTCTTCATGCTGGGCAACATCATTTACATTGATTTCCTCTTTACCATGTGTGAACTCATCTGTCCTCTCAACTGTGCAACCATGGTTCTCAAGATTATGGTAACTGGTGCAAAAGATGCCACAGCTGCCACAGATGATACTCTGTGCTTCCTCCTTGCCTCCGGGCACATCATTGTTGTTCATATGTAAATGAGTAGCATCATCTACCCGGTCCTTGTTGTGTAGAAGCTGATGAGTTATCAGGTCCTGCCTATTGGCAAAACTTTCCCCACATGTGCTACAGATCATCATCTCTCCGGGCTCATCTTTCACTTCTTCATGAGAGGACATGGAGGAAGGCCCTGAGCTTGCAGGAGTACCGTGGGACTGTGTGTGGCCTCGGAGATGGCTCCTGAGAGCCCTCATGCTAGTGTAGCTGTTTCCACATATAGAGCACTGATAAAGATCTCCATCATCATCCTCCTCCTCATCCTCGTCAGCATTATCACCTTCTCCACCACCATTCAGCTGATCACGGTTCATATTGTCATGGAAGTTCTGTTCAAAGTAACTTTGGCCGTGGCTTTCATTCAGACCATGGAACTCAACATTACTTCCTGGATTTCCAATGGCACAGTGATCATTACTGTCCTGGAAATGTATAGTACTGCCATAGTCACTGCTAGTAGTGTCATGTTGCTGCTGTAACAGTGGGCAACTGTGAGACTTAATCCCTGCAATATCTGCAAATGTTTCACCACAGTCTGCACACATGTGCCTCTGCATCAGGTGTTCATTGTGAGGTAGATGCACAGTCATATCCTGGGAAAAGTCCTGATTGAAATGCTCATGGTACAAAGCTCCATTGTTGTGGTCAACTCCATTCTCCTGATCCATACCAAGCACAGGGAGAGCGTGATCCTCCTCCTCCTCCTCCTCATCATCTTGAGAGGAGAAGCAGCCCTGCTGGTTATCCAGAGTCAGAGGCTCTGAGGAGAGCCAGTCTCCCTCATCGTTGAGGCCAAAAGATGACTGGGCTTTGTGGAGACGAAGATGACTTTTGAGGGCGGCCAGGTGAGGATAGCTCTTTCTGCAGAAGGAACATTGGTAAATCCCAACCTGATGTGACCTTTTGTGGTTGATGAGGCTCCCAGAGTGCCGGTAGCTTTTACCGCATATGTGACACTTGAAGGGACGCTCGTTGGAATCTACAGTTGAAGTCTCTTCCATTTCAGTTGCACTGTCAGTGTTTTGAGTGTGCTTCAGGACAGGATTGAGAATGCTTGTGTCTATGATTGGGGGTTCTCCCTGAGCGCTATTGGAAGGTGGTGTTTGATTGTTGGAGCTGTCCGAGTACACCTGACTGTTACTTCTAATCTGCTCCTGTGGCTGATCAAAGCCTAAATGATTATCTATTGAGGATACAGAGGGAACATTATTTATAGGAGATGCATAAAAATTTGACTCAGGTGAAGCAATACTGCTGTCATATGATATATTATGGTTCTCTGACAAGGTATCTTGAAGGCCAAACGACAGAGATGAAGAGTTATGCATTTGGATGTGTTCCTGGAACTCTTCATCATTGGGGAATAGTACCTGACACAAATGGCACAAATTTACTGGATCACCCTGCCTCTGAGGTGAAAACTGGTCCGGTGGTGCGCCGCTGTGTGACCCATCCATTGAATCAGGGTCTGTCACACTTCTTGTCTTGTGAGATCTCTGGTGGCTGTAGAGTGCCGCCATGTTATTAAACCGTTTGAAACACACTGTGCACTCAAACATTCCCACTTGGTGAGTCTTTTTATGATTGGTCAGGCTTCGATGGTGTATGTATGATTTGTCACACAAATCACATCTGAAAGGTCGATTTGCTGCATCATCAGAAGTCTCAGATTCTGCGTTATAAACGACCTCCGTCTTGTCGTCAGCTGGGCTATTTTCTGTAGAAGTCCCAACACTGGCAAACTGCTCACTGAGATGATGTGGGTGATCATTTTCAATTTCATGTGTGGAATATTCCATGTCTACCTTTCTAAACGACTGCTCCTTTACTCGCCTGGCAAGATGAACCTTCTCATGTGTAGTCAGCTGTGTTGCCAGACGAAAACCTTTCCCACATTCGGCACAAGAGTACTTTTTCTGTGAAGTGTGGCTCCGGAGATGACTCTTCAGGGCCAACGCATTAGAGTTTTCTTTACCACAGATGTTACATTGAAAAGTACCTACTTCATGAGTCTTTTTGTGGTTAGCTAAGCTACCTGCATGCCTATAACCACGTCCACATTCATCACATTTAAATTTGCGTTCTTCCTCTTGTTCAAGATGAGCATCCATGTGCTTAAGCAGACTGGGCATATTAGGACATACAATGCCACATTGTTTGCAAGGGAAAACTTTTCTCCTGCCAGTGTTTTGCACTGCCATTACAAAATAGCAATTGAATGAAGTGCACCAGACACAAAGTGTATGAATATGCAGGAGGGAAATGCATTAGATGCCTGGTATTGTCCATATACAAGGAAGATAGTTATTTACAATAAGGTCAAAGGTCCAGGGAGGTAACACGGTAGAAGATGTTGAGAACCAGTTCCACACACAAAGGAGAGTGACTTGAATTTAGGAGAAGCGGGCAAATAACGCTGTTGAGGACAGAAAAGATGCCAGTTAGCACTGTGGTGAATACACTAGCAATGTATGTAACGGTATTCAGTTTTATACAATGAGTCGTGTAGATGTTATAGGAAGCTACAAATAACCTATTACTCATTATTCCTAAAGATATTCGTTTATTCTTCAAACAATCGTTCTACATTACAAATTACGTAGCTACAACTTAACTTACTGTTCTCATGCTTTAAAAGGTCTGTTCCCCGGTTTAAATCTGTAAAAGTTAATACATCTTTAGAAAGAACCACCACGATGTGGTAGTTTAAATGTGTCACTGGCAGCAGGTAACCAGCAGACTTATTAAGTTAAATGTTGTTAGCTAGAAACGGTATCCAGCCTGATAGCTAGCTAGCTGCATCGCTGCACCAGCAGGCTAACTGCATTAGCTAACATTATGTCAATATACCGGGAAACGCCTCTCTATATATTTACTGCGATTGCAAACACCAATTTTCTCCGACATTATAAACAAAACCAGAATGAACATACTCGTCCAGGGAGAGCGGGCAGATTACTACGGTCACATTTGTATAACGGAACACTGGGCAAACGTTAGCGCGCTCCCAGATAGCATCTTCATGGCTAACGTTAGCTAAACAAACATTGCACCAAAAAGCCAAGAAGTCGTTTTGAATGCGGAATCACAGCGTAAGCAAATACGTCGAATTGAATACCTGTTGCAGTACTGGTTCAATGCCATCCTCCAAAAATATATTTCCATTCATTCTTTTAAAAAAAGGTTATTATTGTGTAAAGGGCGACCCCCTTTTTCCAATTGTCTTTTTTTCTTCCATCCCCATTTCCACATTGCGCTTGTTGCTAGGAAACAGGAAATGTGTAGCAGAGAAATGCTTCCTTCTCGGAAGTATAGCTAGCTAGATAGGCTAAAAGCATATAAGTCGAGTTAGCTAATACAAACTGCGGCGAACTCAGCGTTGAAGTAACCACGTAGCAAGCATTAAACTCAAATAAAAATCAAGAACTTAAATGTTCATCTCACTATTTTTCTGATGGTTTTCGTAAAACACCTGACGTTAACGTTAAAGCACCTTAGCTAAAGTTAGCTAGCTAGCTAGCTCGGCCGTTGACTTCTGAGCATTGTACACTGTCTTCGCTTCAGCTTGACACGTTTCCTTAATGACAGACAACCTGCTAAGTTTATTATAACTACCATGTTTTACCATGGGGTTCTAATATATTTATTATGTGTTTTATATTGACATTTACTCCTTACACGCATTAAAACGTTGCACACTTGGCTTGCCGAGAGCTTTCGTCATCATGGTCCTAGAGCCGTCCCCCACCCTGCAGACAGTCAACAGCAGTCACCGTCTCACAGTAAATGCAGTCGTGTACCGAGGCGCCAGGTATTAATGTCCATTAACAGGTAAGAAACCGTTGTTTCTCCAATGCACACACGATGCAAAGAGAGCGAATTTTAGCTAAATCCATCCCGCACAACCACGGTTATGATGGTGACGACACTGTCGAGTGAATTGGTGCAGCCGGACACCGGTCCTAGAGCCAGCCATTTTGAGTTTGTTTAGCGAGAGAGCTAGCGAAAATGAATACGTACATATCGTTTCTGTTTTGTTAACTCCATCGCACTGACTCGTGATCTTTGATCCTCGATTCCGGTCGGGCACATGTCAGTCACACAGTGATTTCTGTCATTGCATCGCCAACTTCCTCTGGCATGAAAGCGGTTATCTTATTGTCCCTGAGGTCCTAATGCCAGCCATTTTGTGATTTAATGCACACCCACATATATGTATTGTTATAATGTGATGCAGATTTTTTTTCTGGTACACTGTCACTTACGATCTGCTGTCCTAATTCATATCTGTCATCGGCTTTAGCCGGATGTCTGAGGAACAATCTTTCAGTCTCATATTGTTATTCTTATGATTTGTTTATTTACATAATTATTACAAATGTTATTTTTAATATAATCTATTTACAGATATAAAGATGGCCTCTCCTCAGCCTGGCAGCCCACCTCTTGCAGAGCAGTACACCCCTCCTGCACAGGACAAAGGGAGCCAACAAGAGGAAGAGCTGGTGATGGATCAGCCTGCAAAAAAACGTGGCAGAGGCAGACCTCCAAAAGCCAAAGCTTCCTTCAAATGCTCTGCATGCACAGAGGCTTTCAGGAGTCTGTCAGCTCTGCAGAGCCACAAGCTTTCGGCACATGCAAAGGACCGTCAGCAACAGCACTCATGTTCACAGTGTACTAAAACATTCTCAAGCAAGGCTCAACTCTCAAAGCATGAGCGCACTCACTCAGCCCAGCGCCCCTTTCAGTGTCCCGACTGTCACAAGGCTTACAAGACACCCACAGAGCTACGCAACCATAGCCGCTCTCACACTGGGGAGAAACCATTTGTATGCACAGAGTGTGGTAAGGCCTTTATGCAAGCTATATGCCTGAGGATCCACATGACACAGCACAGTGGAGAGCGTCCTTACTCTTGCCGTCAGTGCTCTAAGAGCTACCCCACCCTGTCTAAACTGAAGGTGCACTTGCGCTCTCACACGGGAGAAAAGCCATACTTCTGTGCTGAGTGTGGTAAGAGTTTTGCAGATCCCTCTGTGTTTCGAAAACACAGAAGGAACCATCAAGGCCATCGGCCGTACGCTTGCGATGAATGTGGGAAAACGTACACAGAGCTGAAGGACCTGAAAAACCATGAGCGCTCCCACACTGGAGAAAAGCCATATCTGTGCTCAGACTGTGGCAAAGCCTTCTCCCGCTCCTCCTCCCTGGCCTGCCATCAGCGCATTCACTCCCAGAACAAACCCTATCAGTGCGAGCAGTGTGGTAAAGGCTTCACCCAGCTCTCCTCCTACCAGTCTCATCTCCGCACTCACTCTGGCGAGAAGCCTTTCCTCTGCCCACAGTGTGGCAAGATGTTTTCTGACCCGTCCAGTTTCCGGCGCCACCAGCGAGCACACTTGGGTTTTAAGCCTTACCCCTGCGATAAGTGTTCCAAGAGGTTCCGGCAGCCAGCTGATCTGGCCGTGCATGAGCGTGTTCACTCTGGAGAGCGGCCTTACAAATGCCAGAGTTGTGACAAGGCCTTTGTAGCATCCTGGGATCTGCGGCGCCACATGCTTGTCCACACAGGTCTTAGGCCCTTTTCTTGCACTGAGTGTGACAAGTCATTTGCCGAGCGCTCCAGCCTCAACAAGCACCGACGTGTGCACTCTGGGGAAAGGCCTTTCAAATGTGAGGAGTGTTTGAAGTCTTTCGTGGTGTCCTCAAGCCTTCGCAAACATGAGAGAACTCATCTTGCTGAGCAGTCTGAGCAGCAGCAGCAGCAGCAACAGCAACAACAACAACAACCGGAGACAGAGGCCGGGTCAGCCTCAGGCTTTACTGCCCACACAACTCTTCCGCAGTTCTCCTGTACTCACTGTGATGCTACATTTGGAAGCTGGGATGAAGTTCAGGCACATGAAAATCTTCACTCCATTGACTCCACTCCTCTGACTGTTACCAAAATGGTATCCATGGGCTCACATGTCTGTGAAACCTGCCAGGCAGAGTTTGCACAGCTGGCAGACTTGCAGGAGCATGAGAAGCAGCATCCCAAGCCGAGACCTCATGCTTGCAACAGTTGCGGCAAAGGCTTCCTCAACAAATCTGGACTGCGTAAACACCAGAAGATCCACTCCACCAGCAAACCTCACAGCTGCCCCCACTGCGGCAAAGCGTTCCTGTTTGCTGCCTACCTTCGCAAGCACTTACGGACTCATGCAGACGCTGCCCCGACCACCACACAACTCAGTGATATAAACATTATTCATACTGACCCGCTTCCCTCTCCTCCACCCCCAAGTGAGGTTTCCTCCTCCACTGTTGAATCCAGCGCCATATCCCTAACAGTTCCAGTGACTGTACCTGTGACTGCTTTTCAGACTCTGCCAGAGTACTTAATCAAAGAAGAAGGACTTTGAGCTTTTTCTTTTTTTTTTTTACTGTTTTGTAATTTTTATTCCACAAATATTTAGCTAGTGGCCTTAAATCTATTTAGATGATGGGTCTAATGAAGTGTTATTTTTCAAGAATTTTTTTCTTTCTCCAAAAAGCTCAAAATAGTCTCCTTCATGTAAATTATCAGCGCTTTGTCACTGTTTTGCATTGCCATTGTATTTGACAGATGTAACGTATGATGTTCATGTTTTAAAATATATACCGTATAGTAGTAGCCTACTATGACATATGAAATTATCTTATCTGCTGTAATCTCTGTTGTAATCTTCATACAAATGTGGTGTTGCAAACATGTATGCTGATCACTTAAGATGTTGTAATTTCAGGTGTGTCTTTTATAATGCTTTTTAAATTACAGCCCATCTTAAAATCTTTGAATTTACAACAATTTGTACCTGTTTCACTGTGTATTTATCAGTATCATCTAATATTATAACATTGTCGAGTAAAAAGGAAATAAAGTCAATGGCAGTCGAAAATGTTCAATCAGATGAATTACATTTAATACCAATAAAAAAAACGCGTAATGTGTAAAACGTAGGAATGTGTTTTTTATGTCCTCGTGTGTAGCATATCCTGGGCACGAGCATCTTAAATGTTGAAGAGGGAGATGTTTACGAAAAGTAATGTCAGCACATCATCTGGTGTGAAACTAACATGTATTGATCACAGTGACATTTCTTGCACCCATAAATGACTGCATGCAGTGTTCCATCAGTGGGCTGCAGCTCTTACTGCTACCCACTTTATTCCCATTAATGACACCTAATGTACCTTGACATACATTAAGAACCACTTCAATCCATATGTACAAACGTCTGTATATATGTGCTGTGACATTTCTGAATGCTTAAATGAACAGTTTTCATGCATAATGATTCCTCCTTCCACCAAAGTGGAGGCTGACTTGCAACGGCACCAGGGACAGCATCTGCTCCAGAGCCTGTTTTAATAGACCCTTCCAGAAACCTATGATGGTGGCCTGGAACTTCATCTACTGTATGTGCTGGTAATCCTTTTCTGTCCTGCTCATGGAGCCGTTGGCCTTCCACCTGCGCTGCCTGGCCCAGGAGATGAGCTCTTGGGGGAAGACTGATGTGGAGCTGGAGGCTCAGGTTGTGTCTACAGACCCTGGGAGCAAGACGGTCATAGAGACGGAGGCAAAGGAGGCTTTTACCTACTCAGAATCAGTCTGCGCATTCTGATTGAAGCCTGGTTTGTATGAATAACAAATAATAGCTCATATAAATGCTCGACATACGTCTGTTTGCTGCCCCACAGAAACGCATGTATGCTTTGGCATCCAACTCTGGCATGATTATTGTTTGTTCATTATTTTGCACGTACTCCATTGCTCACTACCTTTGCAACTATTAAACACTGACACTTTCATATAGTTTTTTTCTGATTTAGAATATATGAATTATACAAATGCATATTCACTGTGTATCTCAGCAACATTCAGTGCATATATATTTTGTAAAGCAAACAATAATGCTTAGCTGCTGTTGTGTGATTACATATTCTGTAGCATCGTTAAGTCTGGTGCAAACAAGTTGCATATATTAAAACACAATTACATAGTCATCAGAACTATATTAACTGTTGTGTTGGTGGCTTACATATGCTGTGTGATCTGTTTTGCTGACACAAAATGATCTAGATGTAAACTGCATGATGGTGTTTCTGAGTCAGTGCAAAAACATAAACTCTGCCACAGGGACACTGTGAAATACACACCAATGTATACTGCCCTCAGCAGTTTTGATGTAAGACTGAAAGGAATCATTTACTCTGAGAAATGAGTTTCTGTATAATACAGATGACCATGTTTTATGTTGATATAATGGAATACATTATTTACATTGTGAAATATGTGGGGATATTCAGCCAGTATAACAGCAGTATTTATTTATCCTTGTCATTCATGACTAGAGTTGCTTCCTGCGAGATAAAAGGTGCAGGCTGACAGTTGGCTAGAGTTTATGTTTATTCTTCAGTGAGATGGACTTCCTGTTGCTGTGCTTCATGGTGTAGAGCAGCGCTGCACCAGCGTCTGTTAGAGACTGGGGGGAACAGAATGAAGCAATGACCATAAAAAGTTAAGCAAAGCAGGCAAAATATTTTAGTACTAAACAGTAGAATTAATAAGGACATGATTTGATTTACCTGTGAGTCTGAAAAGACAGATTTTCTCTGGAAAAAAACACACAAAATAGTTAAGTGTATAACTGGTCATTCTAACCAATGTGAGACACTGACCTGATAAAAAAATACTGTAAAAACTCACCCTTGTGTAGATTTGTATGCTGTTGTTGTATATAGGCTCCATGGTTTTAACCCATTCTTGGTATGTTTGATGGTCCTCTGAACTTCGATTATGCATTCTGCAAACAGACAGACTCACTATGTAGTACAGTATCTGTAGCCTAAGAAATACTCTGCATCTAATAAAAAGCATGCATAAAGACACACACTGTCATTTTACTTCCATTATCAAGTAGATGATAAGGAATGAAAAAAAAATGAAAAGCTTTGAATTACAAAAAAATGTCACCAGTTTGAGATAAAATACTGATGTCTTAAAATCCTCAGTTCATCGGATTAATCAGATGTACAGGACCAGTCTGGTACTGTATTTGAACATTTTAATTTCAACTAAAGAGACAGACAGTTCATCTGATTTTCCTATAACTAATGTTTTACTTTTTGTTTTTTAGTTTTGTTCTGAGTTTCTGCAATCCAATGCAGTCATATTTGTCTGCATAATTACTGGCCTTGTCATTTTACCTGTCGTTTGTCTTTTATGTGTTTAGTATACAGAATTCACCCTAATTAAACCCATTTGTCAGACCTCAGCATTAAAGAGCCCCTATCATGCTCATTTTCAGCATGATATTTGTACTCTTGGGGTCTACTAGAATAGGTTTACATGCTTTGATTTTCAAACACTGTCTGAGCTCTTGGCCCACCTTCCTGAAAAGCCCAGTCTGCTGTGATTGGTCAGCTGGCCCACTCTGTTGTGATTGGTCAACTAAATTCCAGCCACTGGGCTGGCCGTGCTTGCTCATGCAGCACTAATGGGCAGCACATTTGACAAACTGGGCTGGCTTTCTCAATCAATGACATCATTATTGAGGAATTTCAAACATGAATGTGGGCGAGCCATTTTTTAGGCAGTTGAGAAAAAGTGCTGTCTGTGGGATAGAAAGCTCTATTTGGAGAGAAATTAGTTTTTTTGTACTTTAAACATCTATTACATACACAAAAAACTATATAACATAATAAAATACTGACAGAAATCCCAAAAAGCATAATAGAGCTCTTTAAGTAGCTCTCATTCTACATGTTGCCCACACAGAAATGTTAGTCAGAGTTCCCTCCATCCCTCCTGTTACTCACATCGCTCTCTCGATCAGCTTCCTCTGCAGCTCTCCCTCCCTGCTGGCATCGAGGAAGCGGCCTCTGACAGCCAGAGCGGCGCTGGCCTGTGACGAGTTGAGCTGAATGATGGCCAGAGAGAGAGAGGACAGGGCCGCCAAGCTGAGAAGGAGGGTCACACATTTTTATCATAAGAGTGCTTTTCAACATTTACAGCTTCAGCCTTGCTATTATTAGTACTCTGCAAACACACACACGGGGGCCACTTTGTGACGATGAATTGCATGACCTTCATTCAGCATATGAAACAAGCAGACTGAGTTGAGAGGTTCATTTACTGTGTGGCTAAATGTTAGAATGGATGTGAAATGCAATTTACATGGCGCAATCATTTCTGCGTGATGCGAAGGTTCCTGTATCTCAGCAACAGCTTCCACTCCTTGGATTTTCAAAACCGCTTTGCCTAAAGCATTACTGAGATTGGTATAAAATAATACATCAACGGTTGTCCTCAGGTTGAAAATGACTCGTTGATTAAAGATGTCAGAAGATAACTTGTTTAAGCTTTCAAGGAGGCCATAAGCATGCTAACAGCTCAGTGGTGTGTGTGCGTGCGTGCGTGCGTGTGTGTAAAGGTAATCTGAAAAAACAAAAGTGAGAGAAACACTGTAATTATGTAAACATCATTATCACCTGTCATCAGTAACTTCTCGTTCTGTGGTGATCACTCTAAGCATCCTCTGTCCATTCCTCTGCCTGTACCTGATCTGCAGCTGGATGGACACACTGCTACCAGAGGTCGGCACCGACACTGAAGAGAAGCACAGAAAGAACAAATATGAATCGAGAGTTTCAGGTTTTGTAAAAAAATAAATAAAAATCTACCGTTTTGGAGCACATGTTGCTTCTTTGACCATACTACATATGGTGGCACGGCCTGGATTGGTTTATAGATGTACAATGAAAATCAGCAAATGTAAGTGCTACAGTGGCCGAATGAGTCAAACAGCGGTCTGACCTGTAAGAGCACCACTTAGCTGATGCAATATCTGGCACATCAGTGTGCTCCTATGCTCACAAAAACAATGCTAACATGCTGATGTTTTCAGGTAACATTTACCAGGATTCATCATCTTAGTTAAGCATGTTAGCGCGCTAACAGTTGCTAAGTAGCACTAATCACAAAGTACAGCTAGGCTGATGGGATGGTGTGACAGATATTTAGTTATTGGGTATTGGACAGTCAAGGGATCACTAAAAAAGTTATAAGAATTTATCAACTCTGGATGATTTTCAGATGGACATTACAAAGACTTCCTCGGGTGGTCATGAGCGTCGATGACATTCTGGTGTCTGGGCATGATGACATGATGACCTACAGAATCTCCACTACAGGACTCTGACCAAAGAGTGAAAAATATGTCTTTATAGCACCAAAAGGTGGTGTACCAAGGGTACAGAATCGAACACATGGGAATTCATCCGTTGTGACATACTGTACCCGTTTTCTCTCACCTTCTGCATCCGGTTTACTGACTCCAAACTGGAAGGTGATCTCCTTATCTGGGTCCACGTTCCCCACCTGTCTGGTCCCTTTGTGTCCTGCCTCCCTCTCTCCTTTCATATGTCTGGACCAAAGCAGAACATCAGTCCAGTGAAGTGCATTCATGTGCCAACTAGACCACTCGATGACGAATTTAAGAATGTCAGTATTCAAGGTTTATACAGCACATCTCTTACAGTGATTGGGGCAGCAGTAATGTGACAGTGCAATGAGTGGCTATGGTCCTGTTCTCAATGATCTGTTCAAACTCTTGGTGCAACCTATTGGGGCTCGCTATCACCACCTGGGGGACAAAACACACAGATAACAAGATCTGATGAGTGATATACATTATAAAAACTACTGGTACTCAATATAAAAATCTGACAAACGTTGAAACACATCACAACACATCTTACTGTCCCTCCAGTGCGATCAGCGAGTCCCCCCAGCTCATCCAGCCTGCAGTCTGTTCCCTCTATGGACAGCACAGACACTGTAACACTAATGAAAGAAGGACATGTCAGTATGAACTTCATTACAGCACAACACTAGACCAGCCTAGACCGCTTATTAGTACTAATATTAGCATTAGTACTCGTCTTATAGTTATTTTTTGTCGGTGGAGCAACAGTGCTTTAAGTATGTAAATGCATGTTAATAGTCTGTTCAGCAGTTCCATTCTTGACATTGATGAGGAGATGTGTACCAACCCCTGATTGGCAGCATATTCCCCCAGCTCCTGGTAGAAGATGGTGGATGAGAGGAGGGTGCGAGCATCAATATCTTCTTCCTCTAGATTCCCCAAATCTGTGTTGGCCTTTCCATCTGTACAGATAATCACCTTCGAGATCAGCAGGAATTGTAGGTCAGGATTATATATTTTTTTTTTAGAAAATTGACATGTTTGCTTTTAGAATTTATTTTGCACAAGCTTTGCTAAATCTATGCAGTGCTGTGAAATGATCATTTACTTCATGCCACATGTACAACATGGGCTAAAACGTACGCATATACATCTGGTATAGTCTTCTTAATAAGAACGAACCTACCTTGGACCCCGGCTGTCTGCAGGCTATTGCAATCGTCAGCAGAGCAGCTGGGCCGAGAGCTGTGGTCCCACCTTCAGATAATCTTTCAAGAAGAAAATCCAAAAAGCACATCTGTCATTTGAGGATACATTTAGTACTATGTTATAAAAGACTAAAACAATTGATTGTACTCAAATTACTGCTTTTTGTTCTTACCCCATGACTTGTCTTTGTAAGTAGTCCTTGGTCTGTGAGAGTGGAGGTGGAGTAGGGAAACCGGCTGCAGCCTTTTTCAGAAAGTCGCTGTCAGTTAACTCGGGACCGCTCAGGGAATGTGACGTGAAATGCTCATTTCCATGCATTGTCACCTGGTAACAAAAACATTAGGGGATGAAGAAAAGCAGCAGTAAATACTATGCATTTCTATATGAGAAAATAATAAGCTGAGAAAAATCAAATATAAGTCAGACACAAACTTAAGAGAAAGAAATCAGTAATAGAATTAGGAAAGAAAATGTCTATACAAATCTATTGTGAACATTAAATGAACTGTTTTTCAATGTATGTACCTGAGAGTTGAAGGTGATGAGTCCCACTCGTTTGTCAGGTTTTTGTTCACTTAGTCTCTGAACACACTGCAACACGGCTTCCTGGACAAACTGGTTGGAAGACAATGATTTCTTATCACCAACAACATCTTGATATCATCTTTGCACAGCCGCTATTGTTGTGGTACTATCTGTTGTGCACGTACACAAACAGCATTTTGTAAGTGTTGTGTTTCAAGTCAATTTATGATGTGTTGTGTTACTTAGAGAGTTTGCCCTTTTTTAAATGAACTCTAACTGGACCTACAGGATGTTTAGACTCACATAGTGTTCACTTTTCAGTTTTACAAAGTTAAAAATGAGGGGGAAAAAAAACTCACTTCAAGACGAGATCTGTCGACAACCTGCTCTCCCTCTGACCTCTTAAAACAACAGAGATTGATCATTTGAAACACCACATGTTGTATTTGTGAAAGCCAGTAAACAGATCAGTGTCAAGTCGTGTGCTTTTACCTGAGAGGTTGTGCTCATGGAGCCGGAGATGTCAATGCAGAAGAGCAGCAGAGCGTCAGCAGCACACACAGGCTTTTCGTTAGGAGAGAGCAGAAAGAGGCCATCCTGGTGACGACACTGTGTTATACTGGGAGTGCTGGTCGGCTTCCAGGGCTGACAGAAGTAACAGTCCTCAACCTGCAGTTCATCATTAGAAGATAACATACTGAGAAACATTACCAACACAAACTGAGTCCCCTATGCAGCCTGTATCAATCAATCCAAACCCAGTTATCCATGGTTCTATTATGCTATGAACAATAATGCTTACACTTGTCATTCTCTGTATTTTCCCAGTAGTGAATACAAGGAGATATACAGTTATTATTCACATTTTAAATCAATGCTTCTTAATCGTGTTGCTATTACTACTTAGAATAAAGATGGAATGAAATACCACATTGGCATAGCAGGACTCCAGCACAGAGCCACACCGCGAGCAGGGGGTGGGTTCTCCTTGTATGGTCTGCACTGGAAATATGCAAACATCATGGTCATCATAAGCCAACAGGACTGAAAATTTAACTAGATGGGCGATAATTAAGGTTTTATGGTAACGATAAAAGTTTACTCACTTTCCTCTGAGAGTAACTTTCCTAAACTGACAAGGAGCACATTAGGATTCCCCGGCAGAGGCCCTTGATCTGCTGATCCTGAGTAGGGAGCAGCAAGAGCATTAAACACAAGCACTGGTGGTGTAAAAACATTTGTGGTAAGTGTTGTTCTTTTGACAGAGTGACAGAGACTGTTGCGATTACCTTTACTAGAAGACGAGACAAGTGACGTGTCTGAGAGTGATTCCTTAGATGATGAGCGAGGTAATTTTGGTGCGGGCCACAGCACCAGGTACACTGGCATTGACTTCAGGAATGGAGGTCTCGGAGGAAGAGGTGGGACTGACGCTTGAAAGCAGAAAAGAATGAGGATGATCTGTCTATTCCTTAATGCTGTCAAATAAAAAAAATGAATGCAAATAGAGAAAGAAAATTGTGCGTTTACCTGATGTCCGGGCCAACACACTGCGAGTGTCAGCTGGCAGCTTCACCTCGCACCCCGTGCCTTCTGGTGTGGTGTACGAGTAGTTTGGGTCCCAGGGATGGCCATTTAAATCGGGCTCATCTTTCGGGAGGTCGTAGATAAATGCCTGACTGTTGGTGTTGGAGGAAGGGAGTGGCTGGCTGTAAGGAAGGGACTGGCTGCAAGATGCACCTCTCATGTGTGGTGGAAGAAGAGCTGGCAGATAGTGGCAGTGTGTTAAAGGAACAATTTACCCAAAATAAAATAAACTGTCACTCATTCAGTAGGCTGCAGAGCAATGGAATTCCTACATAAGAGCAGTGGACCACCAAACACACAGTGATTTACCACCTGCAGCTCAATCTCCATCTATGAATCAAACTGTAGGCCTAAAGGGCTAGTTCGCCAATATTAAAAAAACAAACAAACAAACATATTTTCTCTCACTTGGGATGTACCAATCCAATATATTGGATTGTTTTTGTAAACGAGGGGCAAACTTTCCTGATTAAATAAAGCCTTTTTTATTTAATTTGTTTAAATTATCGCACTGACTTTAATAACTGAAAGAGCAGCGGCTAACTTTTCTGTGTGTTTGGTAGACCTCAGTGGAGTGTGACTCACAGGATAACACTAATAAATCTAAGGTATTTGGGTAAATATTACTACAGTACTGAAACTAAACTTATTCAGCCATATACTGCCACATTCACAGTACCTGTTTTTCGAGGAGGTTTCTTCACCTCCTTGCTCTTTTCCAACTGTTCAATAACCTTGGAGTGAGATTGGAGGGATTTCGGTGATTTGGCTTCTGCAGAGTTTGTTGAAGGAGGAGGAGGGGGAGGATTGCTAGGACGGATCCGGTTAACAGGAGGGAGAAGAGCTGAAAAGCACATAGGTAAAAAAATAAATATGCAGTGGCTGTTAATTTGAGAGAACAGCGTCTTGCAAGAGAAATGCGAGCGCAGACAAAACAACTGGTGCAGCGACGACCTTTGTGCTGTGAAGAAAATGTGACTCAGGTGGCAGATGGCTTTTACAGAGAAAAGCAAAGTATCTGAAAGAAATGTGTCCTTTAAGATAGACAGGAGAGGTAGTGTGTGCGTCACTGATTGCATAATACATAATGGTACTTAAACAACCAGTTAAACAGAAAGCGGTGATGAAAGGAAAAATCCACCTTCCGTATTTATAAATTAGCAGTTATTTTGTAATTAAGTATTGGAATTAACTTGTTTAATCTCTCTGTCTCTCTTATTCTCCCGTTTATGACTGAAACTATATTTTCCAAAAAGGCTTTTTGCCATCCTGCATAGAATGGAGTGACGTGTTGGTGATAGGCATTGTGTCTGCACAGTGAAAGCTTTGTGTCTCTTTGGTGGATTTCTTCGAACTGGTGAGTCAACAATGAAGCTATTTGAATCTGAGACTGACTGTGACGACAGCTGCCTCAGTTATTTTTCACTTCCCATTCCCACTTCCCCAGGCCCTGCCTTTCTGTGAAGCTTTGCAGTCATTGTCATTCTCCACCTGTCCACCAGATGCCCTCGGACTCTGACGCCCACAAATCCTTCTGCTCACCTGTGTCCCATCCTCCGATCAACCTGATACCAGGCCCTTCTGCAAAGTCAGTGGCTGCTTACTGCCCTTGCTCTCCAGCCTCTTCTCCCAGAACCTGAATCTCTACCTGCCTGCACCCTTTTCCTGCCCCATTCCTGTTAACATGTGGATTAGGCTACTTCTGTTTGGACCTGATACCTTTGCCTGTAAGTTATCACCTATTATTTTCGTTTCCTTGCTGCCTTGTAACACACACCACAATAAAATCCGTTGATGTTTTAAACAGTTGAAATTCTGTCACGTGTCAAACTATTGCAGCAAAAAAAAAAAATATGTGTCTGGCTAGTGATATGTGGAATTGAGAAAACTAAACAGAAATATTAGGTGTATTTTTACACAAGTATTAGTGTTATAAATGTGGATGTTTCTTTGATGTCTGGGAGTGTTTGAAATTAATCACCTGAGCGCTTAATGCAGTTGGATCCTGGGGCGTCTTTCTGACTCAGCACATAAACAAATCCACAAGCAAATTCCATAATGACTCACCTGCCTGTGAGAGAGAGGACCTAATAACACATTACAGAAGATACATTAACGTCTTTACCACATTAAAAAAAACTAATTGCAGTCCAATCCAAAGTAATTACAGTGGCCTAGGCTACAATGTTGTTAAGGGGAGCATGTGACATTCAGTTCTTGATGTCGACACGCCTTTAAGAAGCGCTACTGTAAATAAAAAAAATAATACAAATAAAAAACTGAATCCACACAAAGCAGCCAACATGTTAACCTTTTGTACCTGCAATATAAAATCAGCACATCCTCTCAAAATAAGCAAGACGTACTTACACGTGCAGAGTCCTTCAAGTGCTGCCAGTGTAGCCTACTGTACAACCATAATCATGAAACCTTCTTATAAATGTTTTAACTAACTGTGTGACGTCTTCTTAGTCAGCATTCCCGTCTCAGACATCTTGTCCAGCAGGTTTCTTATGGGGTTCCATTTGTGCCAAAGCCTGGAGTGATACTGCTACCGCAGTGTGGTATGCGCACAATGCTGCGACATTTACTGCGTGTTGCCTAACTCAAGTTAAACATTTCATGAGCGTAGATAAAAATGGACGGAAGAAGTAATGAGAAACAGGGCGGTAAAAGGTCGAAGGTCAAGATGATTAATATGCCTTTAAAAGTAAAAGAATACCGTGGCCTACACAGACTCTCCTGACATATTCTTTCATATACACAGATCTTGCTAGTGAAATATATATTATGTCATGCTATTATATTATTATCACTTAAAATAATAGCATTTGTCATGTGATATGTCATTTTATTTGTTTTTACGCCAAGCCTTCTGTGTACTGGAGAACGGAGGACAGAAGAAATGAATGCCTAAACTAAAAAAAAACAATTTAAAACCAAACCAAACAAAATAAAACAATTTATTTTGTTTTTGTTTGACTTCCAGTATCTTACTATAGGCCTCTGTTTGATTCATGTAATCAAATTAATGTATATGTGAAATAAATTACCTGATTGCAAAATAAACAAACAATAAACAAACAAAAAAACATGATATACAATTGAAATATTTGAAATTTATTTGAAAATGGTGGCACATATTCACACATATATTTGTGTCTGTTATTTTGTCTTTTGTGTTTGTCTTAAAATATGAAAAAGAGTCAACAGCCATGAAATAGGCTATACTTCACCATCTTTGCCACAAGCATGCTAACACCCCAAACTAACTTCAACCTGCTGGTGGGGCTAGATGTAAAGTCATTGGATCACTAGAGTCTTTGGGGTTCATCCTCGGTGCACCGTGCATGACTGGTCAAAATTTCATAGCAATAAATTTGATAGTTGTTGGGATATTTCAGTCTGGACCAAAGTGGTGGACCAACCCACTGACCAACATTAGTCACCCATAGACCCACACAGCTAGCATGGCAACAACAAGTTGTCAACAAAATGGTTTCGAGGCAAAACAATTAGACGTTTATTTTGAAAATCCTTTCCCTCAGTCAAAGTAACTTCTACGTGCTTCTACATAATGCGTATTAAGTAAATATTAACCTTGTGTGCTCCCATCATTGTAAACTTGTGCCTGGGTAAAGCTCATGTAACAGCTTTCTTCATTACAGTGACCTACGGACATGATGGCTGTAAATAAATTTTGTTCTCTTCTGTTTCGTTTTAATGTGCACACATGCATGCAAACAAACAAATGCAATCACACATATACACATACAGCTCCTGCACAAACAGTAAATTTAGTCTTTGATAAGTTAATTCATTTTGCAGAATTAGCCTACTCAAACCAAAGTAGGTTAGAATATTAAGGTCTTAACACATTTTATATTTATAAAATACTTGGGAACAGATTATATCTGACATTAACTCAGAATCAGTGACAACATATGATAATAATAATTGTTTGTTTTTTTGGAAAATGTGAAAATTAACTTTCTGTGAGAAAAAAGTTTAGGACATTGTATATTAGACAGGGGAAAGTCACTCTGTAACTTCAACATAATTTGCTGGGTAGAAGCCCTCCTTCCCTCCGTTCAGGACTCCTCGACACCAGCCCTGGTCGTCCTCCTCCTCCACCTTCAGGAACACTTCACCTGTTATCACAGAAAAAAAGTCTGTTCATCAACATAAAAAAAAAAACTTGATTTAATGAAGAGTAAGTTGTGTGTCATGAAACACAGAGTACGTCAGTAAGTCTACTTTACTTACTTTACTTCCAACCAATCAATCTTATGGGAGTTTTCTAACTCACCACCTTACTTATTATTTGACACTTTTGACTGTTCTATAGTTTAACTAAATCAGCTCAATGCACGTTAAAACCATTGCAAAAATGCCATAAGATGTTCCTATTACACCCCCACAAACTCTTTTAAAATACAAAGCCTGTGCAATTTTCCAACTTTTTATTTTTGTATAAGTTAGGAATTGTACATTATATGTTCGTTTGAAAAATATAATTTTGTTGTTGTTAGCCTTGATTAACTGTCAGCTTGACTCAGTTGCCCAGAAGTCTGGTTACAAAACTTACAGAAGCCTTGCAAATGGTTCTTTCATGTTTTTGTACTATCTGTTAAGCTTTTAATGCTTTATCAACCAGAATAAGAAGAGATAAATGCAATTTCAAAATATCTCTCTTTAAAGGGTAACTACTGTTTTTTTTTTCAACCTGGACCCTATTTTGCTATGTTTGCTAAGTGACTGATGTGAACAACAATCTTTAACAGTGAGATCGCTGCAGTCCACAGCAGCAAAACAAGCTACAATGTAAGTTAATAGGGCAATTATCCAGCTTGTATTTACCTTCACAAAAGTGCTCGTTTTGCCACTGACAGGCTTAGATTAATATTCTAAGTGTCTGATAATATTATGGAAGGGATTTCTAAGGAGGTCAACCTTTCTGTTAAAGAGTAAGATCCTTTTTTAAAACATTAAAACATCTGCAGAATTGCATTCGCTAAACCCACCAGACTTCATGTAAATAAACAATAATTTTATCTTTGTAAAATACACTTTTTTGGTTCATCTTTTCATACCATCACAACTCTAGTTTTGATTGAAACAAACACATAGTTTACCGATTTACATGTGAAAATATGTTGGCTCTATAAACGCTAAAATAATTGCTTTTTTAAATGGAGTCTGTTGGGTTTAGCGCTAGTGACTTCCTTTCTATAATTTTGTCAGACAGAATATTAATCTGAGCCTGTCAGTGGCAAGACGAGCACTTTTGTGAAGGTAAATACAAGCTGGACAATTGCCCTATTAACTTACATTGTAGCTTGTTTCGCCCCTGCTGACTGCAGCGATCTTAATACTGGACCAATGTCAAAGATTGTTGTTTCTATCAGTCACTTAGACACAAAAACATAGGAAAATAGGGTGCTGGTTGAAAAAAATGGTAGTTACCCTTCAAGCAAGTTTTGTCTTCGCAGGATGTGAATGATATTTTAGCCACAAAACTAAAGTTTAGAGCTGTTTAATTGTACCCTGGAAATCCAGAGTTCTCGCGAGAGCACAAATTTGAATTTGCTCAGCAAGTCACTCTGGCATTGAGTAATGATGCTCATTAACTATGTCCTTGTAGCCGAGCTGCACCAATCACATCGGTGTATCTGATATAGGCGGGCCTGAGGCGAGGTAAACAGATGACGACAGTTTAATCTACCAGTTAGCTCTGCTGGTAGCTAAGCGTATGGGGCTCTGGATACGTCACCCTGTGTATTGTTGTGATTGGTCGTAGTGTTATCCAATTGCGTGCAGTGAGATTTTCAAATGCATGCTTGGTGCCGCCCCTCGAGTTGGGCCATTTTCATTACTCAATGCCAGACCCTTAATCTTTTGGATTTGGGTCTGGATTTCCAGGCTAGTTTAATTGTACGATCTGTACTTAACTAGCTATATGAATTAAACATCTGTTTTCACACTTTGATAAAACAGCACTATCAAACAGCTTAAAGATAAAACTTGTATTTTCATAAAGAGCTGGCTTTAATACCCAGAAATAATGTAATGTAACATCAGCCAGTCAGACATCATTTTAGAGGGATGGGATGCATTTCTTGTCTTCCCACTCAGATTTATACTGATACAAAGGTTGTAATAATGTATAAAACTCTTACCTATTGTAGCTTTCAAACACTGAGAATAACACTTCTGTCTATATCATTTGAGTGTCGTCACATCACACTTTATGTGTCACCTGCTTTAAAGGACAGCTCATCGCCCTCCTCTCCCACGTAGTCGTACAAAGCTCGCACCTTCACACCCCCAATCATCACACTAACAGGAGAAGACGTGGACGTTTGAACAGTCAGAAAAAAACATAGATATGACTTGGAATAAAAATGTACATTGTTCTTTATTTACAAAATGTTTTATCATAGATTGAAAGCACTTCACTGGGAAACTTACGGTTGGCCCTCTTTTCTTTTCTGGTCTCTCTTCTTTCTATTTAGTTTTTTTACTGGTGGGACCCATTCCTGATGGAAGAGTGTAGTGAAGTTTGTGTTCAAATGTATCAACACTTTGGCCAAGTAAAACACATCAATACAATACATCAATATTCCCACAAAAAAGGTCTTGTTTATGTGAGTTTGAGACAATGTGTGAGACCAAGAATTTCTTTTACTGAGGTAAGAACAGGTTTGCACACAAAAACAATATTCATTTGAGAAGATATTGCCACCTTTAGTCATGATGTTCCTAATGTAAGACTCCAATAAGGTAGTCTTTTGTTCTGCTACATACTGTAAAAACATATTATACTTATATACTTATTGTAATTTGGTCATCCTGGGAGTGCATGTACTGTATTTTTCCCCTCTGTGTATTGTGAGTGAAATGTAACATACTTCAATCTTTGGCCAGTCGGTGGGCATGCCAGGACCATGGTTGTTCTTCCACCATTTAATATCATCTTGCTCACTGATGGACATCAGAGTGTTGTGGAGCTCACTGTAGACCACCTTCACACTGACACAAGCACACAGTAAATACACAGACAACAACACCTGCTCTGCATTAACCCCTAACACTATACTCACACCCAGTCTTCTGATGGCTGCTCACCTCTCATTGTTGGTGATGTCAAGATGTCTGTGGATGGAGAGGAAAGTCTGCTTCAGAAAGCTGATCCTCTTCCTCTCCTCCTCTTGTGACAGTTCAAAAATGGCTTCCATCTCCTCCATGTAGCGAGGTGTGTAGGACGTCACGTCCTCCAGCATTTTCTCGTAGCGGTCTCTACTCTGCAGGCAAAAGGGAAAAAGCTAAAGTGGCTCCGTCAGGATTCAGAACATCTACTGTGTTTCTTTAATGGAGGACAATCTAAAATCTATAAATCATCTGGTGCTTTTTGCCGTTCCTATGCTGGGCTCCATAAACACTGAGCAGTGTAACAATAACACATCTCCATACAAGGGAAATGCTTGGAACAGAAGTTTAAGGCTGGGGCTTGCACTCGCAAGAGTTGATAGTGAATCACTGCATGCAGCAGGCAAACAAAATGTTCCTGGAATGCAACATGTTTAACTGTGTGGCATGTCATGAATCAGGGGTTGTGAATTTAAATGAAGCCCTTATTCAACACTCATGACTTAGCCTATCTGGAGTGAAGTGGTGCAGTGTGTTAACATCCCTCACCTTTTCTTTCTCCTCTGTGATCTTCTCTCTGGCCTCCGTGATTTTCTGCTTTTTCTCTGGACTCATCTCAGTGTTTCCATTTGCTTGTTTCTCTTTGTCGAGGGCTGTTTGCTCCCTCTGACAGGACTTGTGATATGCAACTCGGGCCTTCTCCAGCTGTTGAATACAGATTTGCACACATGCATGTTGTTTATTTAAAGGAAAAGTTTGACATTTTTGGGGATATTTGCTTATTAGCTTTCTTGTCGAGAGTTAAATATGAAGCTGTGGCTAGGAGATGGTTAGCTTAGCTTAACACAAAGACTGGAAACAGCTAACCATGTTCATTTGTTGGACATTCGTATGGACGACTCATTTAAAGGCACAGTTACTGAATATTTTGATGCATTCACAGTATTTAGCACCTCAACCTGCTTTATAACCAAAACAAAAAAGACATGGAAATCTCACTTTTTACAATATGGGACAGTTAAAGTTGTCAATTTAGTTTGTTTTAATTGATTGCTAACATGTATTTCTTTTTGTGGCTAGAAAAGCGTATGCATAACTTAAAGGCATAGTTTGACATTTTGGGAAATACATTCAATACAGTTTGTTAGCTTAGCTTTATGGGGGGCTTATGTGGTGGACTATTTCTTGGACTTCTTGAAGAAGAAATAGTCCGGCACCAAACACCCATAAAACCACAATGTGTCTATTTACACTTTTGCTTTTGTATGGATTAAACAAAGAAGATACAAAGTGTTAATTAGTAAGCGTAGTAAGAGCCAGTGACTGAAAAGAAAGGGCAGAGCCAGACTAGCTGTTTATGCTAAGTGTAGCTAACTGTCTCCTGGCTATAGCTTCATATTAACCATAAAGACTTGAGAGTGGTAGTGATCTTCTCATTTAACCCTTGGCAAGAAAGCAAAAAAGTGTATTTTCCAAAATGTCAAACTATTCCTTTAAAGCATACTTAAAAACTGTTGTTGTGCATTTTAAGACCTTTGAAATAGTAGTTTGACAAAAAAACTAAAAATATTTTATCAGTACTTCAAAGTTCACTTGCTAGCTTTTTTCTGAGCTTTTAACCACATCTTGTGGTTTTCATCAGCAGATGGAGTTGCCAATTAATGCAGTTGGCAAACTCCATTTGCTTATATAGACAATGAGATGCAGTTGAAAGCTATTAAAGAAAGCTAGCACGTGGACAAAAAAGTGGAGTAAAGATTTGGTGTCGAACTTCCATTGCTACATATGACCACCATGAGAAGAACATGCAGACACACACCTTCATTGTCTTTTTAGACCAGGGTTTCTGCGCACGAGAAAAACTTGTGTTGTTGTCATGACTCTCCCTGAACCCACAGAAGAGTTTCTTTGGAAATATCTCCTTCTGCCAGGTCTTCACTCGGGTCCCTTCCTCCTCCATGAGCGATTGGGAGATAGAGGAGTGGAGGGCGGACAAACGCTCGGTGGAGGTGAAGAAACATTGCCACGCTCTCATGAGGGAGCCATAAAGTGGCCCTGGGCAAGGAGAAAAAAAAGACAGACTGAGGAATTAAATAACACAGAGCACAGAGGTGAGTCATGGAACCAATAGAGAAATAATGACCCTCATTTGTAAAGTTACAAGCACAGATGTAGCCATTTAATAAGAATCAAGAGGTAATTTTAACTTGATGACAGCTGAGATGATCAAAAAAGGCCTGGGAATGCATGTTTTCGGTTTTTAGGCTCCCCATAATGCAGCTGCCCATACTTACGAGAATCCACTATAGTCTTCCACTTGCTGCTCCACTGGCTGAGCTGCTGGGCGTACTGTTTTTCTACTTTTGCTCTCTCCATGAAGCAGGCCACAATGTCGTTGCAGGCCTGGAAGGACTGTTCAGTTCGGTGCACTGTACGCACATAATTCCCCGGCTGGGAGGAGGAAAGATGATGATGATATGTAAGAATAACAGGCCTGCCCATTCATAAACACACATTAGTACGGTTTAGGATTAACTAGCTATGCCTAGGGTTGTAGTTTACTTAGATTTGATCATAAATATAATCCTCACCATCCAGAAGCTCTGTTTCTTGGCATCCTGAGCTGGCTCTTTGGGAAGGCTCGCCATTATTGGGAAGGTGTCTGTCTCAGAAAGCAAGAGATAGCTGTTTGTGTTATACGAGAGAGTTGCTCAACTGGTTGGGATGCAAAACGAGCAAGGAAAGAGAGCTTTTATTGGCAGACAGGTGACATTGATTATCATGCAACAGGTTGGACGTCTACAGAATGTAATGTGCATACAGCAGGCTGACTTCCTCATGAACAGAGCCGTTCCCCCAGTCTGATAGGAAATAATTGGTGGCTGAGACCTTGGTGTGTGTGTGTGTGTGTGTGTGTGTGTGTGTGTGTGTGTGTGTGTGTGTGTGTGTTGCTGAGCTTATTGCCATAACAACTTTGAAGATTCTGATGAGGTGTTATTTACACTGTACAGTGCTTGGATACATCCAAGAAGCCCCCTGCGTGAGGGGAGGGGGGGTCATGCAGTGGCAGACTGGAATCCACAGGGGTGGGATCTGCCAGTAGGAATAGAACAGCTGCTCCGGCATTCTTCCTGTTGCCTTCCCAAAATAAACAGCAGGGAAAGGTCATCTTTCCCTTTGCTCTGACTAATACAAGGCCTATTAGAACCAACTGTCTCCCACTCTGCCATTCGATTTGGAGATCATGACCACAAGTGCAAGATTTCTGCTCTGGCAAACACACAAGAATGCAGGATTTAAAAGGAATAACGCGTCCAGATAGCAGACATTTTTGCACAGCATGTAAAGCAAAGCGCAAGTGGCACATACGTTGGAGGGAGATTGAACAAAACAAGGGAGATGCATGCACAAACATGCAAAGGATGCAGTCACATTCAGGCCTATTTTTGTCTTGGTAACACGTTGCCACATTGCTGGCTGAGTAATATGAAAGTGACTAACCACACCTCATCACAAGACTGAGCATGACGGAGAGTCAGGCTCATCTAGGACTTTCTTTCCCTCAGCTTGCTGGTGTTAATGCGTATATTGTCATGTTATTTCATCATATTTTTGTCACTATGAGCGCCTGCAAGTGGAAACATGGTGGGGAGTTCATGAAGGCTCAACTTAGATTGCACTTCATTGACTTTCTCTGATTCTGTTCTTGCTCATGCAGAGGAAAAGAAGATGTTTGAAACTCAACAGCTCATCTTCTCATTTTATCACACAGAAACATTCATATCAAAGCATATCAATGCTAATAAAAACTCCATCCAGGAGTCAAAAAGAATCAAGAAGTGGCAACAGAGCAGTCATGCCTGGGAGCACTTACATTTCTCTCTGAATCACCAGTGATTACTCAAGTGACCACTTGTTACTGTAGTTCAAGGGCTGCTGAGGATTTTCTCTCCATTTCTCTGTCCGTCTCCCCCTTTCCGAGTGCGCCTCTCCTCCTCTAACACATGCTTCTCTCCCTCTCTCACTGACCTAATTTTCCCTTGGCACTTAAAGTTACACACACGTTGATCTGAAAGTGGGCGTGAGACACAGAGACAATGCAAGCAAAAAATATAATTAAACAAATCAGAGCGTTTGCATGGTAATCGCTCTGCTGATTATTGGCTTCAGGACAAAAAAAGAGTAAGAAACTTACCTTTCTTGCTTTTCTCCCCTGTCAGCTGTGGTATTCTAGTTCACAGTCATGAACTCTTCCCGCTCTGTTCCCTACTTTAACCCCATCCTTTGCTTCTTTAACTCCTTGGCTTCACTCCCTACGAGGCTGTTCAGCTCTTTGACTAGCACCCTCTCACTTTCTCTCAACAAAAACAGCTGGAAGAATCCCCCTCCTTCTCTCTCTCCATGCCTGTCCCTCCCTCTGTTTCTCTCAATATGGTGCTAATGAGATGCTGAACCTTCATTTTGAATGTTCGCTGGTCACAGAAACGTGTCAGTGTGGCACAGAGTCATGTGAGCTTATTAGTGAGTGTGTGTGACAGCAGGGGGAGTGTGGGTGTCCCATGAACTGCCACATTAGCCCTGTGCCCTTTTGTGACCTGCCTTTCTCTCTGTGGTCAGGCCTAGAAAAAGAGCATGTCAAAGGGAGAACAGTATGCAGCATGTTCACTCTGTTGACTTACTGTGGGATTTTTACTCTTTTGGATATTTGCCAGAAGTTAACAGAGGACACCAGAGTTACAGTTCACTTACTGCTGTCTATATCTGGTTTATATATCTCAGTCGTTTTGCGATAAATGCAACCAAGGTATGTGGTCCTTTAGGCTCTATGATGACAGACATTGGAACAAGTTGCCTTTACATGTTAAAATTAAATAAATGGCCTATTGGTTTATTTGACGTCTCAAGGACCGCAATGGAAATAAGTAATGGACATCAGTGTGTCATCCAAGATGGTTTGTAGTTACAGTATGTGCTATTTAATGTCTCCCTTCCAACAATGCCAACTAACCTAAACTTTAGATTTGGTTCATGCACTGAACACCTCTCTCCCACACACCCACACAGTGACTTGCACATGGCTTGGACTGGTGCTGTTATCTATCTATCTATCTATCTATCTATCTATCTATCTATCTATCTATCTATCTATCTATCTATCTATCTATCTATCTATCTATACATTTATCGAATCACCGTGCACCTATATATTATTGAACTATCTACTTACATATACTATTATATTTTTATTGCACTAAGATTCTTATTGTCATATCATTATAATGTGTACAGCTTATCCTTGCATATTTTTTTACAGATTTAAAACAAATGTTTTTCCTATATTGTATTACTGCACTACTCTACGTGACTCTGCAAATTGCCCCCGGGGGACAAATTAAACTAAAGTAACTGAGAGAGTTGCAGTATGTCCCGGCAGAGATTTAGTCATTCAGATATTTTCTGCCTTATGTGCCCAGGTTTTGAGTCTTCTGCCTCATCCAAGTTCAATGGAGTTCAATGGAATTTTGTTTGTGTTGCTTACAGCATTTGAAAATGACATTTGAAAATTTCAAGAGTAACATCAGTTTCAAAAAGCAGTGCCCCTGTTTACTCTCCACAGACCACAATGTAAACACCCTTCATTGAAATACAGATGGGTGACGAATGAAAGGAAAAACCTGATTAAATGAGTGGAAAAACATAATTAAAGCAGTTGCTTGATGATATGCTGTGGCCTGCGCAGCCAACAGATCTCAACCCATTTGAACACAGATTTTGGACCACGTTAGACAGCAGACTATGCTCTCCACCACCATCATCAAAACACTAAATCTACATCTTTTGGAATAACGGTGTACATCCCTCCTGTGTTTTTCTCTGAAGCAGTTTTTTTTTTAACGTACCGTGAGAAGAAAAATGCCGGCTTGTGGCTTCACCCCCACAGAGAAAAACAAGCCCTGACATCTGTAATTTTGCCAACTATGAGCAGACTCCATATAGAGAAATACAAAGGAGGCGCAACCTGGACAACTGGCACAAACATTAAAAAACAACAGCATTATATTTCGATTGTCCTACCATGAACCTCATTCTGGCCACCATGCTAGCGAACAATCTCACATTTGCCTCGTTCAAGTGGTTCTCTATTGTTTTTCATGCCTTACAGGCGTCTTTCTGTTTGCTGCATGATTGCAGCCACTGCTTGCTTTGAATTAAGCCATCTCATCTTCTCCCTCCCTGTGAGTTCTACTCTTTTGTCCTATTAGCTCACCGAGCCTGATGGGAATATAATCCTGGACCTGAAAACAATGTTGTGTTCAACCACCGCAGGGCTGAGACGAGCTGCTGCCAAATGACTCAATTCAAACACGGCACTTCAAATTGGATCATTATGTGAATTTGTCAGAAGAGGGAATCCAAGGAGAAATGACAATCACGACAGGGCCATAGTTTATTTTAGCATTTATTTCAACACCTTAGTTGCACCTCTATCATATTGTTTGTCAGTATATACTTTTATTGTATTTAAAGCAAAACTTTATATATATATATATATATATATATTTGTTTTTATATATATACCTTTTATCTCTGCATACTTATGCTCATACTGTATGTAGTCATATTCATTTATAATGCATATATACATATATGCATTTCACTAGACCTAAAATACTCTTTTAAATCATAGTATGTAATGCTTTCTACACTACTGCTCAGTCCTTTCACTTCTCAGAATAGTCCATCATGAGATAGCATTGAGGCAACTCAGCATGAGTAAACAGAGTCATAAATTGAAACTCACACAGAGAGAAAACACATTAACTAACATGTGTCAGCTTCACTGGGGTCACCACAGGGCGAGCAGTATAGAAAGCATTTACAGGAAACCCAAAATGAAACATAAACAAAACAAAGCTTCAAAGATTTTGTCCACACTATTTGGAAGACGGAGATTCTTAAAAACGTTTACATACTTAATATTAACTTCATTATACTATATGTTTATGTTATCATTGTTGTCATCATCATCATTACATATAGATCTATAAATGATGTGTTTTGCCTCACAGTTAAATTCACTGCAGGGAAATGGCTAAACTGGCAATGGTTTAAAAAAATCCAGGGCGTTCTTGTTCATCTCTACGCAACATATACAGTATTTACTTTATCACTCTGAAAAACCCTTTTGAAAAGTGGGTCAGAGTGTTTCTTTTTGAGGGTCATGTGTGGAACGGGCAAACACCGGGATTGTCAACTAGTGAGAAAAAAAACAACAATGTTTTCTTGACTATTACAAATATGTTTTGGAAAAGGCATTAGAAAGAGAGAGGTGTAGGTCAGGAAAAGCATTTGGCCACCGACGCAGGCTGACGAACACTCACACACAAAGTCAGACACACAGACTCGCAAAGGCTAAAGGTTGAGGAAGTCAGGCAGACAGAGAAGCAGTAAAAAGCCCTTTTTGATCACTGCACCTGCTGTGTGAGAGAGAGAGCGGTCAACATTATGGCATCAAAGAGGACGGATCCATCTCAACCTGTGCTATGGCCATAAACGCCAGTAAAGTCTAAGAAAAGATGATTTGCAGTTTGAAATTATGTGCAAACCCTTCTCAGTTCCTCTCATGTATTTCCTCTCCGTCCTATAGAACAATCAGGAAAATCCGAAAATTTCACGACAATATCTTCTCAATACGTATACGTCCTCATTATGCACAACTTCAATTCAACAGTTATAAATACCCTGACCAGTTAGAAATCAATGATTGCGATCAGCACTTCGTACAAAACATATGGTTCTATTAATAGTGAATCCCGTTAAACATGTAAGATTATTCAGTGGTTGAAAAGTACATACATACAAAGCTTATTGGGGCATCCTTTGGGGGGAATATGGCAAAGAAAAAAAAATTCTATTGTTGTCTACCATTTTCTTCTATCAACATTTACAAACAAAAGCCTTTCTCTCATGTTCTGACTTTGGCTCCTGTACTTTTCCATTTGATACTCTGATCTGCTTAAAGCTACAAAACTGATGTTAGAATGTGACTGTTTTTCATCTGGGTTTACCCTTTAAGCAGCAACTTTTCAATTTTTCTTTGAACTCAGACTGAAGTTTCCTCAGTGCTGCTAAGCAGCAGATGGTGTGAGAATCCATCTGCCAGTGTGTGTGAGAATAGGAGTGTGTGTATGTATGTGTTTGTCTTTTACAACACAAAATGGTGTGTTAATTAAATGCCTGTCCATCAAGTTTTAAAGTATATTTTCAGTTGAAGAGCATCATTTTCATTATATTCTTAACTTTCTCATACCATTTGTTGAATAAAAGTCATTCCACAAATGTCAACAGTATTCTCTAAATGTGTAGCAAATCTGCAAGAAAACACTCCTCCCCCCCCCCCCCCCCCCCCCACACATCCAGCCCTTAGTCTTAGCTCAACACAACCTATCAATGTCCGCTGTTCTTCCCGTGCACACAACTCTGTTATTGTCCATCTTTGTCACAATTTGTTTCTCTCCCTTTGAATCACCCCTTCACTCTCTCAGTCTGTGTCTCGGGGAGAAGTAGTGACATGCAAAGGAGAGGAGAGCCGCCTGGGGAGAGAAGGAGGGCACATCAAAGAATAAGAATGGGCGGAAATGAGATAAAGACGGAGCAAACTAAATAGGGTTGATATGACGGGTTAATAAAGAGAAAGTGATGGATGAGATAACCAGATAACCAAATGATATGCATCTAATGCAGAAATAGGATGGCCAAGCTAACTTGCATGGAAGGAATGAGACACTTTGACTTTCCTTCACCATCCGGTGCTTCCTTTTTGACCTTTGACCCCGTTGCCTCTACGTCTCCCCGAGTCTATTAGTCCTCCCTCACCTGTCGGTGAGTTTCTTCAGTGCCCTCTCGATGTTCATTCGGTGTCCCACACGTGTTACTCCCAGGTCCAAGAAATCATCCTTGGTGAGCGAAGGCAGATGCGATCCATCTATCTCATTGTCTATAAAACGCTCTCTGTGTTCCCCCAGGTTTAGGTAAGCCAGCCAGTCGGCCACGTCGTACTTGGTCCAGTAGGGCAGGGGCTTGACGGCAAAGGGTTTGGCTGGCGGAGGAGGAGTGAGATGGGGATAGTTGAGGCAGGATGGGCTGGGGGGCAAGTGCATGGGGGAGGAGGCTCCAGAGAGAAAATGGGTGGGTGAGAGAGAGCGCGAGACAAGTAGGGGGTTTGTACTTGGCACAGCAGATGGAGAGAACAGTGGAGGAGTTGAACTCTTGTAGGGATCTCCTAGAGGATGGCCAGGCGAAGGAGGAGTGAGGGGCCCGGGGAAGTCAAAGGGGTTGTTGTAGATGGGTGTACTGGGAAGGATGGGGAGAGAGGAAGGTCTGGGAGGGGTGGGGTTTGGCTGTTCAGTGCTATAGATAAGAGGGCTGGGAGCCCGCCGCCGTGACACTGAAGACCGCATCTCCTTAGTGGGACTGCACTGAAAATCAAAAGTCTGCCTTCGCATCTTGGACCGATGCTTCGGTGACGTTGGGTATGGGCAGTAGGTCGGGGAAACGGGAGGGTGTGAATGAACTGGGGAGGTAGAAATCTGTGGAGATGGGGAGCGGGTCCAGTTGTGCTGAATTGGGACTTGAGAGGAAGGGGAGACAGACGGGGTGGCCGCCAGATTTGGTGTCAGGATCTGACGATGCTGTGGAGAGGAGGTGGGTAATGGCGAGATGGAATGGCCAGAAGGGGGGCTGTGAAATACGTCGGTGAAATCTGCCGAATACCTGAGAGACACACAGACAACAAACTCTAGTTAAAATAAGCAGATATGCAAACTTTCATTTTAATATCAAAGGCCGGTTGATGAAAACAAACCAACCTATGCATGGTGGGTGACTTTGGCATGTGGCTCCAGTCATCCATGCTCTTCATGCTACTCATCTGTTGCAGCTTGGAGCTCAGCTCATTGATGATGCTCGCCTTCACACCTGAAAGAGGTGAGTGAATTCTGCGGCCGTCTAAAACCATGCCACCTCTCTGCACTCCGTCTCCACCTTGTTCATGCTCCCCGACCTCAACCCAGCCGACCGACCGAGTGTCCATGGGCCTCTCTAAGCAGGCAGCCAGAGCGGTGTTGAAGCCATCCTCCATTTTGGATCTACTCTGCTTGCGCTTCCTTTCATCTGCAAAAGCTCCATCTAACCTGGCATCTTCTGGGTTGCTTTGTCTCTGCAAATGCAAAGGAGCAGGGTTGGTACTGTTCTGCCTACGTAGTGCTACAGGCATGCCCCTCCCTCCTTCTTCCTTGTAATGAGTCATCTTTGGAAACACAGGGTTTGCCAGTTTGGCGCCGTGCACCTCAAATGTTTGCCCACCTGAGTAGGTTGTGCAAGGATCCTGATGCTCACCTCCTCTCTCTCCCTCTCCTCCTCCAATGCCTCCCCTCTCTCCTCTCAGCCCACTCAATCCCAGCATTTCTAAATGGTGGTCGCTACTGCTGTGACTGTCCAGCTCCTCAATCCCAGAATCCACCACGGCATCTTGCCAGTCTCCGCTCTTGGATATAATAGTAGGGTGATGAGTGTGCTCAGCAGCTTTGACCCCTGTGCTGAGGCCAGCCTTGGGCCCGGCCATGGTCATGCTGTAGTCAGAAGACGCCGGTGAGGTTGTGGTGGTGGCGGCGGCGGCCGTGGCTGTCATGGTAGTTGTAGCATAGGTCATGGTGGCTGTGAGGGCGGCTGTGCCTCTGTCCTGGCCCGGGGTGTGACCCCCTAATGAGGGGTCGTTAGAGCCGCTGTAATAGGGGTGAGAATGAGACATGGGCTGGGGTCTGTGTAGTGACGTGGCAGGCAAAGCCGTAGCAGACGTGGTGTTGGCGGAGGGAGGGGGAAATATCTGTGCGGACGGATAAGATGGAGAAAGAGCTGACTGTGTAAGGTTGGCCACCTCGCTGTCGTAGGAGGTAAGGCTGGAGGCAGCAGAGTCACCACCCTGTGGAGAGGGTTGGGGTGCATTTGAGGGCTTGGTAGATGGAAGAGGGGGTGGAGGAGGTGGTGCAAAAGCGGCAGCGTGTTGACTCCGGTGTTGATGCTGCTGAGGACACTCCTGGACTCTTTCCTTCTTACCATTAGCAAACTGTATAGGAGGGGGCAAGGGATCTACAAAGACAAATTCGTCATCTACATCTATCGAGGGAGCTGGTGGAGGGAGAACCATCAGTCCTAGACCTCCACCCGCCCCTGCTCCTGCTTCTCCCATAGTTTCATGTGTTTGTGCGGAGGCTGTAGGGACAGTATACTGAGGGATGTAGCTGGTGTTGGGAGTGCTATCCATCTGCAAAAAGGAAGGTCTGCGGGGTGCGGGTTGAACCGGTGGTGGAGGAGGCTGCATTGGTGGAGCAGGCCTGCTGTCATACACCTCCTTTTCTCTTTCTCTCTCCCTGGGGCTCTGTGGGTAATACTGGGTTGAATACTGACTGCTTCTGTCCTCTGAGAAGCGAACTCTGAGACCTTCCCTGGGTCCTCCCTCCTTTTCTCTCTCCATCCTCTCCCCACCTCCTCCTCCCAAACGTAATATCCTTGGTGACTGTGGCCGGCTCATAGATGCAGGCGAGGTGGTGGCGGTGGGGGAGCTTAGGTGGACGGACACTGGGGAAGTGTAGGCCGATTGTGTAGGGGTTGCAAAAAGGGAAGGAGTTGGGGTCTGAACAGGGGTAGGGAATGTTCCTACTGTAGACAGCTGCCGGCCAAAGTGTCTATCCTCCCTGCGTGTCCTGCGGTCATCCTTTAGGGCCCTCTCTCTGGCAGCAAGGGCCAGGCCAAGTGGGGACGAGGGGTCCAGAACTTTCCCTGTAAGTGGATGGATGAAGGTAGTAGTGGCCTGGATGCCGTACATTGAGGGAGCTGACTTGGGCTGGCCATCCTGACCGAGGACAGGAGAAGAATACTCAGGCAGGCCAAAGGCTGGGGGCATGCTGCTGGAATAGTTGACATAGTTGTCTCCAGAAAACATGCCCTCATCTATAGACTTGGAAGGCCGTAGACGAGGGGTGGGCACTTCCATTTGAGAGCCCTGTAAAGGCTGAGTTCTTGTCCCTAGTGCTCCTCCTCCTTGCCCTGCTACTCCTCCTGCCTCTCCTTGTATGTCCTCCTCAGATGAGAGGAAGAAAGAAGCACTCTTTCTTCTCATATCTCGGAAACGTTCCCTTTCCCTGCGCGCCCCTCCTCCTCCTCCTCCTCCTCCGAAGGTCGTAACGTATGTCGAAGTGTAATCCAAGTTTTCCAGGTTTTGCTGCGAGGAAACAGACGGGGCAGCAGATGATGGAGGCAAGGAAGTGGATGAAAGGGGCTGAGGTGGCAAGGGGGTGAGTGGTGAGGGTAGACTGGTGTTGGGGCTGTCTGAGGTTGTATCTGCTGAGGTGTTGTCTTCTTCTACACCCTGGGGGGGCTCAGCTTCCACGCTGCTACCCTGGCTGCTTCGGCCGCTGCTGCTGGTGGAGGGCGCTTTGACAATGATGGTGGGGATGGGGATGGAGCTCTTCTCTTTGGCTGCAACTCCTTTTCCTCGGTGCTGCTGTCTCAGCCCATCTTCCACTTTCGACTGCTTCATCAGAGCTCCTCGACCACCCCTCCTGGCTGTCCCCCTGCCAACGCCTCCACCCTGCTCCCGGTTGGCCACGTGCGGGTGATGTTGCGGCGCTTGCTGAGCCTTAGGCTTAGCACTTGTTGGTGGTGTAGCACTGCTGTAGCCTTTCCTTAACCCTCCCATCTTGCTACCGCCTCTCCTGGGCGCCTCTGGCTCTCTGCCACACAGTCCTTCAGATTGTCTGCGGAGGGTGGGGACCATGCCCTGCTGGTTCATCCCACCAGACCCTCCCCTCTCCCAGCCTGCTTGAGTAGCATGCCCTGGCTGGGACTGGAGCTGGTAGTGGGCTTGAGATACAGGGGGTATGGGCATAGCAGGTCCTCTCACAGGATGAGGGCCTGCTGATAAAGGCGGTTCTGGGGCAGATGTGTTAGGGGGTGGGGGGATTTCCTCTGGTCCTGGCACTGACAGGCTGCGAGCCAGCTTCATGGCGGGTGGGTGAAGATACTGCCTTTCCTCCTCTGTTACACCTGAGAACAAGGACACAGGTGCTTACAAACAGACACTTAAAAAGAAACTATTGAGCAGACAGAAATCTTTCCATGACAATTGCCATTACCAATGGATTTTTGACGCATCATGACTGCATGCTGAGCGTGGCCTGGTTGAAAATGAGCTTGGTTGTAGCCAAAACCTGGTCCGGGCTGCACCATACTCACTGATGACTGCTGCTCATAGGGTTGCTTCAGGTGTCGAAACCCAGTTTAAAAAAGGAGCAAAAGAGAATTTGAAAGGAAGGAGGGAGTAAAGAGAGGATAGGAAACATTTACTCAGATATAATTAAATCAAACTGATGATGGCTGTTAAGCTGATATTGATTTGATAAACAGTATAATGCAATACAGAAGAACCAGCCAGTCCGAGTATTAAGAGTATCAGGCAACAGAGCATGGATGAATGGACGCAACCTGACTCACACTTAAACAAATGGTTTGGTGTAGGTGGTGCATTGTCAATCATTTTCTGTAAAGTGCAGTGAGGGCAGTGAAAACACACACAGCTTAAAAAAAAAAAAAAAATAAATAAAAATAAAAAGCTAAAGACCAAGCTGCTTTAAAGATAGGAAACATTTGCTGGCATTAGTCATTTGTCACCATGACTAAATATCTGCTACATCCTAAAGAGGTGGAAAAGCTCTGTTGTATATGTGAATCTGGTATGGCAGGACTGGGAGAGAGGTTCATAACTGTTCAGTATTTGTTAATTTGTAGATACATAAATTGATTCTAAAAAGCCAGCAGGAACCCAAGTTTTGGTAACGACCAAAACTAGGACCATTTCCTTTCGGTTCCCAACAGTACCTCATTGGAGACGTTGGGAACAATACTCTTGCTCCGGTCCCTCTTGCCTCCATGACCCCTCTGGCCCTGGTTGTCTGATGTAATAGTGTGTTGGGCAGCAGCCAAGATCTCATCCAGTTTATCTAAAACAAAGACAGAGCAGGGCAGAGAAGAAATGTAGAGAGGTAGTGAGAGGGAGCATAAAATAAAGAACCAAAAAAGAACCATGAAAAGGAGGATTTCAGTGAGCCCCCTCCCATCCCCTCAAGGTTTAAAAACACCCTTTTACAGTAATGACAAGAGAGGTAAGAGTGATTTCTAACTTAGTGCCATCTGATAGACTGTCCTCTTCTTATCAGGACCCAGAGAGGACTCGTATTCTGAAAAAAGAGGAGAAAAAAAAAACATCAAACAGGCTGACTTTTAATTAGCTGAGGGGGCTGATGATAGGGGCAATGATTAAGGCTGATATTCACCTGCTTTCTTTTTCCATGGAGAGGCAGCTGTGGCATACATAATTTGGGAAAACAAAAATTAGGTGTGACTAGAACTGCTGCGTAGTCATGTGTATTAGGCAGATGAAAGGATGAAATACATACTCAGGACACGTGATGGTGTGAATACAGATGTGATGAGAGGGATGGTGATGGTGATGGGGGGACGGAAATGATGATGAGAGCACATAAATCCACGATTCTCCCACCTTTGTCCACTGTATGCAGCGCATTCGGTTCAAAAGACAAAGAAACACAAAGCAGTTTGTGACTGACGGCACCAGACAAGCATCATTTCACAATTCACAAATGTTTAATTACAACCTTACTCCTTTACAGGTAATATCAGAAGTGCAAATTCATCAAAAAGCTCCTTCCCCAAAAGACTGTTAATTGAAAAAAAAAAGTAAAATCGCACCTGTACTGGATAATTTTCTTGGCTCTCTGTATCAACTCGTTTAATATTTAATGCTGCGTTTCCCTAATACTGCCATGGTACTGTAATATCATCATCATCATCATCATCATCATCATCATCATCATCATCATCATCATCACCTAAAAGCTATTTCAAATGGGAGGGACTCAAATCTAATTTATTTTTTGACATGTTCTTTCCAGACCTCCCATCCTCTTATTCTTTGCATTCAGTCCTTTGTCCCCTGTATCATCTTACCCATGTCTTCCAGCTCTGATGTCATTGACTTGGAGCGCAGGGCAATGGCAGGAGGAGTCAGTCTTTTAGTCTGCTGTGGGGCTGCCAAGGGAAGCCAGCCAAATGCAGACTTAATGTTTAGTATTCTCGTATAAACGTGCAGTCACCAATGACAACCACATTGCAACAGGCTTTTAGGGTGAAGTAAACACGCAATCAGCTTTATCGTCATCATCCATAAACACAGGATGGTAATGGACATGCGAAGGAAAGTTTGACTCTTACCTCTCTTCCGAGCAGTGTCCTCTAGTTCAGGGTTTCGAGCAACCATCACAACTTTCACCATGAGACTGTTGCCGCCTTGTCGGATCATGTTGACCACCTGCCGGTGGCCAACCTTCACCACATTTTGGCCGTTCACCTAGCAGATACACAGACACGGAAGGACTGAATGCAGAATGAGCTGATCCATTTAAATGAAAAAAAATAAAAAAAATGTTGTTAACAGGGAGTGGACACAACAATTCAAACACTCTTCACAGAGATAATGAGGGTCTTGTGACCACTGGTTCACTTTCGTAATGCAGCTTTCCCAGGTTTGGCATATGTTGTTGCAGAATCAGAATGAGAAAAAGTTTATTGCTACAGTAAGTTACACTTACTGACACAGAATTATGTAGCTTAAAACCTACAGAACTTTGCAGTGCTTAGAACGAGTGCACCAGCAATTCAGGCAGCGACTACAGTAAATCACAGTTACAAAGGCTTGGGTAGCTACGTAAGTGACTCATATTAGGTTGAATACTAATCAGTAGTTTCTGTCAGCTTTAATAAAGGTAAGACAATCGCCATTTTTAGAACTGAGTTTTTCTTCGTCGAGGAACAGCAGTCACAAGTACAGCAACACCTCACCAACTGTGACTAAAATGCACTACATATAACTTATATGCTTAGACACAGTATAGCAACTATAGCATGACTATTAGGCGACTATTAGAAACAAATTAGGCTATTATTAATTAACACAATATCTGATGCAAACATATGGTGGATGAATGTTGTGGTTTGAATATGAACTTGACCATCAACCAACTATAAAATCACTACAGACCGCAACTAACCTTTTCTTCTCTTTTTGGTGTGCGTTTGGCTGCATTTATCTCAGCAGTAACATCTACATCAACACCTCTCCTCTCTCGCTCCCTCCTGTGCCGTGCGTACCTTGTACCTTACAAATTGGTATTTGCTGCAAGGTGTTTCTGTTGTCCGGCTCGCAGATACAGTTTCATCGATCTGGGATGTTTGGTTCAGTGCATCCCAAAAGTTTCTTTGAAATGAATTGTAGTGAAGTTTTTTTTTTGGTGTACCCACTTTTCTTCAGGCTATCTATGTCTTCATTTCCTACATTTCCCAGATGAAGTTGTGACACTCTCCTGCACTTGTTGCATTCATTATTGGAAAATGCACTAGTGACAGTAAAGTGTAATCCCTTACTCAAAGTGTAATATTGTGTTTTCTGTTGGTTGTTGTGCTTGTTGTATAGCTCTTTTAGTGGGAACATTTGAACTTACTATGTAGTTCTTGCTGTATGTTTCATGAAGTCTTATAGTTGACTAGCGCCTTTTTATTTAGTTAAACTCAGGACCTTAGACAAGGTTTACAATTAAGTCACGCTGGGTTCAGTTTGTGTGTTAGTCCAAAATGCATCTTGTTCTTACCTCGATGAGGAAATCCCCCATTCTCAGGCCCGCCCTCCAGGCCACGCCCCCCTCATCGACAGACTCTAGGTACTGCAGCGCGGGGAACGCTGGCGTTGGAGTGAACTCCTCTATGGGAGTCTGAGCTGCAGAGGAAAAGACAAAAAGGATGAGCATGAGTGGACACGGATAACAAGAACATGGCCTTGAAAATGAGGGAGGGATATAGCGATATTAAAAAACAGAGAAAAAGAGCATATGAGGCTGAGGCAGAAAAATATGAGGTAAATTTGGGAGAAGAGGCTCACCTTTGGCTCCCCTAAGCACAAAGCCAAAGCCCTCATTGTCTTTCTTCTGTAGGAGCACTGTCTTCTCCTTAATGATGTAGTCACTTAGAGAGAGAGAGTAACAAGGGAGCAGAGGGGAAGGGGAAAGGGGGATGGAGAGAGACAGGGAGAAAGAGAGAATTGGATTGGAAGAGAGCTATATGACTATATTTCTGCAACAGAAAAGTCGTATTGTCATGCAAATAAAGCATTTTCTGAATGTGGAAAACAGCTATAATGCATCACATTATGAAATCACACTGCAGCAAAGATAGGTTGGCTTGAGAATGTCATACAAAAAGCACTGGTGCACAAAAGGGTTGATGGCAGGGATACAGTTAGTGTCACAATGGGAGGAAGTGTATATGAGACGACATTCCGTAACTACGGACTAATCCAGCTAAAGCTGACAAGCACTGGGCCGGGGGGGGAACGACACATTACAAAAATGTGCACATACACTTCACTGATAATGGAAACTTCCAAATGCACCTAAATCGCTGCATTAGCTTTCACTGCCTCTGGCAGCTTTTGCAGGGATACTGTTTTACCGACTCCAGCGCACCACTACCGGTCATACATGACACTTCAAATTAAGCACCAGAAGAAGTCGGACAGGTCTCCAATTTTCTTCCACAAACAGCTCCTCTTGCTCAAAGACCACAGCCTCGGGGGGCAGAAATGTTCACAGACATCAGTGATGCAATCTTATTATAAGACTGTTGGCGTAGTGTAACAGCTGGCCTAGCAAGCTCCTTCATTATTATATTACAATGTCTGGGACTTTTGGCCAAGTTGCTTTACAACCCTTTCTCTAATATTGGGCAGGTTAAATGGACTCCACACTGCCACACACAGCCACATCTCATGACTCATTTCTGGACTTGACTTTCTAACAATGTCAATTCACCCTGGTTCTGTTAGAGAGCCCGGGGCTTAAGCTGAGCTGTATGATTTAAGAGGAATTCCAGATATTTTTTTCCTAGGCAGCTCATTTCTGTGTTAGTTTGTGCTTCTCAACTTAACTCAAACTGACAATTCAACTGAAATGAAATCAAAGGGTTTGATTTCCTAGAAGGGATGAACTGTGAGTGAACAGGATGAGTAGGCTGGTGGAAGAATTGTCTTTATTTAGTGATAGCTTGACTGCCAAAACAATGCAGTGAAAATGCCCTGGCATACTCAAGGACACCATTTTTCTACTGGGAATACAGGTTTGTTGTCCCTCTCCCTTTTAAATGGGAAGTTTGGGTGAATTATACTGTATGTGGGTTCACACCTGGACCTTTATGAGAAGTTGTGAACGTAAATGTGATTTTTCAAGCTAAATATGTCAGGCGCTGCTTACTCTCAGGCTGCATACAAATTCTCAATTACAATTCTCTTTCACTTGAGTCAGCAGACACAAAACCGTGGCGCTGAATCCAACCTAAACGATCTGTAACCTAAACTGAAATGCAACCCTTTGATTGGCTGCCTGACAATCAGGTCTGCAGGGTAACTTGTAACCACTTAGAAAAACACATGTAAAAAATGCCAACATTTTGATTTACTTTTAGGTTTCAGGCAGCAGACTTGATTTTTTTTCTGTCTGGCAGAGGACCTCATCATTCCAACTTCATTCTGCCTCCGCCACTCCTGAAACACCCATGTGTATGCTGGTCCTAAAATAACAATAACAGTAATATTGTATTCCACACCGTCTCTTACAGCACAGACCCAGTAAGGTTTTGTGTATTTAATCTGGCAGAGCATGTAATAAAGTTTGGCTGTGGAATCACAGAGGTACAGGAAAGTCATGAGCATTGGCCTCCAGGCCTGAATATCCAGACTTCAACACCAAGTCGTAACTTTAGCACTGAACAGACGAACGCTAGTTTCCCCTACTAAGGTCCATCCCTTGTGTGTTCTCCATCAATGTTACTGTTTCGCCAACGCACAGCCGCCTTCCAGCCATCTGCTCCTCACACCTCATTCCTTTTTTCTCTCACCCTGTCCTCCACCATGCTTTCCCTCTCGGAGGATCAAAGTAGCAAAGAGTGGGTGGACGGATCCATTGGGCTCTTCATCCCTCCACTTCTACAATGGGGAAACATGGCCTGCGTTGGTCCTCCAGGTGTGTTGCTGGCTCGCAGTAACACACCTGATGTCCTTTACATATTTAAAGCTATTCAACTTATCTGTCACCACATTGACCACGAATTCCTGGCCAATTTGGGCCATTCAAAGAAAAAGTCCCTGGTTAATCCCTGTTGGCTAGTAGGACACACTCTCTCTGCAATGAAGCTGTAAGCCTACTAGAGACTAGAGTTATTATGTACCCTCCTGAGTCATCCTCTTCTATCCACATTTACTGAGAAAAAGGCAGTGTTTTAACCATTCACCTGCTGAACGTAAATGGATATTTGGGGACAATACCACACACCACAAGTGAAGCACTTGACGGATGTCAGTGACACACACTGTGGATGGAGATGTTGTAGATACAGTACATATACATAAATATATGTATAGGAGAGATACTCCCACAGCAATCAAACACTATGACGTATACACTTATATGTGAAAACCACAGATATTTCATTCAGTGTATATAATCGCATACATACATAAACACAAATGCATGTACACACACACACACACACACACACACACACACACACACACACACACACACACACACACACACAGAGACATGCACAGAAATGACCGGTATCTCGAATTAGAGCTCAAAAAGAACTGACAAACCGCAAACTAGGATACATAAAAAATATGGGATGTGACAATAGCATTTTTAACGGAACAAGAATAAATGGGAAGTCCTGGTGAATGGAAAATATCTGCTTAAAGAAATCATGACTCAAAGAGAATGAAATACACCCACACTGTCTGACTGAAATGCATCAATATGTGCTCCCTTTCATGCACTAACACACACGCACACAGCGTTCAAAGACACACAGAAATAAACATGCTGCAGAGTCTCCGTAGCCACTTCTGATATTCACATGCATAGGAAAAATACAAAAGACATACGCACATATACACACGCACAGTCAGAGACACACACACACACACACGCACGCACGCACAGAATACATAGCTTATTAGTCTGTCTTTGAAAAGGCACGGCCTTTCAATAGCATCATCTACCTCTCCCCTCTCTCCATTGTCCTCTCCTCACATCCATAGCCAGCCAATGAATGAGGAAACAGCCGCTACCTGTAAATGAACCACACGCTCCTGTTTCTGGGGCCCAGTGACGGCCACGAAGAAGAGAGGGAGAGAGAGATTTCTCTCTCTCCGCATCCCCCCATTGCCATGTCCCCCCCTCCTCTCTCGCGCACGCTCTCTCCTCCACCACCACCTCCTCCTCCTCCCTCCTCCCGGTCTTCCAGCGAGAGCTCAGCCGGAGAGAGCCGCGAGAGTGGAGGAGAGAGAGAGGTGGGGTGCACCCCACATACTTCAGACAAGAGAAAGACAATGTGAAGGAAAGAAGAGAGAGAATACCAGCGATTATCACAACAGGGAGAGAGTGCATGGTGTGTATGTCTGCTGGTACATGACAGCAAGAGGGTTTGGTTGCAAAATAGGGGAGATGGAGAGCTGAACTTGCGGTGTGAGGATGCGGGGGATGGGTATAAATGTAAGGCGACAAAGGGAGAGACAGTGCATTTGCACATCCACTGACTGGTGTATCACAGATATACTAACAGCTGATTCTCTCCCTGGATTTACACACACACACACACACACACACACACACACACACACACACACACACACACACACACACACACACACACACACACACACACACACACACACACACACACACACACACAAAGTTTCCACTCGCTCCCTCTTCTCCTCTAGAGCAGAGCTGTCATCATCACACAGGCTAACAAACACTCTTCCTCTCTCTCTATCTCTCTCTGAAATAGTAATTGACATTCTCCCAATTGCCTAGCTGCACTGAGGGAACATGCTCCGGATCACCTTGCTCTTAATTGAGCACCACTTCACCACGGTGCTGCAATTACTCTTAACCAGCTTACCACAGGTAATATAACCCCAGTGGCTGCTATATCCATTCGGAACACAACCGCAGCTGCATTAAAGTGAATGCCTTTTTCGAATGACAGTGAGAGTGGCTCAGCACAAGGGTAATGTCAGCTCCAATGTGGAAGAGGCTGTGAAACCCTGGGGTGGCGACTGGTAAGTCTTTCTCACTAGCCCAGGGACCTAACCGACGCTTGGTGTCTCAGCCTTCTCATGACTCATCAGCAGGATGATGAATAAACACGCACAAGACACACACTAGCTCTCAAACAAACATGCATAGCGTTATAACACACAGCCACAGCTGCCCTGGGCTGAGCCGCCTCAGCCAGATGCCATAGAGGAGGAGAAGTACCCCCCCCCACCCACCCACCCAGGGGCTGCCAAAAGGGGCAGAGCCGAAAATGACATGGCTGCTCTCTGTGCGTTCAGCGCTGACGTGTTAGCGCAGCTAAACAATAGAGAACGAGCGCTGTTTAGGATCAGCAGAAAACAGACACACGGGAAGACATGAAAGCACAATTGGTGAAAACACACATGAGCCTCTTGTTACCGGAAAAACAAGAGTATGTCAATTATTTCAATCACCATGACTGGTCTCACAGTCTTTCCTTACATTAATTAACCAGAGAGCAGACAGTTCAGTTGCTGCCCACACTCATGTGATCCACAATCCACAGCTAGAACTGTATCAGCGGCTGCAGCCAATCAGGTTTATTATTTTACTGGTCCATCTATTCTCAAAACTGGTATCCTGTTCAGGGTTTGCGAGAAAAGACGGGGATAGCTTGATACATCCCAGGGAAGACAAACACAATCACCCTCACATTTACACTTTTGCAACGGTTTAAACTTTCCCAACTTACTTATCAACTGATCACAGATTGATAAAGGTCATAGCAACTTTTCTTACCTGGGGCCGTCAGTGCCATCGTAGGCTCCGACAGTGACGTTGCGGAAAAGCTTCCTCTTGGCTTTCTCACTGCGCGTCTCTGCAAGGCACGTGCAGGAAAAACACATGCTGAATTTAAACCTTCAACTTCTGTCATGACACCTTCTCTGTCTTTTTGTAGACGTGTTGTGTCTTTGGCGAAACGCACAAACGAATCAATATATATTTATTTTTGTGTTGTCTACGTGGCACATGGTTTGTTTGCTCCGTGAACAGTGCATCTGTGAAAATAGGAGAAAAGTAAGTGTCTGTGCTGTACATGTGCCACTTACTGTCTGCTGCAAAACATGAGTGTGACATGTGCTGGGTGTTACAGTGACTTAAAGGATAATTCCAGCCTGAGGGAGTATATAACCCATTTTTCAGCATTACCTTTCTACAAACTATGTGCTATTTCTTATTATTGTAAGTGTCTTGTTAACTTTGAGTTATCTCACCACTATCCATAATAAAAAAAAACAACAACAACATAAATGATAAAAAATACAAATAAAAATAGTTTCAATTGTTTTTATATAAAACTTAACCGTAGGTCAGCTGCAAAATCCGTCTCTCAACAGATTACCGCAAAACCCAAAAGGCTACACGTTTTGCCGTGGACAGAATCAATTTGTTTTTTTATTCCATAGTGAGATGAAGTTCCAACTAGTTTTGTCTTACCTGGTCGATTGTCTTTACTCAGAGCCGCCACCTCTTCCACGCAGTCTGAAGGAAACCAGCCAGTGCGACCTTTCGCTGTTCCCTCCCAGTATCCCCCCTCTCCTACACTTAACACTGAGACAGATAGAAAGACAGATACGTGAATAGCATAGATACATGGTTAGGATTTGGGTAGTAGTACTGTCACAGACTCTTATACTGTTATATATCTTTTCCTCAACCTTCCTTGTTTACCTTAAGCTACCTTTTTAATTATTACATTGTAAGATCCACTGAGAAATGCCAAAGAAAATGTATTGCGTTGTGATGACTGGGTTTGTCTGCTGGTGCTTCTCATTTCTCTTCTTTACAATCCACTTTTTCCTCATGGACATTTCCTCGCTGTTGACGTTTTAGGGGCAGCAGCTTAAATATTTTTCGGCTATCAGACTGCATTGCAGCTGCACTGTTAAATATCTCAACAATCCACAAAATCATCTGCAGTGGAGAATGTTTTGCTAATTATCTGTCAAACAACAACATGATTGAGCGAGGGAGAACTAATCACTCAACGAAATCCCGACTGTTCACTGTCCTGGCTCCCAAATGGTGGAACGAGCTCCCCACCGATATCAGGATGCCCGAAAGCCTACACACATTCCGCCGAAGGCTAAAAACACATCTCGTCTGACTACACCTCGGATAAAAAAAACAAAAACAAATCTTGAACCTGCACTTTCATATGTCTCTTTGTAGCTTTAATTATTTAAAGCTAATGTACTTGCACTTACTACTTGTTATCTGGAGTTGTTCCTTCACAGTTGAAAGCACTTAATTGTAAGTCGCTTTGGATAAAAGCGTCAGCTAAATGACATGTAATGTAACGTAATGATTAAAATTACATGTAGTGCACGTTTTCTCCTCATATTCTCATAAATCACCATTTGTAAGTTTTGGCTCCATCTCACCTTTAACTTTGTCGCCTTTGTTAAGTGAGAGCTCTCGGTCTCCGCTGGCAGAATGGGCACGAGTGGCCACGTAAACCCGCCCTGGCACTGCGCTGTACATACGCTTCATCTGACCTCCCCCACTGCCCGCTGAGGTTGCACTACAGAGGGAGACAGAGAGAGAGAGAAAGAGAGAGAGAGAGAGAGACTCTTACAAAACCAAGAGATAAGACTGTATCGCACACTGTGGAAAAACAAGTGAGACAAAGTGAGACAACATACAGCTTGTCAGAGACAGTCAGTAGTTGAGTCATACTAATCAGTCACACCAACAGTAAGAATGTATGCTGCAATCTTGTATTTACTAAGTACCCTCACTTCTGTGCTTTCCTCTAAAGTGCATACTCCTTTGGCAGTTAGTATGCAAGAAATTAATGTAGGGTAGAAATTAATGCAATTTAGTATATAAGGAATTAGTGTTTTAAATTTGAAAATGTGGAATGTGGATTTCTTTGATGTTTTTATGTATTTTTTTACACATACACTAGAACTAGAAGAACTAGAAGAGATGGCAATGCCAGTCTGTCGGTCAGTCCCCCACTTTGATCCAGATTGAAGTCTCTCAACAACTTTTGAAAGGATCAGGACAATTGGTACATACATAGTTTACTAAACGATGAATGACTTTGGTGATCTAAACTAAGATGGTGAACATGGTCAACAACAGCATGTTAACATTTGTCATTGTAAGCACTATTGTACAGCCTCACAGAGCATGGCTGTGGACTGTAGACTATGCTTTTCAGGCCTTGACTAGCTCCTCCATTAACGTTGCCTTGCAGAAATGTCCATCAAAACCACACTTAAAATAGTTCACATTCTTGCAGTTTAAAATAGTAAACATAATGCTTCTGAGACACAAATAGTAATTTTCCAGCATAAAGCTGATGGTAACTGGAGATTGAATGACCCCTGCTAGATGGCCTTAAAGGACTTGTTCAGAATAAGAACCCAGCACTCTCCCGCTCTTTATGTCCCTCCACAGGCTCCTTACCCCTGTCTGCCTCTTGGCTGCCGGTGCCTCTCCTCTGTATCACTTTGGCCTCCTCTCCCTCTGGATGGGGAGCGGGTACGAGTTCTGGGGCTGCTGGAGCTTCTCATACCAATGGAGGCCCTGCGCTGGCCCTGCAGAAACACACCAAGGTCCCATAAAGACAGATCGTCAAAGCTGATCCTGTAACTTACTAGGCGTCAAAGACTGAGAAAGAAATGTAACATCAGCAAAGCATATCTAATATCACAAAGAGCCAGCAGATGAGCATCCACCTAATGGTCCTCAGTACCTGTCCCGGGTTGGGATTGGTTGCAGCCTTGATGGGTAGGGCCAGAGGGTCAGACTGGGTCATGGAGTTATCGCTGTTAGCGCGCAGCAGGGGGTGGGAATGAAGTGAGGGGAGAGGCAGAGTGTGGGCGCTCTCTTTTCGCTTGGGTACATACTTTGGCGATTCCAAAAAGGGCACTGAAGATGGGGGTGTGAGTTTTACGGGTGAGTGATCAGAGGTGAAGTGTAAGAAGGAGTAAGAAGTGAGGAAGGGCAGTGGGGTTTGATGTGACAGGATGAAATGGAGGGAGAAATTCAGTAGATTGTTAGGGGGGGAAAAAAGGGAGATTGTAAGGGCAAATACATAATAGATTCAGGAAAGTACAAAGAAAAGCAGGTGTTGGAAACTGATTGTAACACTCGGTAGCCTCCTCAGGAGAGACAGTTTTGTACAAAAGCTTACCTACGTCAGAATCTTTGTGGTTTTTGATGATTTCCCCGAGTTCAAAGTGACCAGACATTATAGCTAGCTGCAAATACAAAAAACATTTAATTATTCCAGCTATTGCTTTTTCTTCTTTTATTGTGTTGTCTCCTTTTTCTCTTTGAGTTTTTTTAGTTGGTCAAAGGTACTCTACAAATGCAATTTCACATCGCAAACATGATTTAAAAAAATGCGTAGTTTGAATTGATAGTTATACAATTTACCTGAAAAGGGGTCTGACCATGCTTGTTCTTTGCCTCCCTGTTTGCTCCCCTGTACAGAAGAACGCGGATACAGCTTTCCTGATCATTCAGAGAGGAAAAGTGATGAGTTAACACCTTAGCAGTAGTAATTATGGTTATAATGATTTCATATAAGGGAATCTGTTACCATACTTGCCTTGTTGTACAGGGCAGAAATGTGAAGTGCAGTATTCCCTGAGGCATTTTGAGAAGAGGTGTCTGCCCCATAAAACAGCAGATGCTCCAAATGCTGGGCAAAGCCATTCTGGCAAGCCTTTCAGTGTCAAGAGTGTGATAGAAATATCCACAAATTGTCAGATTTGGAAAGTATAGAAAGAGACATAAGTGGGTGACTTCATACAGGACTGTTTCAGTAGAATAAAATTAGGCAAAAAAAAAAAAAAAGATATTGCAAACGAGATACAAAGAGAAAGATGATAGGTGATAATATGTCTTGCATTTACATTTGGATACATAATTACAGGTCAGAGGCAATTACATTGCACCACGGTGAAAAGAAAGGAATCAAAAATCATTAAAACAACCGAAATGAGCCTTCTGCAGCCGGAGATGTGTCCTGACATTTTTCTGCAGGGACTAAAATATCACAAGATACGTACAAAGTAAAAGAAAACACAGAGCACGGCAAAACCAAAATAAAATACCATGACAACCAGCTCGCAGCACAAACGCAAATTTACCAGAATGTCACAGAGACAGATAATGTAGGCAATGCACCCATATCTACAGTAAGAAAGAGATAGTACCAATGCTCTTTCTGAACTGGACTCAGCTTGAGATGACCCAGATTTGAACAGGTTAGGAAAACTATGTCACTTTATTCAGTTTATCTGCATTTTATATCACATCACGATTTTCAGTGCCTTTGCCTCTGAAAGTCTGGTGGGGAAGATGAGATGGTAGGAAGAAGGGTACCTTATGTATTTCTTCCATTCCAAACTCCTCTTCATCCCTGTGCTATGGAAAGAGAGGAGGGGAGGAAGGAGAGAGAATGGAGAGACGAGTGAGGAAGGCTGAGAGGAGAGGGGTGTTAGAAAATGCTGAAAGAGACTGAAGGCGATGGTACATGACATCAAACACAGAGATCAGACATGGACATGTTGGTGCATTGCTTAAGTTTACACGAAGACAGACAAAGACCAGAGATGCTTAACATATAAACAAAGAAGGAAAGGATGAAGCCACGTGGTAATCAATGGATGGACAGATAGATAGATTTCTAATATTAACTGTCCAGTGGTACCTGATGGGACTCATCCCAGCCATTCTCGTCCCTCGTCCCCAGCCTGGCCCTGTAATACAGCAAGGTCTCGCAGCAGGAGGTGTCGCCCCCTGTCAGTGCAGTGTGGTACAGCGGGGTCAGGCCACAGCGGTCTTTGTAGTTTGGAGATGCTCCGAGGGACAAGAGAGCCTTGCAACGAGAGACAAAAGAAAAGAAAAAGAAAGAAAGAAAAGAGCAAAGAAAAAAGAATTGGGTCTACTGTATAGCTGGGCCCTTATTTTATTTGTGATGCTGCTGCTGATCAATACAATCGCAACATTTTCATGCCTAACTCAATTTTATATATATATATATATATATATATATATATATATATATATATATATATATATATTACTACATATTACTACATTTCCTATTATATACCTTAGCATCATTCTCTATATAATAACCATATAGAGTGATTATTTAACATCTGATATCTCATATACTACAAGACAGTGTGATACTGCATGTTGAAGCTGCAGCAGGGATATTCAAATGAATTAATTTCCTGGCAAAGAAACACGTTTACAAAGGTGGGTCGTGTTTAGCAGTTGTCACCTGTAAAAGTGGCTTTAACATGGTGTTTGAAAGCAACATGAGGCAGCTACCAGAGGGGCAAAAAAGGCAAACTTGTCTGTTCCCAATTGCAAGTGCATTGTTTAAAGGAAACAGCAGTCACAACTTTAAACAAACCAATAGTGTTATGCCTACAATATTTAGGGAACTGTCAAATACTTCAAATCATCTTACAATCTAATACCCTCCCACATTTGATGCAGCATTTGCAATCTATTCACTGCAACATTAAATACTTTTTATATAAGATGTTTATGTGACTTTGCCTAAACCCTATACATTTGTATAATAATCATTCAATGTATTTCGCCCACTTCGCTTATCCTACTTGGGTGTGCTTGCAATATGTATGTGACTTTAATTCAAAGTCCTTACCAGCAGCCCAGCGTGATTGTGAGCCCTAACAGCTTTGTGCACCGGCGTGAAGCCATCTCTGCTCCTAAAGTCCAAATGAGCGCCGCCCTGAACCAGCAACCTGATGCCTTCCACCTGCAGGCCTGACTGCATGGCCACAGAGAGCGGGGTCTCTGACCCACAGAAGAGGGAAGGGGGCAGGAAGGATGGCAGGTAGAAAGGTGTAAGTGAAATTCCACCCTCTCTTACTTACTACTCTTATAGTGTTTCATATCATCACTCAATACCACTTATAAAATCATTTATTTGAAATCAAAAAAAGAATCTAGTTAAGAAATGTGAGTTCCACTGTGTGAGTCAGCACACACAGGGAAAACTCACCTCCATTGTCAGGGTCATGAAAATTTGGATCAAGACCTTTATCGAGCACTTTTGCCATTTTCTCGATTGCTCCAGTCTGAATGTAATCCAGGAACTTCTTCAGACTGGCCTGAGAGGGGAAGAAGAGAAAGGAAAAGAATGTCTGAGTAGAAATGATGTGCACCAGCAATATTCAATACACACAAGAAGAAATACCTTTGTGCTGAGTTTGGAGAGCGCCTTTTCATCCAGATTCGTCTGTTTATAAACTCTGGTTTTGTACCTAAACTGAGAACCAGAAAAAGATATGTGTGAAAAATATGATTCATCAGTTTATCAGTGACAGTGTACATAGTAGAAATAACAAAAACAGTATTATTTCTTGCTGTAAATCTGTACTTCAGATGGTGTTTTACAATTTGAAAGCACTTTTTTAAAGCAGAGAAGCAAAGCTTGGAATTGAAATTAAAATAGTTTTTTATTTTTTATTTATTGAATGATAGATGGCCTGTGCTTTTTGAGCAAATCATTGAATGTAGTTCATTTCAGCAATATAGCTTTAAAACACCATTACTTTTGTTAACTGCAGCTAAACTCTCTCACTGTTCCTAACTACATGTCAATCACTGCTCATGCACACACATTCATTCTCCCTTGTGGGGGGAGGGGCTTAGGAGAACATTTTGGGCTTTAGCAGAAAGAGGGGAGGGACTGTGACTTTTTTGGCTAAGTCCTAGATCTTCGCAATCCTACCTACAGCACCTTTAATTTTGATTATTTATACTAATGGTCATAAAATCTATTTTACAGACCTGATATATAAGTATCTTGGGCAGTTGTCTTTTAACCACAGCAAAAAACTACATGAGCCACTGACTGAGATTGCTATTCTAAGTGTCTGACAACATTGTGGAAAGGTTCCCTACAGAGATAGTCTACATAAAGCTATATACATCATAGGATCTAACATAAATCAAAATATAATGTACTCACTGATAATACGTCTATTTTAACACCTACTGTATGCTATGGTTTAATGGAGGTAGTTTATATGTAGTGCTCTAAATGTTTCAGAGCCATCTCTACTCTGCCATGAATAAAAATGAGGTGGTGAAATTAAAAACATTGTTCTAGAGAATCAGTCTTCAAAAACCCCATAGAATCATAAACACAACGTCCTTCAAAAGGTGAATGCGCTGAGTTTAGGTGGGTTTGCCTTCCGCTTCCTCTGAATGGGGGACCATGTCAACAAAAAACACCTGACCGGATGTGCTTTCTTCACATCAGTACCATACTGTGACTATCTGGCAGCTGACAGCTCAACTAAACCACACACTGCACCTCAGACAGCCAGAATACCGCTGCATATTTCATGCATCAGAGGTGTATTTGGCCAGGATAAAAGCAGCAATCTGGCCTAATACTGAAGATTAAAATAAATACATTGTACGTATTAGTAAGTAGTGGTACACAGTTAAAACTAACAGAAACTACTCTGTACTCGTGAATGTTGGTCCAATTCAAGCACTGAAGTGATTCAAAATGGCATTACTCATGTTACAAATACATACACTCATGGAGCTGCGAGATACATTCTGCTGTGGCGCAGAATTTAGTTACAAGGCCTCATCAGGAATGTAAACACTCTGGTTAGAAGCCAAACCCTGAGTGCGGGATACTCTGTCAGCCCCACCCAGCTCATCAACATTTACAGCGGCTGGACCACCAGAGGGCACTGTGAGATAATTGTATCACAGCATGACAACTTCGTATTGATGTCATCTCACAGCCCACTTCCTAAAAAGTGGAGAAATATAATATAATTTGTAGGTTACATAAAACACAGAATGAAATTAAATCCATGGGTTGGATATTATTTTTGTCAAGATTCATTCATTTACTGTGTTGAACAAGGGAATTCTAATAAAAAAGCGAACTTTGGAGTTATTTGTCTGCAATTGTAGAACATTCGTATGGTTATGAGCAATAACGTTTTCAAACTGTGATGCAGTGCAATAGTTAATGTCATCAAACTACAGAAGTGGCAAAAGAGGAAAGGTGCACACAAAAAGCTCTTTAACTTTTTTTTTCCTGTATGCAGTTTGGTGCCGACAACAATGCTGTATTTTGTGTCCAGTAATAAAGAGTGTCCTCTGTACCTTTTGTGGGAATTTGGGGGTTGTAGCAACACTTTTGGGATATTTTATGATGATTCTGATTCTAAGTATTTCTTTAGACGTAGTATGCTTACATTTGACAAACTTTAGGTCAACAAGTACATGCATCAAGTAGTTTCTCACCAGATTGTGGAGAAGTCTCTGAAACAGCATTTAGATTTTCATTTTGGGAAATAAAATTGATAGGCAATGTAACTGAAAAGTTAACTGTAAAAGTTAAGACTCTTTATCTTTAGCATCTAGTCAGAATTTTCCCAGGGGTGTTGGTGCTACGTGGATACTTGGCCTCACGACTACAGTAAATCTAAAATCCTGGCTATGGCCTCTGCACTGAGTCACTTTTTTAATTTCCACCTCCGACCATACCTCCAGGTAAGGCACCCCTTTCTCAAAGGTCTGTGAGTAGTCTCGCAGGGCCCGCTCCTCCTCCAGGAACTTGGCGTCCCGTCCATCTCCAGCCGGCTGGAAGAGGCCGTAGTTGTACGTGTCCCACAATGACTCGCTGAGGGAGCAGATGATTTGCTGCTTAGCGCTCCACACCGTGCAGTCCGGGTCAAATTGGAGACACCTCTGACAGACACACAGAGAGCACATGGCAGCAGGAAGCTAATGTTTCTCTCATCTACACACCTGCTCTGGAGGATGAAATAATAATGGTTAATAATACGTTTTTAAAGGGCAAAATGCCACGTATCAAAATGAAAGGGTCAGTTCACCCCAAAAAGCCAAAATACAGATGACAATGTTTTTTTTCTAACCATGGTAATAGTTGCACACCATCAAGCAGCAGCAGGCTAACCAAGTAGCAAATCGGCTACTTGCTAACTAGTTTACATGTTCATACATCAGGAATATTAAACTAATCACATATGATAATATAACAGAGGACATTCTACATAATGAGTTAAAGGACTTCTACTTTTGATACTTTTTGTATATTTTGCTGATAATACTTCTGTACTTTATCTTCAGTGAAGCTTTAGAAGCAGGACATTTGCTTGTAATAGAGTATTTTTTATATTGTGGTATTTCTACTTTTACTTAAGTCAAGAGTTTGAATACTACTAAGCAGGGCTGTCGTGTGTCTTGCTCGAGCCCAGGAGTTTGTGTTCCCCCCCCCCAGGAAATTATTTAGACCCAGGGCCCGGGACAGCAGACCCAGTGTTCCCCCCCAGTTGGCGACTCTGCTTCTAAGTGCTAGGCTTCATAATAGAAGCTATAATCTTTCTTAGTCTATCACTATCACTGTTTTTTTTTTCTCAAAAATTAAACAGCTCTTACTCTGAGAGTCAATATCATTAAAAGTCATTTAATCGTTGTGTGTGTCTGTGTGTGTGTGTGTGTGTGTGTGTGTGTGTGCAAACCTGAGTGCAATAGTGGAATGTTACTAAGTAGATTTACTCAAGTACTGTACTTAAGTACAAAGTTGAGGTACTTTTACTTACTTGAGTCTTTTCATGCCACTTTCTACTTCTACTCCACTACATTTTAGAGAGAAATATTGTACCTTTTACTCCACTACATTAATCTGACAGCTTTAGTTACTAATTACTTTACAAATTAAGATTTTTGCACACAAAACACTAGTAGTCTAAGAATACAATGTTTTATTATCAATTAAACTACCAAACAATATAACGGCCTACAAGTACAGCTGAATCAAACAGTGTTTTGATCGTTTCCAGTTTCTAAAATGTGAGGATTTTTCTCCATTGAGTACTTTTATTTTTAATACTTTAAGTGCATTTTCCTGATGATACTTAAAAACTTTTACTTAAGTACTTCTACTTAGTATTTTTGACAATGTAGTATTAGTACTTTTACTTAAGTAAAGGATCTGAATACTTCTTCCACCACTGCCTGAGCGTGCACACAACTATATTAATACACACAATTTAGCTAGATGTAGTCAGTTTTGTTAAATAGCTGGCCAATGGCATTTTATTACTATGGATTAATAATGTAGCATTAACATCAGTTGGTGAATGATGAATGCATGAGAATGTGGCGTGTGCAGAAAATCAATGCATTACTTTTAAATAATTAATCCTCTGCCACATTCGTGGAAATAAGATGACTTATGCTGTCCTTACGGACTGTGCCATCAGGATATTCGGGTCTATTTATGTTCACATCACTTTTTCTTTTTACCCCTAATGAAGAAGTAAATATTCTATACCGGAATAAATATTTCCCTTTCGTGTTTTTCTTCTTTGATCTCTGCATGCATAAAGTCAAATTTGCACCACAATCCAAAAGAGAAAGAACAAACAAAACCTTGAAGAGAAAAGCTCCCTCGCCTCTTACTATACTGTATGGCTGTGTGTGACACACTAGAGGCTCACTGGCCTCAGTGAAAAATTACCTTGGATGTATCATGTGTATGTGGTATGCCTAACTAGATTTCAAGCTGATTTGTGCACTGCCCATTTCCTCATATTATTACATTCTCTTGCATTTACACAGGAAGACCATCTTTTCTGTCTTTTTCTTATTAAAGTTTGGAGCCCGAGGACGGAGCTGACCGGGGGGTAGGGCTTTAACAACAGGCCTAGGAGGTCTGAATGAGATGTATGCAGCAATGCTATTGTTCCATTTCAGAGAACTGTAAGTAAAATTGCACAGCTCAGCACACTTTCATGTCCCTTTTGCCCCACACCCTCCTCTACAGCCCCCCCGCTAGGTTGCACTACTTAATAGTGTTGCCAACTCTATTGGCATGGCAACCAGTTCATTAGTGAAGGCAGGCACCCGTTGCCATAGCAATGTCTTGGTGGTCCCTGGGAGGTAGACCACATGATGAGGATGTGCGTGCTGTGTGCTGCATATACATTTTCACAGTGTGTGTGTGTGTCCGTGTCCGTGCGTGCGTGCGTGCTTCCGTGCGTGCACGCGTGCCTGTGCGTGCGTTAGAGACATTGAGTGGCTAATCATTAGGAGAGAAGTCTAATGTAATGTACACTGTATATTACAGTGACACTTTGCCCCGTCGTTCCGTTTTATACAATCAAGGATTTTCTGGCAGTAGTTGTCCCCACTCAGTTGAGTTATTTGGATCTTCACCGTGCAGTTTTATGGTTTTTGCATATATCTTCCTTGTTGCTTATTCATTCCCCATCTCTCTCTTCAGAGCATTTACTTTCCCCCTCACTCTCTTTACAAGCTCCTAATATTCTCTCCCTCTCTTCATCTCGCCTAATTCAGCTCAATATTATTTCAGCTGCAAGGTCTGTTTGTCAGTGGTTTGCAGAGCTGAATATGATGCCTGTGGCTGATGGAGACCTAGGAGCAACACATATGCCTACCACATATCCCTTCTTTCCCAGAGTCTCTCACTTCCCCAGCTCTCCCCAAACTCATTAAAAAACAATTAGATAATTAGCAATTACTGTTATATTGAGGGCAGATTAGCTGACATGTAGAACAGTCAGCATGTTCAGGGAGTTGAAAATGGAGAAAGGAAGATTGTCCATTTATCATTCTCACCTGGATATGGCGTGTGTGGGCGGGCCAGTTCTCACCTGTCGCTGCAGTACAGCGGAAAGCTGCTGTAAGTGTGAATTGATACCGACTTCAGTTTTGGAAACTAATTATGACCATACCTGACCCAAGGTAGATGATTACATGGTGTTGACTGAATGTCTGCCCTGGCAGGTTGCTCAACACAAGTCAGGCTCTGTGTTTTTTCCTACTTCCTTTTGGGATTAATCCCCTGTATGACTGGAATGAAAATGCTTTGAAATAAGAGATGTGTTTGTACATTTGTGCAAACTATTTGGCTGATGTAAAATAAAATGTACTGTATGGATCAAGCACCCATGGGTTCTTCTCAGCAACTAATTTGAAACAAATGAAAAGGAAAACACTGCAGTAAGAGTAAAAGTTTGGTCTGTACTTGCACAAAGATGAGAATCGGTAAAGCTTGCAAATGCATCATTGCCTTAACATTGTAAAGTAGCCTGAGCTATCCTTAATTTGTAGAGAAATTCAGTTTGTCGAATTGAAGTTATATCTCTCTCTCTCTCTTAGGCAGTTATGCCACAGAGAATTGGCTTGAACTACTTCCTCATTTGGAAAGACCTCCAGTCAGTGCCCTGTTTGCAAAGGAGACTTTTTTTTTTACATACATAACTTTTAAATGTTAGATTTTGATTGAGCTCGACAGCATTTTTACTTATTTTTCTCACAAATTTTAGATATGAGGAACTGACCTGTGCTACATTAATTTTGTCTGCCTCGACTTTACTGAATCTTTGGATTCCAGGTTTTGTAGATTTATATTGGTGTCAGATTAAGGGTCAAGAAGAACCATGTGTAGTTGTCTTTGTTTTATGAAATGTTTGCATAAACCGTAGTGTTTTTTTATGACAACATAACAACTTACTGTTTGTTTGATGTCAGGAATTCCAATGCGGAACACCATCATGGTCAGGAAAGTGTCGTCCATGGGAGCCACTGTGGTCATGCTGCGCTCCATGAGAGCTCGTCTCTTCTGCAGCGCGTTCAGGCCTGCGTGATGAGGCTGCTGATTGGCTCCGATGAGATGCTGCTGTTGCTTATTGGCTGGTTGATGATGTAGCAGGGCTTGATTGGACATGTATGCAATACCCCGGTTGACCAGGTTGCCCGGCCTCAGTGGTCGGTCTGCTCTCTGTCTACCGACCACAATGGCTGCTGGTTTCACCATCTCGCCACCTTTCCCTTCCCAGGATTGTCGTCCTCCCGTCATTTCCTTCTCCACCAGACCCTCTAACCCTCCATTCTCCGTGTCACGTCCATCTTCCCCTTCTCTGTTTTCTCTTCCCTGCTCCTCTTCCTCCTCCTCATCCTCCCCATCTTTGTCATCCTGACCGGGATAAAAGTGCTCGTTATTTCCCAGCATCCTTTGCTGTGCAGGGGTCACTGCCGAGAGGGCTGAGTGACATAGCTGTCATGGAGACAAAACATGGCTATCCCATGAGACTGGCTTCATCCTTAGAAACATGCTGTGGGAAACAGGCAGAGAAGGGAGTAAACTTTGGTCATTTAACTCTGAGCATTACATTAATACTGTAGAGTGAACTTAGCAAAAAATTTGAAAGTATGTAAAAAGACACGTGCAATAATAGAAAAACTAGCCACCGGCAATGCTAATAAGTCCACATGTGTGAATGAGCTCACAGCTGGTCCACATTTTCCATTTAGCCACTGGGAATGCAACGGGGAATAGCAGGCTGATGAAAGACAGGCTATATATAAACTCTGTGAATTTGCATCACAGGTTCTTTGCAGAAGAGAATGACTTGGATATAAAACTTAGCTTCACACGAGGTCAAGATCATTGCTACCTAATGGAGCCGACCTATGTCTGAGGCACAACCCAGGACTAACGGCTAAATGTGAGCCCCTTAAAGAAAAAATTCCACCCTCAGATACTTAGATACATGTACACTGTTATACATCATCAGTCACTGTGATGATGGTGTGGTTTCTAAATGAGGTGTTGTGACTTTGTGACAACCTCCATAAACATGGCTGAACTTGTTGCACAAAGTTCGATGCTCTAAGGCCAGCTACACACTGGATGCGTCGCGTGAGCGTGTCAGCTGCGTGGCGTGTCCGTTTTTATTTCGGCTCCCATGTTAACAGGTTAGAGCTTACACACTGCCTGCGTGACACGCATGTCTCAGGCGTGGCTCTAGCCGCGACGAAAACACGTGCATGCTAGAAATAGAACCAACGCCTATTTTTCACGCGACACGCAAGCGTGTTGGAAGCGTTTCCAGGCAAAATAGATTAGGAAAAGATGTCTATGTGTCATTTTGACACGAATACATATTAATAAATGACATGTTGATGTTTGAAAGTCTCTAGGTTTTGACATAAATGCAGATATAAATGTAATTAAAAAGAAAAAAAAATCGATTTGCAAATATTGCACCTGTCAATACAGAACGGAATATTCTGTAGCCTATTTTGCCGTCAATACTGCCGACGTTGTCTTTGCTGTAATCAAATCAGTTTATATTTATGTTTAACATGAAGTATACTACTGCTTGAGTGCAGTAAACCAATGGGAAACATACATGTGTACAGACAAGGCTAGCAGCAGCAGCGCCGTGTCAGACACGTTTCTGGTGTGTAAAGACATAGAAAAATCCATGCAGCCACCACGCAGCTGACACGCAACAGAAACGCCACGTGACGCAGCCAGTGTGTAGCCGGCCTAACAGCTTTAATAACAACAATGTGGCTGGCGGTGTACTTTCAACCAAATAAAACTTGGTTTATTTGACAAGGCGAGGTCATGGATTTGCAAAAAAAGGGCCGGTGCATTGATTGTTGCTGTGTAGAAAGCCTATGGCCAGGAGAACGTATCAATATGTCACTTATGCTACATAACTCTTTTTGATACCCTCCAGCACACCTTCAGCTGGAGTAGGTGTGAACTGTTTGGTTACATACAGTATATGTAAATAATTTGGGGCTGTGTGTTTTTAGTTAACCTCTATTAGTCCTAATACATAGGGTTTATTGCCTTTAGGAACTTTTAGGAGTTCTATCTGCTATATACATCTCTGCATGCTCTGTTCTTCCCCTACTTGTAAGCTTTAACCAGCCTGGACACCATTAAATGAACAGACCAGTGGGTTTGTTCCAAGGAGGAGATTATTTGGATAGCTTAAAGGCATACTATGTAATTTTTCCCTCTTCGGTCCCCCTACAGGTTGTCTCAACCTGTTGGCGTAGGAGGACCGAAGAGGGAAAAGTTACATAGTATGCCTTTAATATTGGTCCCCGTTCCAGATTTAAAGGGGTTTTACTCAGCACAAGTATCCAGAAGTGTGCAGTTGTTGATATGATTCGAGAATATGCCAAATTTTATTTAATTTGAAATGTAGTAATATGCTAACTCATAACTATCGATGATTCAGATAGCTGAAGCATTTCCTGCTACAAAACTCAACTGACATTACATAAAAACATATCCTGACTGACATGATGTCAGGTCTTCTGCATTTGGCCAGTTATCTGCAGGGAGAAGAAAGTACTATCAAACAATAAAATTGACCCACAAATACAACAGTTATTTTAAAACAGTGTCTTCGGGTGGATTTCTTGCTTTAAGGTGGTTTCATTTCTTCAGTGTGTTTCAGATTTGGCATACTGGCGCCTCCATATGTTCTGTCCTGGTTTTTCTGTGGTGAAGTCTGGCTACAGGGGCTTTGCCATCATGCAGATCTGGACCATTGCCAACAGCCGCCTTAACGATGGTGAATGACGCAGGGAATCTCCCAGTTTGGTGCTCTGAATATCATATGAGTTGGGAGTCTGAAATAGATGGGTGTCAGGACAGATGGAACTCAATAAAATATCAGATGAAATTAGGACACAGATCTAAACTCATTCAATCAAGGGTCACCAACATGCAGATACTTTAAGAGTCAATCAGTTTTTAGTAAAATATGTAGAAAACATGGTGCCAATGAAGGTTAAAGGGGCAGTAAGTGATCTATGACATTTGACTTATCAACCTCTATCGGTGACCAAGGGCATCGACAGGTGTCTGGCACAGCTTACAGTGGCCTGTAAATGACATAAATAATATCGTAGAGATGAAGAAGCTAGCCAATAGCCAGAGATCCAACAGAAACAGAATAGCATACCCATATTCATAGCATACCCATATTCAAAATACTGTAACAAGAGGACTGCTTTGGTTGTTTTTTCAGCTTGAAAACAAAAAAAAGTGCTGGTTTTCCGACGCTGGCTCCACCTCTGATCGATGCACAGTTTAAAATGTGTCTGCATGCCTTTGTAGTCCTTTGTGAAGACCAAAAACTCCAAGGGGATGCAGGTTGGTTGAGGTTAGAGTTTTTTCTAGTATTAAGTAAGGTTAGGCGTTAGAGTTAGGCTCAGGATTTTGGTTATGGGTTCAGGCAACCTTTTTGGCTTGTGACCCCTTGCAATCTGTTCACAGTTCACAAAAAAAGAAGAAAAACATAAGCTTGACTTTGGGTTGCAGAAATATGTTTTTTTTTCTGCGTTCCTGTACCGTTATTTATCTTGCGACCCCCCCCTCCCTGACTTATCTTGTGACCCCTCGTAGAAATCCCTCAGGTTGAGAACCAATGGGTTGAATTAGGGTCAGGGTTTAGGGAAATGGAATCAATACAGTTTTAGAACTTGTAAAAATATGAAGTGATAAAGAGAGATTGACCTAGAAATTGGTCAGTATATGTACAAAAACTGGCCAATCCCTGCAGCTACGCACTATCATGGTTTGTTTCATGCAATGGAACAATCCAAACGGCAGTTACTGCATCTTCCAAGATTACAAAGTCAGCAGTGTTTGGATGATTGACCGGATGTATGCAAAACAATCTAAGCCTGGTCTGTTAATGTCTCAATGGCCTAAAGGAAGTCTGCTAGTCGAGCATTTCTGGGCGAAAGAGCGATACCACAGAGGGAACAGGGATGGCTGTGGTCGATTCCCCAAGATGCTCTGAGAGTGACAGGGTGGGCCACTTCAACACAAACACAGCGTCTGTCAGAGCAAGTGAACCAGTGAGGGCAGAAAGAGAAAACTGGAGGAAAAAAAGTATCTGACCACTTACGATACATTAGGGGAACGTGATGTGATAAATGCATAAAGAAAGGTTTGGGAGAAAGTGTGTGGCTGGCAAACAAACTTTTCTAGCACTGGCAGTACATTTAAGGGTCTCAGTGCTTATTAATAATCACAAGAAAGTTCAGCTGTTACCAATGGCCTGTAGTCATAGGGAATATCACACTATATATATATATATATATATATATATATATATATATATATATATATATATATATATATATATATATATATATATATATACACTGTTGTATGGATGATTAAAATGTTCACATGTATCACATTTAGGCCCGAAAACCTCTCTAATCAAAAGCTGACAAAGAGCAACGTGTTAACACTATCATTCAAGTACACCAGGAGGGAATAGAGGAGGTTGATTCATGAACAAAGCCTCATCAAATATTGAACAACATTGAGTCTGCACTAGGCAAGATAAGGAATTCGAAGGACATGCTGAGAGTAGACGGGAGCCTAATAATTGGGATGTAAAAGTGAAAGGGGAATACACAAGAGAGAAAGAGTTGTAGTTAGCATAAAGCAGAGTAATCAGATTGAGGAAAAAAAAGCGGGGTGAGGACAGCCGTGACTGGAAAAGGAATGAGAGTAAGTGGAGAACTGAGCCAAAATCAACAGTAACGTGAGGATATAAACAGGATGACAGGAGGGATGGAGTCATGTTTAGAGTGCCGTTTGATTTCACATTCTAACTATGGCAACTCCAATCACACCTCCTGAAACATTCTCCTCAGCCTGTACAACTCATTATGGACGTCGCAACTCGTGTCGCTTTTGCCTTTCCCGTCGCATCACTCAACTCCTACGCTCTGCCACTTTTGCCAGCTGTTTGGCTCTCCTGTCCCTGTGCTGGCCATCAGCTCTACAACTAGTCTTGATTTTTCTTTCTCTTGGGAGAACAGAGACATATGAATTTCACTCTCCTGACAAGAACAGTCTTCCTCCATCTTCTGCCAGAGGCAGAAAACTCATTTTTCACTGTCTTACACTGAATCTCTTCTTTTATTTCAGCCACTCACTGGTTGCGTGTAATGTCAGCAAGGACTTAAGGCTTATTCTACTTTTTTACTTCGGGCAGGAACACAGAAAATTATTTAAAACCAGTTTAAATTTATTATTTTTGCTGGGATGGCTGATTGTAGAGAGGCTCCAGTGGTCTGCGGAAAATGCTGGCCACCATAGACAGATAACAGCCAGAAAGAAACTCCTATCTTGTGGTGTGCAAGGTGTATGACTTAAAAGTTTTGCTCATAACTATCTTAGCCGTTACAATTGTATCAAACAGCTTCATTTACATGACTGGAACAGTGACACATCTCAAAGTCCTGTAGATGCTGTGCAACGAAATCTAAGCACAGTGCACTTGTCTATATATGGCTGCAATCGGCTATAAGTCAGTCTGTAATGCCTTTGCAATGTATTGTTAGATAATGAAAGCGTCTATATGCGTATATGCTTTTTGTGACCGTGTTTTCTTGTTGAGCTGCAGTGGAGAGATCGTAACACAAAGAGAACATTTTACTAAACAGATAAGCATCGAAAGATACTCACTTCATTTTTAATAACTTTATCTGCTTCAGATAAACTATGAATTGTATTTTTACACAGAATGAAGAATGAATTTTGTCCCCAATCACTTACAGCCCATTAGAAAGGATATCTTAATGGCCAGTATGAACAGAAGGAATGATTACAGCGACCAAAAAACTTTTGTATGGGCACCTGACTACTGTTGTAAGTCGGACTTAAAAAAATGTGAACATAGTATCCTTTCATGTCTAAACATGCACTATATTATGTCATTTTGTCATACAATTGTTTTTTTCCTGTGCTCCTGTCTCAATAGAGTAGAAAACAGGGACATCTGAAGATTTCAGAAGTTGGCGCGTCTGCCTACCCATGGGAGACCGATAGAGCAGCTTGACTTCTGATGATTAGAAGCCATGTAGAGACTCAGAGAGAGGCTTTCGATAGATCTGGGCCGACATGGGTCCACAGACAATAAGGAAATGGAGGGAGAGCAAGATGAAGAATCAGGAACTGATTAATCATGATAACGAGGACAGAGATGGATACCCTCCTTGAGCACCTGGACAGCTAAGATGGATGGATGGATGGAGAGATTTGCAGAGAGGTCGCTGATACCTCTCGTCTCTATTCGTCTTTGTCTTTTCTGAGATCTTATCTGTACATCTTGCTTTTTGCAAAGCGCAGCAAAGTTGTAGTAATGACTTCACGGCTCATTTGGTTTATTTTAGTCCTTGGGGTTTCCAAATAAACAAAAATGTATGTTTTTGGCTAATAAGTGCGATGCAAATTATGCACAATGAAAAATAATGTTGGATCTGTTGAACTGATTTGAATGTGTCAACCTATTTCACTGTATTTTATTATATTAATAAAAATGTCAATATAAATTATCTTCTGTTAAAATATCTTACTGTCAGTGCTCTGTAGAGTTTGCTGTGATAGCTGGTGTGACAGTGTCTTTTGGCAAGTCTTAAATGAATATATACTATAAAGACCTTAATGGACAGTCAGTTGCTCTTTTTGTCAATCTCTCTTTCTCCTCTTCTCTCTCTCTCTCACTCACTCACTCTCTCCCTATGTAGGACAGAGCATGAGTATAGATATATTTTCAGTGTATCGGTCCCCGGAAAGTAGAATTGGAGAGGATCCAAGGAACAGATTGTCCCACTTTTACGTCCTGCAAAAGTGGAGCGGCCAAGTTCTGTCCTCTATATCCCTCTCTTTCACTGGGTCTCCACCCTTCGGCCTCTTTCACGCTGCCAGTGATGAGGAACCGTCAAGAACACTCTAAGCCTACTCCAACACAGGATGGATGGGATGAGTCACTAAACTGGGGGGAGAGGACACTTGGTTTATATGAATGGTGCATCACTAGCCATCAGGTCTGGGGGTGGTGCTCTGACGTAGGAGTTTAAGGGGGAAGGGCCAAGCTGGGGTATGAGAATTGGGTACCATGACTGTGTCTGTAGCATCAGCACTCATTAAAGGTAACTCCAAAGCACAATACAGTGGACCGATCATTTCAGTTTTAATGTATATGTTCTCTAAAACATAGAAAATAAGCATTCAAATGTATTAAGGAACTCCATTGATTTGTATGCTTTCCTGTTGCGATGACAGGGCTCAGCATTTTCAAGCTGTAACTAAATCTGTGCTTGATAAAATCAGATAAAATGCAAGTGCTTAACTGACAATCATGGCGCCCTTCATTCATTTTACAGGCAGATAACAATACCAGCAATTGATTCATCCTCCATGCACCCATTCTGGCATCTCCCTCAGCGGGGGAGGGGAACTTCTCCTATCCAACACAAACAGACGCCTGTTAGTCAATTGCATATCTGATGTTAATCAAGCAAAAAACGATAACACTGCTAATCAGTAAGTAAGTGGATGATTAAAATAATTACTCCCAGCTCTCTATTTCACAATAAACATGCTGCTCCTTTGATCTGCGTTTCAGCTCGATCCTCCCTATCGCCACCTCACCAAGGACGATCTTTTAATAGAAAAAAGGGGCCACGGCTTACTTTGTAGGTTACACACCGCTCGCCTGATGTTCCAAGCACGTGTGCATGCGCATACACACATACCCTGTGATCGCACACAAAGTTTGACTCTTTAAGCAGCACTCAAAACACATCTGTCCTGAACGTCTAGCAGAAAGCAGCATTTAGTGACAGACCAGTCAGCTTGAGCTTGGCTGGCGGTCTCGTGTAGATCAAAGTGGGCTATCTTTCCCCTCAGACTGGATATAATTGGGTCAGGTGGAGCATGCGCTGAGGGCCTTGCTTGGGCTAAACTTGGCTGGATGGACTGGGAGACCTCAATGCAGCACTGATTTAGGAGTGAACATCCCCTGCACTATTTTTGAGACTTCCCCCTTCCTGTAAACATTGTTTGATACAGTAGCTAAAGCTTACACACAACAGAAATCCCTAAATCAGGGTTCTAAACTTTAACTTTTTCTGGTCTATGATCCCTTTTTCAGGTCTGCACATTTTGATGAAGTTATGTGAATCTGAGTATAGCATAGATTTGTATTATATTCGTAAGCTATACATGGATGATATAGAAAGTAAAATGTATGCCAAGTCGACTCTTTTGTTCAAATACATCTATCAAATATTTCTGTTTTACAAACTTCCTACATCCCCCGTCCCCAAATCAAGTCACCCCCATGTGGGATATCAACTCCAAGATTGAGAACCTCTGCCCAATATGTTTCAAACCGTGCGAACATAATTTAATCTGCACCTTCAGTCTTAATATAATATTAATGAAGAAGCACACTTAATGTCTTAGAACAACTTGATATTTCCCAGTTGTTATTGTCGGTTAGTATCTTAGTTTAATGAGCTCATTCATGTGGGCCAATCTATGAGACACATTGTTCCTGTTTAGTGATGAAGTGTTCCCTTCAGAAATGAATTAAATGAACCAGGTCCCAGGTCCAGGTGCACATGTCTGTAGCAGCACTGAAAGCAAACTTAAGTGTATGACACTAGTTTGTGTGGTTGCACAACACCCAGTCTCTAATAACTTGGTTGGTGCAATTGCGAAAAGCAAAATAGCTGATATCATATAACACAAACTTCCCTTTCACTCTCCACACATGATATGACAGAAAGTGCATTCAAATGTCATGAGAACAGAGACTTCAAAAGGCAACTGTGCAGCCGGTTGCCTTCTGTTTCGCAACAACAAATGAATTCGGGAAGTCCCGATGAGTCAAACATTTCTAATAAAACAGACCTACACCTACTCTATACAATTCCTGGTATCAAGTAACTTTTTCAATGACATCTTTTACTTTTTATACTTGTCCCAGAGCTGACTAAAGACTTCAGGCCTCAAATACAATGAAAGCAGGCCACAGACAAGCTAGTCAGACACACAGAGATGGGTGCAGGATTAAGGCTTTAGGGTGGATTTTATGGCAGATAAATAGCCACAAATAGACTTCCCACTAGTGACAGTTTCACTTACCTTGAACGTCCATTGACATAAAGGTAACACTGAGAGACAAAAGTCAACAAGATACTAATAAATGCTGTTAGACATGGCTGACAAAGTGAGGACCATGTCGATGCCTGTCGGGCCCCATTACAGTTCATCCACCTACCATGTAATGGGGTGTAATTGGCTCTACAGACAGGAAGACCCTTCATGCTTAACTTTATACTCTACTTATGACTTATGATTACACTATATACTTTGAATTGTCTAATAAGCAAGATGGTGAGAGAAAGTGTGGGGATACATTAGTAGTAGTATTTGCAATCAAATGGGACCATCATCTGTTTTGGGAGAGCATCTCTTTAGAAACCGAGGTTGGATGTTAGACAGGAAATGCAATGAAGGTATTAAATGTGCACTTTGTGGAAAGCGTGTTCTTTACACCTGCTCTTGACTAATCAGATCTACACTACTTTGTTACAACCCTAAACTGAGCCAAAAAAAAACACCAGCTAAAGTACCATCTGACCCTGCTGGCTTGAAACAGACTGCTCAGCAACCCAGAAGCTAGATTACATTAGCAAACAGTGAGGTTAATGAGGTAAGTCTTATATGCTATAGCTAAAGGTCTATGACCACCCACTTGTGCTACAGCTCTGTCATCGTGTGATGTATTACTCCTGTTGATTTACACACTTTAGACTAACTGGTGTCCTGCTTTAAACACGGCCAAGTACATAGAAGTGTTTCCTAATTAAGTCCCTGTAATCAGTGCAAATATTAACTCAAAGTTGTAAAGCGTGAGCTATTTCAGTTCTTCATAATGGTAGATGTGTTGCAGTTTGCTGACTTCTGTTTTCAAGGCTTACGGCAATCCTCCAGATCTTTTCCCTGGGGGAAATCTCTCTGTATGTAATAATAAAAGCCTGCAGAGTCAGGGGAAACAGCTCTTCTCTCCCGTATTATCTTAATGAACACAACAATAAGACTGCCAGCTCCACAAATAACAATTAGAAGTTTATTCAAAATCATATTAGATGCTAATTTTTATTTAAATCTATCTAAAAATTTAAATGACTTCTCAAGGTTATTTAATGTCACTTTAAATGTCAGACCAAAGATGGTCTGTGGCATTTCTTTGCACAGACTTAGCTCCATACAGCTGTAGCCCAGTTTAATACTCCCATGGGACTGATTTAAGGAACATTTTGTTGTGGGTTTTGCATTTCTGCTCCATAGATACAGTAGTAGCTTGCAGCTAATAGAGTCTAACTGTACTCCTCCATAGCAGTGAGCTGTCACTGAAAATATTTTCTCAGCATGTCAGTCTTTTTTTCCTACCCTTTCTCCACACCAAACCCTGGAGAATTACTGGACCATATAGCACTGTCACATCTGCTGCACTGACCGGCCTGTGTATCGACTCATGCTCTTCCTGCAGAGATCGGAGAGGACAGAACAGGACCGGGCAGGAAAGAACAGCAGGAGACAGGACAGGATGGAGTGGAAATAAGTAGGCAGTGGTGGTGCAAATTTTCTGAATCAGAGAGACACAAACATCTCCACAGACACATCAAGCTTTCTGGCCAATTCAGTGTAATGTATGTCTTTCATCTTCCACTCAATTGTTTCATAATAACACTGTCTTTTGGCACGTCTCTTTGCTAACGTACAAATGAGCTGTGTGACTTTTGTGAATAAAACCCTGCAAAGCGGAAAGGATTGTCGAAGATCCAGGTGGTTGTTAGCTGAACAACACCTCTTCCCTTGCAAGTAAATTTGACACCTTGTTTGTGGTCTTTTATGTGCTGTGTGCTTTTTAATTACAGAATACAGGGTTACAACACACACACACACACACACACACACACACACACACACACACACACACACACACACACACACACACACACACACACCTTGCTGCTAAAGATCATTTCATCTTTCTTTGTGTGCCCAATACTATTCTAAATGCCTGTCTTTTAAATTCATTTGAGTTCACACACAATGCTTCTATCATCACTGTCTTTAGTATACTATAATAATTCAATGTTTCTTTTTGTACTAACACTTTACATTACTTTGATTGTGAGATAAGCACAGCAATTGTATTGCGGTTATTCATTTCAAACCAAAAATGAGAGTAAACATGAACATGAAAAAGTAAATACCTTTCAGTCTGCAGTTCAGGCTGTGTTGCTCCTTGTTGTATCCGCAGTGACCTCCTTCATAAACCACAAAGAGAGTAAAAAAAAGGGGGCCGGGATTATAAATTGAGAAAAAGATCCAGTTGATGAAATATAGATGAGGAAAAACAAGAAAAAGTGATATGCTTTTTCTCTTTCAAAATCACATTTTCATGCCTTCTAGTCTTTAAATGTACATCGGTGTGAGCCAGTATTGAGCCAGTGTATTGTGCAGCCTCTCTTTCTGTTTTTCATTCGCACACACACACTTTCACCTACTCTATGCCCCAGTATAGCCGACTCTCTCTCCCTCTCTCTCTATTACACACACATTCATGCGCCCTCTCTCCAGCGTGGCGTCCTCTCTCTCTCTTACTTCAGATTAATCTCTCTCCATTCTCCTTCCTCTCTTTGTACTTCCACTGGGTACCGACTCTCCACCATCCATCTGTCAGTTGCTCTCTGCTTTCTTTTCTCGTACCCAAGTGCTCTTCTAATTATCCCCAATTTTCTTCATTACTCCCTCTCACTCTTGTCTTTTTTGTCTCTCCCTTTCTCGCTCATTATTTCAGTCACTCCATCAATCAAAACACATGATACGATTCCCTCCCCCTTTATCTTTCCCTGTCTTTCACGCACAGTGGATGGATCCAGGCCACTTCTTTGTCTCCCTTGTGTCTTTGATTCTAACAGGTCCTCATAGAAATAAAGAACTGCTTTTCCTGACTCACTTTTTCCATTCATAAAATGTGGCTTTATTACCTATGCGGTAGAAATAGAAGATGACAGATATTGCATTTACATGTGTGGAATAGTTTGTGCAAAGTGCATGAATCTGTCATGGTCATGACCGACCACTGGTCTGACTCTGATTTCTGTCATTTAAATCACTAAATCACTCACATAAAAATACAAAAAAATATTTTTTTCAGTTACCCCTTGTGGTATCTTGCCATGCAGACATTTCTGGTTTTATTACGTGAGCTTTTAAAATACTTGCTGCTGGGAATTCTGACCAAATCACAGATCAGTGAAGCTAACGAGCATTTTGTCTGTTATGCTCACCAGATTTAAAAATGATATTTGAAAGGATCAACAGCAACAAAAACGATGTCCCGTTTATTCTGCATGATCCACAGACCTCAGCCTACGTTTTTAGTGCTTTGGGTGAACTGACCCTTTAAAAACATACACTGATTAACCTGGGGGGAGAACTACAATCAAATGTCACATTTGTCCTACTTTAAAAGATAGTAATGTAACTTATAATATAGCATATTTTATGAAGAAGGAAAACATGGTGTGCTTTACATAAAAACATAAAATATACCACTGAAAAATGAAGATTAAAATATACAGACTAATATAACAAAAACATGGAATTTGATGTTTTTAATCATATATTTTTTTGCATCCTCTACGCCTTATCTTAGAACATAGGTTTGGACCTCTGTGTAATCTTAAGGTGCATACAGTGTTAACTGTGTAAAATGTATTTCTGTCCTTGTTCTAAAATCTAAAGACCAATGACCTTAACGCTGATGTGTTATCTTAAGGTTGGGAGATGCTTAAAACTAATTAGCTATTACGACATGTCTTTCCAATCACGTCTGAAGACAAAAGTGTGTATAGATGTTGACAACTACCGCACCCTTTACTTCCATTGTAGAGAGGGGCGAGACGTGATAATCATTCAAATGGGGATAACCGCGATCAAATCCATGGTGTTGCACTCGGTTGTGCGCTCAAAAGTGATGGAAGAATGAAAAAAATAGAGCTTGAGAGAGATGTTTCAAACCTACCTAGTTTCTCACCTCCTCACACATGGCCAATCGCTGCATAAAGTGGGGGTGACTGTCGGTTTAGAAAGGTTAAGGAAATTGTGAGATTCAGGCCGTTGAAAAGGTGTGGTGGGAGATGGTTTTAGTTCTGCTGTTCAACAAGCACTTCGGTTGAAACATACTGATCTGCTAGTCACTGCTTGTGCCTTGTGTTAATTAACAAATACACTAATTGGACTGATAACACTGCTTATTTGTATGGTATTTTTGCCTCTATTAAATAGTGAACAGGACAGGGAAACATTGCTGAGAGAGAGCCCCGCCCCACCTTCCCAATCATTCAGTTGGAGTGTTTGAGTAATAACTGTCCTTATGGTTGCTTTAGGGTTGCTTTTAGAGACAATCAAAAAGAACATTAGAGGACAGAGGAAGGCGAGTTGGGTTGAAATACATTAATGCACACAATAGTACACTCTGTACACTCTGAATCCTGCCATATTCCACCTCTTAAGGACGACATGACACCTGCATTGTAACTCTTGATAAGAGCTCTAGTGGGTGCTCTCCTTTAATGGTGCTACACTCCATGGTGCGTATTCATCACACTTCCATCCTACCTTGGTGCTTCCGCTGCCTTTGCGGCCTAGTGCAGTGTTCTTTTTTTTTCTGAGAATGAGAAACTAGCTTTCCTTCCGTGCTTTCTGTGTGAACGCCTCTAATGCCAAAGGCAAGGAGAGAAAAGTGGGTCACGGGCAGATGGACCATACAGTAGTAAGAATATGCTGGCTAGGTTTTTAATGATTTATTTATTTGTGTGTTTTAGTGAGTGCACACAGTAGAGTAGTAGAGTCAGAATGAAAATGAAAACAAAGCAGAAGAAGAGATGGAAGTAGAGGGCAGGATGAGATAAAAGTATTGATTATTGATAGTTATTAAGCTGTAAGGCACAGAGAGGGGTTTGCTTCAAATCAATGGCTTATAACATAAAATGATGTCTGTAGATTTTCAAGTGTGAATATGGCAAATACATTGATATGAATATTACTCAAATGATACTATCACATTTTGTGACTCACTACTTGAGGCTGCTGCACGCAGACTATAAGACTGCTTTAGAAATTCACAGCCCTAAATAGTTACTCACTATTGAAAATAAAACATTTTATATATCATATGATGTGCAATGAAACTGCTGCTTACTGTGCAGACACCGTCAGCCACATACAGGCTCAAACCTGCTGTAAGGCCTTTTTCATGAATTATTTTCTCAATGCAGTGCTGGACTCTGGTGGCCATTTCAAGTAACTGAAACAGAGACATCAAACTTTGTTTTTTTAAATGCGAGCAAAAGAACAGTTCTGAGAATGTTGCTCTTTTTTCTGAAATGTGTCAACATTCGTTGTAGTTCTTGGAATGTAGTTGCTCAAAATGGGTGTTTCAACATTCATACCGTGGTCAGTTGGTCTGGTTTTACCATCCTCTTATTAAAGTAAAGAGAATCATGGAACTCTATGTGTAATAACAGGAATTAAGTGTTGCTGAGTACAGTAAGTCAAAAATGTCCCCACTGCACTAAATAAAGCATTGTTTGGATTCTAAGAAACAGAAACAACACATTTAGTTTGTCATTTGTCACACCATGTCAGTATCTGTTGGTGCCTTTTTAGTATTTTAGCTTTGAAACATCTGCATACATTTTTTTAGGTGCAGGAGAGCAGCACATGAGTTTTATGCATTAAAAAATGTGTTCTGCTTATCGAGAATGTGTGAAAGAAGAAGTTGCTGATCATAATTAAGTTGTCTTTATCTAACTTAACAAGCATGACACTGCCAAAGCAAATCGGACATGCAAGATAATATCTGAGCAAGAGCTGGTTCCTATGCTACCTAAAACCACAGTGTCCTGAAATGACGTGCACATAAACTATTAAGTTTAACTAAGTGCTATATAACTATGTCCTATTAAGCTCTTTGAGTGTGTACCGACAGGTTCACAATATCCCTTTTTATCTGTGTATCGATTAATAGTAACTGTCACATGGTGACTGATGATTTTAACGTCATTTTAAAACAAAACTATATTTTGATTTCCTCTTTAAGTCTCCAACGTCGCTGTCTCTTTTATTCACACCCTCTTTTGTTAGCGGTCACCAACAACTCTTGCTTTCGATCTGTGTAAGGGCTTAACCCTTCAGCTGTGGCAGTTTCTCCTTCATTTCTCAGAAACGTTGAACTTGCAAACCAATTAATAAACAGAGGTACGTTTTGATTATTATTTATTATTATTATTATTATTATTATTATTATTATTATTATTATTATATTTTGATTATCGATTAACTCAACTCTTTCGAAAAATCAATTAATCGGTTTGAGTCATTTTTTTAATGAAAAAAAAAAAAATTCTCTGATTCCAGCTTCTTAAATGTGAATATTTTCTAGTTTCTTCACTCCTCTGTAACACAATATTTTTGAGTTGTGGACAAAAAAGATATTTGAGGACGTCATCTTGGGCTTTAGATAAAAATGATTGACATTTTCTGATATTTTATGGACCACGCAACTAATCCATAAATCAAGAAAATAATTAATGATTGATTAATCAACAATGAAATAGTTAGTTGCAGCCCAAATTACTACAATTATTATTATTACTCAAATGATTCAGGCCCTAAATTGGGATGCAGAACATATAAGCGCTTCTCTTGCTCCTATCTTGTTCTGTCTGTGCCTTTAGTCCGACCTCTAGAGCCTCCTTCCCTCTTTTGTCTTTGTGGTCTATATTTACTTTGAATCGCTCTGTGTCTCTTTCATCTCAATATCGTTATGATATTGTGTGCTTAGGTTCCCAGGTATTGCATACAGTACTTTCTGGGGTAAAGTTCTCTAGTTGCTCTCTTTCTTCCTCTGTCACAATTTATAATTGTACTAGTCAAGTTCTGTTAAGCTCTCGTTAGGTACAATAATAAAAGTATTGCAGAGGGGAAATATACGTAGATACTGGAATTGCAACACTGACTCAGCCTTAATAGCAACTTCCTCAACTTGATTCAACACAGTCAGTCAGTGTTTGGTCACTTCTCATTGCCTTTAAACATTGAATTGTTTCTCTTGTTTGTGTTACTCTGGCAGGGTCATGAAGGGCGTGCAACATCTGCTGCTGCTGGCAGGTAAGAGGGATCCAATGGAACACAGAGCCAGATATCTGGGTTAAAGCTTGTTTTAGGATCGTAAGGTTTTCCTTTTGGTTAGTATTGTTACAGTTATATCACACTCAGCTGGAATTTAGTGAGATTTGCTATTGCTTTTATACAGATGTTTTAAGTATTTATAACATCATATCTCACATTTTGCAGTGTATGAAAATATAACAGAAACTAAGGGTGAGGCCTTGGGTGGAGTCACTGCAGCTGTCAATCTTGGTGATAAAGGCAATTACTCAAACGTGCAACTAAGTGCCATTTCGAATCTTGCTAAAACATATTTAAATGTTCTTACATATAGCTGAAAAAAAATAATTATGAATTGCATTTAAGATTTAACAAATGCGTAAAAGTTTTGCCTACATTCAGATCACTTAGGTGCCCTTTAGCAGTGCAACAGATCACAGTGAGAGGGGAGCAGGGCGTTGGCAAAGCCACTTTTCATCATCTTTAGACAGAAAAAATGAAAACAAAATCAGAAAACTAATACATTTTGATTTAAAAGATGAGATCATACAAAGACAGTTATCTTAGCTAATAGAAATAAGTAAATACTTTTTTTTGTCATGTTTGGCTCTCTAATTTTAAATGCAATAACCTTTTGTGCATTAAGCCGAATGTTTTCATGAAACTGTGTGATTAGTATTTTTAGCTGGAAGATGTTATTTTACTGAATTACACTAAGCTAACGCACAAATTGTAATCAACTATATTGCTGAACAATGATTGATGATTGATTGATGTACACACGGATGTACATACATGCAGACACTGGTTTTCATACACTTGTAGGGAAACTGTATTTGCATTTACATTAATTCTTTGGAGGCCTACACTAACACAATTAACTCAAAATGATAGGGTTAATTCAAATGAATAATTTCCAAATGAATCATGCGTTGCATCAGTATTAGAACAATGTTGAATATAATATCTAAATTGAAAAAATATATTCTTTTACATTTAATGGTGTGTACTACGCATGCAAACAAACGGGGAGCAGAAAGTTACACAAATCCAATTTATACAACTTGCATCAGGACATTCAAATGAAATAGTTTTCTACATTTTTGGAAATGTTGAATATTCTTTCAAATTTGAATAAATATGTGCGAATATTTTCAATATTTTCATTTATTCTGATTTTAGAATAAAAACAACCTTTTACACAATCTGCTAAACATTTTGTGTAGAAATGTGTAGATTGATAATAATGCTGCAAAGAAAACTCCCGCACACTGTCATATGAAAGTCATATATATGTAGTCATATAAAATTTTATAAAAGGCAACGTTTCGGTGCTAGACCATCTTCAGGAAAAATTGAATGAAGATGGTCTAGTACCGAAAAGTTGCCTATTATTAAACTTTATGTATTTTTTGCAAGTTAGACAGTGTGCGTGAGTTTTCTTTGCAACTTTTGACCTGCTTGTCCCCCTCCGACGCACCTGTGTCACTATACTATTCCTTTTTTATCACTTTCTTCGACATACTATACTATGACTTATTTTTTTAATTTTCGATGTACTATACTATGACTTTTTATGAATTTTTTTGACATACTATACTATGGCTTATTTCGACATACTATACTATGACTTATTTTTTTAATTTTCGACGTACTATACTATGACTTTTTATGAATTTTTTTGACATACTATACTATGGCTTATTTCGACATACTATTGCTTTTTAATCACTTTCTTCAACAAACTTTTTTAAATTTTCGACATACTATACTATGACTTTTTTTCAAAATTCCCGACATACTCTGACATACTCTGAAGTTTTTTTCAGACTTTGTGGATTCGAGCCCTGTACCTTCTTGCCGTGAGGCAACAGTGCTAACCATTGGGCCACCATGCAGCTTTCATATTCTATGGCTTTTTTTTGACATACTATACTATGACTTTTTTTCAACATTTTTGACATACTATACTATGTTTTTTTCGACATGCTATACTATGGCTTTTTTATCACTATTTTCGACATACTGTACTATGACTTTTTTATCACTTTTTTCAACATACTATACTATGGCTTATTTCGACATACTATGACTTATTTTTTTAATTTTTGACATACTATACTGTTCTTTTCGACATGCTATATTATGGCTCTTTTCCGACATGCTATACTATGACTTTTTTCCGACATGCTATACTATTCTTTTTTTTTCGACATACTGTACTATGATGTTTTTATGACTTTTTAAAGTATTTTTCTGTACTAGATTGATAATAATGAAATGATGGATACATTCTAAGAAAAGGCTCAGAACTTTATTTGCATTTTCTATGTAATACTTACAGTAGGTACGTAATTCATAAAAAGTATTAAATTGCATGCTACAAGATTCGATATTTAGTTATTTATTTAAAATCAACAATTTTGCTGCAGTCATTTTATGACAGAAACATCACTATATTCTCAATACCCTTTATTACTATATCATAAAGCCAAATATTTAGATACAAAGATTTATAGAAGCTAATAGTAATGCCAGTTAATCATATGTCTTCTAATATTGATAAGAATTCACTGCATCATAAAAATAAAGTAAAACAAAATGTACAATGCTGCAAAACGTTTAGGAAACAAAAACTGCGCACACACACACACACACACACACACACACACACACACACACACACACACACACACACACACACACACACACACACACACACACACACACACACCAGGAAGATGTTTACAGTCGTGTATAAAAAAAACTACAACAGAAGTGATGTGAAGTACAATATATAGTACTTTAAAAAAAAAAAGATTTAATTGACTATGTAAAACCTAATGAATACTTAGTGCTACTGCGGAACTTTGGGTCGATTAAAAAATTAATGATAATACACGGGACTATAAACCTTACTTATGCAATAATTAGCCCAAATACTACAGATCAGCTGTAGGCATGTGAAACTTTATATCTGCATAATAACGCATTGAGTAAAGCTACAGCTAAATAAGGTATTTACGCACAGCATATACAGGCTAATCTCCATAGTCCTTTGTACACCGTCGATATACAGAGACTGTCATCCTAAGCAAGAGGAAGAAGTTGATGTTATGTTCGTGAATTTAGCTTGACAGGTCTTGGACTTCATCCGTTAGTGCTTATTTTGTATTTACAGATTCTTTACTAAATACTTACTTCAGGAAGTACCTGATCAGTGATAGACACTGTGTCTGAAGAGACAAAATAAAACAGCACCTAGAAACTTTAACTTCATTAGCTCAACATCCATAAAGTAAACCCGGGGCACACCGTTGGAGTCACAAGTAAAATATTTGAAGATTTCGCCCCAACAAAAATGTTGAATATAATATCTAAATTGAAAAAATATATTCTTTTACATTTAATGGTGTGTACTACGCATGCAAACAAACGGGGAGCAGAAAGTTACACAAATCCAATTTATACAACTTGCATCAGAACATTCAAATGAAACAGTTTTCTACATTTTTGGAAATGTTGAATATTCTTTCAAATTTGAATAAATATGTGCGAATATTTTCAATATTTTCATTTATTCTGATTTTAGAATAAAAACAACCTTTTACACAATCTGCTAAACATTTTGTGTAGAAATGTGTAGATTGATAATAATGCTGCAAAGAAAACTCCCGCACACTGTCATATGAAAGTCATATATATGTAGTCATATAAAATTTTATAAAAGGCAACGTTTCGGTACTAGACCATCTTCAGGAAAAATTGAATGAAGATGGTCTAGTACCGAAACGTTGCCTATTATTAAACTTTATGTATTTTTTGCAAGTTAGACAGTGTGCGTGAGTTTTCTTTGCAACTTTTGACCTACTTGTCCCCCTCCGACGCACCTGTGTCACTATACTATTCCTTTTTTATCACTTTCTTCGACATACTATACTATGACTTATTTTTTTAATTTTCGACGTACTATAATATGACTTTTTATGAATTTTTTTGACATACTATACTATGGCTTATTTCGACATACTATACTAAGACTTATTTTTTTAATTTTCGACGTACTATACTATGACTTTTTATGAATTTTTTTGACATACTATACTATGGCTTATTTCGACATACTATTGCTTTTTAATCACTTTCTTCAACAAACTTTTTTAAATTTTCGACATACTATACTATGACTTTTTTTCAAAATTCCCGACATACTCTGAAGTTTTTTTTCAGATTCTATACTTTGTGGATTCGAGCCCTGTACCTTCTTGCCGTGAGGCAACAGTGCTAACCATTGGGCCACCATGCAGCTTTCATATTCTATGGCTTTTTTTTGACATACTATACTATGACTTTTTTTCAACATTTTTGACATACTATACTATGTTTTTTTCGACATGCTATATACTATGGCTTTTTTATCACTATTTTCGACATACTGTACTATGACTTTTTTATCACTTTTTTTGACATACTATACTATGGCTTATTTCGACATACTATGACTTATTTTTTTTAATTTTTGACATACTATACTGTTCTTTTCGACATGCTATATTATGACTTTTTTTGACATACTGTATTATGATGTTTTTATGACTTTTTAAAGTATTTTTCTGTACTAGATTGATAATAATGAAATGATGGATCAATTCTAAGAAAAGGCTCAGAACTTTATTTGCATTTTCTATGTCTTACATACAGTAGGTACGTAATTCATAAAAAGTATTAAATTGCATGCTACAAGAGTCGATATTTAGTTATTTATTTAAAATCAACAATTTTGCTGCAGTCATTTTATGACAGAAACATCACTATATTCTCAATATCCTTTATTACTATATCATAAAGCCAAATATTTAGATACAAAGATTTATAGAAGCTAATAGTAATGCCAGTTAATCATATGTCTCCTAATATTGATTAGAATTCACTGCATCATAAAAATAAAGTAAAACAAAATGTACAATGCTGCAAAACGTTTAGGAAACAAAAACTGCGCACGCACACACACACACACACACACACACACACACACACACACACACACACACACACACACACACACACACACACACACACACACACACACACACACACACAGCAGGAAGATACTACAACAGAAGTGATGTGAAGTACAATATGTAGTACTTTAAAAAAAAAGATTTAATTGACTATGTAAAACCTAATGAATACTTAGTGCTACTGCGGAACTTTGGGTCGATGAAAAAATGAATGATAATACACAGGACTATAAACCTTACTTATGCAATAATTAGCCCAAATACTACAGATCAGCTGTAGGCATGTGAGACTTTATATCTGCATAATAACGCATTGAGTAAAGCTACAGCTAAATAAGGTATTTACGCACAGCATATACAGGCTAATCTCCATAGTCCTTTGTACACCGTCGATATACAGAGACTGTCATCCTAAGCAAGAGGAAGAAGTTGATGTTATGTTCGTGAATTTAGCTTGACAGGTCTTGGACTTCATCCGTTAGTGCTTATTTTTTTATTTACAGATTCTTTACTAAATACTTACTTCAGGAAGTACCTGATCAGTGATAGACACTGTGTCTGAAGAGACAAAATAAAACAGCACCCCCTACTGTACTACACCTAGAAACTTTAACTTCATTAGCTCAACATCCATAAAGTAAACCCGGGGCACACCGTTGGAGTCACAAGTAAAATATTTGAAGATTTCGCCCCAACAAAAGTGAATATTACAATTCAACATTTTGAATTTTGACTTATTGTCTGAAATGCCCTGTACTAAATGGAAGATACTATTGTAAACTGTGTAATATTAGTCATGAAATACTTTTATTAAATAACATTTGTTTATATTTTGTTACAGTGTTCGCACTTCTGGCAAGATGTCAGCAAAAGTCACAAGGTAATCAGTGTTCACACATGCAAAAGGTGTCAGCCCTCCATCTTCCCTATATTACCTTGCAGGGGTGTAAAATATCAATAGTTCGCAGCAACAACCATGTACAACAACCTTTTGTGGTTTCTTGTAATACCATTAACTGTGCCTCCAAAAATACTTTATGTCTTTTTCCTTTGTCTCCTGCATCCATAGTTTCTATGTCACCCATACTCAAGCAGATCTTCTCTGGGGACTTATTTTTTCTGAAATGTGACAACAGTGCAAGTGAGAGCACAGTGACATGGTACATCAACGGTAGCGAACAAAGTATGACAGCCAACCCCTGGAAGATAGGCGCTGCCTCACCCAAGCACTCAGGCACTTATCAATGCGAGAGCAGTGGGGGAACAAAGAGTGACAGTTTCTCCATCAACGTCCTGGGTAAATGTACCACATGAACATAAGCGTTACAGTTCAAACTCCCAAAGATGTAAAGGGATATACACATTCCATACAAATAATTGTATCATTTAATTACCATTCAGAACACGCTCCCAGTGCTTCACTCACCATCAAGACAGGCCAGCCAGTGGTGCGGACGGGCAGTTCTGTTGTCCTGCAGCTTGAAAATGTGGATGGTCTGCAAGGATGGAAATGCTTTGTCGATAGGGGAGGGCAGACAAGGACGATTAAGTTGAAGTTGAGGAATGACAATACGAGTGTGGTCTTTCAACCCAACAAACTGAATGTACCAGAGACCATTTTCTGGTGTACTGATAACAGTGAACAACACAGAAGTAACCAAATCACAGTCAGGACCTCAGGTAGGCCTACTTTTATTTGAATGCTCTGTAATACAAAGCCAATGGGAGCTGCAGATTCAGGTGAGCATTTTCTGTAGATTCATGACTATGTGCGACCCCTTTCACAGTGTAGCATTAGCATTATTTGCATAATATATTTGCCGCAGAAATTTTATTATTTATACATATTTAGTTTAGTCATTTAACTATAGGGTCTAAATCCAATCCAATCTTCATTTTCTTTCAGTGAAGGACGTATCGCTGGAAATGTATCCTCTGCCTGCTATAGTTGGGGAGAGTCTGATTCTGAAGTGCCTTGTCTGGGGCACAGATCAAATAAGCCACACTGTTTTCTACAAAAACAACAACATCCTTCCTGACAGTCACAGTTCCACATTCAAAATAACTGATGTGACAGAATCTGCAATTGGAAGTTATAAGTGTGATGCCACCTTCACACACAACGCACGCACTGAAGGGCCCTCATACAAAGTGACCTCTGATGAACAAGAGGTGTTGGTCCAAGGTATGCAAATCCAACAAACACTCTTTGACTGCCTTTGACTGCTGGTGTACTGAATGAAGATAACGTATGCTTTCCCACATGCATTTGTTTCTCCAGTAGACACCTTTTAAGTCGGTCTTCTCATTTGTCCTTTTTTTTAGCGCCACCTATGAAGGCATTTCTCTCTGCAAACCCTGGCAAACTGGCATGTTCTTGTTCACGTTGTCCCGATAGTAGCGCCTATCAATGGTACTACAAGAATAATAGTCAGCAATGGGCACTAATGCATAACAGCCAAGCATTCATGGAGCCAAAAGAGAGTGGTATTTACGCATGTAGAGCTGTGTGGAACAACGGGAAGTCTTCTCCCAGCAATGATTATGTTGGTGAGTTCCTGCTTTTGTTTCTGCTAAAGCTCTTTGAAATCGTTTCCCCCTGATATATTTATACACATTTAGAGCAGTTAACTCATCATGAGTACTGCCTAGCCTGTAAGAACAGTTGTATAATGTATTTTGTGACCATGACAGGAGCTTTCAAAGTCTAAAAAATAACCATGATGATGTCTCCAGAGTTATCTTACCTTCAGCTTGGAGACTTTACATTCTTAACAGAAACCTGGACAAACTGTTAGTCACAATTTCTTACGTAAAGGAGGATGGGAAAAGCATTTACCAAGCAGGGAGGGTCTATTCATTATGCAATAGAATTGCGTTATGCTAATTGCAGGATCCAGTGTTTTTGGATCTCAACCAATGCTAGGGATTAAACGTCAGGATGTCTCTGCATATCAGGCATCAATTTTGACCATTTTTTAATGCAACTTGTGTGAGCTGTACAACTTTTTAGTAGTGCAATACTAAACAAAGCAACTTCAGTTTGCCTACAGATTATTTGGCCTGTCAGAGCTCTGTTAGTTATCACATGCTCTGAAATTCATATATCAAAGTACACTTTTATGCTAACAAATAATGAGAATTCAACTATTATGAACTATCACAGGGTCACAGATATTTAATGTTATGTATGTTCTGTCTCAGTTTCAGATCAATCTCCGACATCCATTCTGCTTGGTGTAGTCATCGTGATCGTGATCGTGCTGGTGATTCTAGTTCTAGTTTTAGCGTGTGTGTTGTTTTTAAAACGGTACAAGAAGAGAAATGCCACAGGTGAGTAACTACTACTTGTTTTCAGTTTTTTTGTAAGCACGCCGAAGGCATCACATGCACTCCTTTCTTATTTTTAGGACGGATTTACGAGGATATGCCACTGAAGTCACGAGACACATATGAGGTGCTGCAGAAGGGTGCCCAAAGGGACGGCGAGTACGACACCCTTCACCCAGAAGCACCAGGAAGACAGAAGAAAGAGGGTGAATATGAGGCACTGAAGAAAGAGGAAATGACAGGGGGGGAGTACCACACTGTTAGGATGGAGGGGGCTGCTGGTGGAGAGGGAGGGTATGAAGCACTGAAGAAAGAGGGAGGAAAAGAGGGGGTATACCACACCCTGGGGATGGAGGGGGCAGTTGGTGGAGAGGGAGGGTACGAAGCACTGAAGAAAGAGGGAGGGAAAGAGGGGGTATACCACACCCTGGGGATGGAGGGGGCAGTTGGTGGAGAGGGAGGGTACGAAGCACTGAAGAAAGAGGGAGGGAAAGAGGGGGTATACCACACCCTCGGGATGGAGGGGGCAGTTGGTGGAGAGGGAGGGTATGAAGCACTGAAGAAAGAGGGAGGGAAAGAGGGGGTATACCACACCTTGGGAATGAAGGGGGCAGCAGGTCAGGTGAGTGAGGATACGAAGGAGTAGAGAAGAAGGACAAAGACTGAGAATATGAGATAGTGGAGGAAAAGATGGAGGCCAAGGCAGAGGAGCAAAAGACTGAGCCATGAAAGGAAAGATAATTCTCAGTAGCTTTTATGCTTAAGAAAGTCACTTTTCCCGCAAACTAGAGAAGTTAAGAGATGTCTCAGTCACAATCCTGAAGTTCAAATTCAATGATAACTTAAACATTGTAGTGCTGTATAAGAAATGTAAGTAACTCTGGATGACTTTGTGTCATGGATTCCAGAATAAAAATCTGTAGAATTATATGTGTTGGACTGTAAGAAAAGCCTAGAGATTTGTATAAAATATCTTAGATAATAATGGTAATCATACGATTGGCAGGGAGAAATACTTTGACCTAACAACAAAAGTCAGTTAAAAAAAGAGCAAGACTGCCTAATAATACAACAAGATGATTTGTTGTTGCATAGTGCAGTTACTAATAATTGATGCCCTTCCTTCTTAATTATATTTATCATGTTAATATATGGAATATTCTGTAAAATGTAAATTGCCATCACAAGTTAGCAGAAAAGAAAATTATTCATTTTGTGACAGTCAAAAACACCAAATATTGTATCAGCTCTGATCCTGTCAACTAACTAACTTCAAACCTGGATAGTCATCATATATAATATATATATATACTGTATATACTCCTACTAACAGCATTATGAAGATTTTTCACAATAATGACAACTGTTTCAAAGGTTTTCTTTTATGTGTATTTGCTTATGTTTCCTTATAAAATTATACAGTTTAATTTGTAGATGGAGAATAGTCTAATGATTTGACTTTTGTGTCTTAAAATGTATTTACCTTACCAACGCTTTTTGTGATGTTTCTATCATTTCTGCGGTTGCATTAACATTTAAAAATGGCATAATATTGTTGAACTTGAGAGTCATTCCTGTTGTATTTTATGTGCTGAAATAAATCCATTTTGATTAAATGTGTGGTTTGTACAATCACTTAATTAGGCTACAATCTGTATGGACATGATGAACCTCTGGATGCATTTCTAACTTCAGTCAATTAATGCCAATGAAGGTTCAAGAATGACAATTCATTACACTTACAACCCAGGTGTAGTCTTTCTAAATGTTTCTGATGCAGAGGGGGAAATAAAAATAAAGGTAAAACAAATCGACACAACTGGTCTTTTGACAATCTTTAGAAAGGTTGCATTAGGTCAAGACAACAACCAGTGCGTTTAGTTCAGAAAGAAGAGGAGACAACCCTAGTTAAACTTAAGGGGAATAAAATAAAATCTACCCATCACTTTCTTTGCATACAGTAAACAGGACTGTCCCTTCTTTAAACATCAAGAGATACGTCCTCTCTTCTGACACACTGAAATAAGACATGAAGCAACATTGAGGGGCAACATAAAAGCAATTATAAAAGTATAAAAGCAATAATGCAATGCTATCTGCCCTAAAACAGGTGTTATGGCATAATGTGCTTTCCCGTTTAAAAAAAAAGATTTATACATAGTGGATAAATATAATAACTAAGATAATGTGGTACTGGCAATATAGGCTTGCTGGACAGATTTTCTGGAAATTAAGTTTGAAAGGGTGTTATATTTAATGACTACTTAACGTACCTTTGATTGCAGCAAGTAAAACAATAGTCTCTCTTGTGTTCCAAGCCTGTTGTTACTTAGAGCGTTATGGGTTGTTAGTTTGCATCGATAGCCTTATTTGCTAGCAGACATGGCCTGTATCTATCGCTCCTAAGTCAGCCTCAAAAGTGTCCATATTTTAACCACAGGAATTTATCCGAAAACTCAACGTTTGTTGAAATCCGCGTGTATTGACGTATTTACCGCTGACATGTAACCGAGGACTACATTCAAACCGCAAACTAACGTTAACTACTTTTATCATGACGTTGGAAAACCTCCGTTGTAAAGTTGGTTTTATATTGCACATTGGATATTCGACACATTCGAAAAATCTATTGTGCGGCTTGCCCTTTTGACCTTTTCATGTCAAACCACTTTTGCTGAACTCTGGTAACTCCCCCACACAATGCACAAAGCTTCTTTTTTAAAAAAAAAACATCCTTTCATTTTTTAGAAGCGTAACGGTAAATCCCATTAACATTGATTGAATAGGATGGCCGAAACTGGTCTTCATTGGCTACAGCGCCCCCTAATGGACGGTTTTTGTGAAATGTGTGGGCGACCCCAGAGGGTCATGGCAAACTATGATCTAAAGTTTTGTATTCGTAGCATTTATTTTGGTTGAGATATGTCAAAGTTGGTGTTTTTAGTTACTTACAGAAATTTGTTTGTGCGTAATTTGCACAATTTCTGTCTAATATAAAATCAAAGGATGTGGTTCTTGAAAAAGAAGCTTTGTGCATTGTGTAGGGGAGTTAGTAGAGTTCAGCAAACATGGTTTGACATGAATAGGTCAAAAGGGCAAGTCGCATAATAGATTTATAGCATTTTTTACATAAAAAAAAGTATTTTAAAAATGAAAGGATGATTTTTTTTGAAAAAAAGAAGCTTTGTGCATTGTGTGGGGGAGTTAGTAGAGTTCAACAAACGTGGTTTGACATGAATAGGTCAAAAGGGCAAGCCGCATAATAGATTTATAGAACAATTTGACATAAAAAAATATTTAAAAAATGAAAGGATGATTTTTTTTGAAAAAATAAGCTTTGTGTATTGTGTAGGGGAGTTAGTAGAGTTCAGCAAAAGTGGTTTGACATGAATAGGTCAAAAGGGCAAGCCGCATAATAGATAATTCGAATGTGTCGAATATCCAATGTCCAATATAAAACCAACTTTACCACGGTTGGAAACCATGGTGATTCCAAGACAACCTGACGCTATCTGTCCAACGACTAGCTAACTAGCTAGGTATGAGAGTGTAAAACATTGACAAGCCACTCAAAGGTTAGTTTTATTAAATTAAATAAAAGTCAATAGGCTATAGTTAATGTTGTTTGGCTATTTGTCTAACTAATATTTGAAGCAATTTGGTAATACTCAAATTACTGTAAGAATGATCCTTAGATAGCTGACAGTATTGCTCGGGTTTTAGTGGAACATGTATATATATATATATATATATATATATATATATATATATATATATATATATATATATATATATATATATATATCAGAGATGGGAGTAAGTCACACATGGGCAAGTCACAAGCAAGTCTCAAGTCTTAACCTTCAAGTCTCAAGCAAGTCTAAGTAATTTTGTGTGACAATCAAGCAAGTCAAGTCAAGTCATAGCTTTGGTCAAGCAAGTCAAGTCAAGTCATAGCTTGGGTCAAGCAAGTCACAAGTCAAGTCATAGCTTGGGTCAAGCAAGTCACAAGTCAAGTCATACAAAAGTTTCCATTTTTAAACAAGCTAAAGACAGTGGTTCTAACTGCTGGAGTTTTATTTGCATTTTTTCCTACTCAATATTCAAAAGACATTGCGTCCAAGCCACATATATCTGAACAGTTTAAATGTATAAAGATTAAAAAAAAGCACAGCCTAAAACTGATATTAGGCCAACAATAAATCAACATACATATTTGTTCAATATGCCTCAAACATGACATCAAATCATGAAATTCATTCAAACAATTCAAGTATAGGCCTAATGATTTCTAAGTCAAATAATATTCTTCAAACATGCCTCACTTTTATGGGACAGAAACAAATTAAACCTTTCCTTCTCTTAAAGAAAAAAAACATATTCTTTAAGAGTAGCTGAACTTTTATATTGCACAATGCCCCATTGTATACAGTGTGCCTAGTTGTATTCGTTCTTACCGCCACCTTGAACAAAGGGGGGAGGGTGTGCTTATTCATGGCCCAAAACTGAAGGGAGTTCTGTTCATCACAAGCGTCCAAATAGTGGTTCAGCTGAATATGGGGACTGGAACCTGAATCTTTCCCGATTTGAAGTGTCTGATGAAATTCGCCGTGGTGGTGGTTGACATCTGAATTTTTTGTACTGCAGACCTTGCAAACTGCCGTTCGTTTTTTCTTTGCCCTGGTCAGACGTGTAATCCTTATAGCCAAACTTCAATATTTTCGGTGCAGAGGAATCTATGACGTTAAATAACAGCCGTAGCCAGTCTCGTTTACTGCAGGTCATCATATCAACGGGTTCCCGCGCATGCAACAGCACTAAAATCGCAACGTACCTCCTCATCAATATCAGAGAGGAAAAAAATATATTTATTAAACAGAAAGTCAAGTCATTTCAAGTCATTTGACTCAAGTCTAAGTCAAGTCTCAAGTCATGAATATCAAGTCAAAGTCAAGTCGAGTCTTTTATGAATGTTTATCAAGCAAGTCTCAAGTCCTAACATTTGCGACTCGAGTCTAACTCGAGTCAAGTCATGATATATATATATATATATATATATATATATATATATATATATATATATATATATATTGTGAAGTGAAGAAACACAAGAAACTATTGTTTTTAGGTTTTATGGTGACAGCGTGCTTAATGGGTGTTTAAAGGTCAACAATAACAGTGTTTACAGACAGAACTTGCTGATAGCAGATATGGTTATTCAGTATCATTACTCTCTATTTTGAGGTAAAACAATAGCTTATGTTGGTATTTTCAATAGGGACCATCAAGGGATGCCAAAACTCCCCCTCAGCTTTCATACAGCTACACTCTTTAATGGGCCCCTCTTCTTTGCACGTAGCAACCGTGTGTGTGTGTGTTTTATAGTGTGTGGTTGCTACCTCCTGATTGGGCATTGAGTGCAAAGATCAGATTCAGGATGCTGAGGCGGAGCTTTGATGTGGTAAACCAATAGTAAAGCCTGTTAGAAGAACTGGAGTTACATCCAGGTAACTACTATTTCTCTCACTGGCAGATGGATGCAGGATAATACCATGCTTAGAGGACGAGTCCCTTGTTCTAGTGCCATCATTATCTATTTTCCTTCCTGATTTTCATGCTTGTATACTTTATATCAGTGATCAATACATAGTCTGGAGTGGAGTACAGCATTATTGGTAACATGAAACCACTGTAACCAAAGGTTTAAAGACCTACATTATTAGTGCCCGAATCATACGTGAAACCAAGAAAAGTTGGATCGATCAAGACAAAACAGGTGCTGAAAAAAATAAATAAAAAAGCTGATTAAAAATGTAACTCAGCTGTAGTCACCTTTTTTTTTAGATAGGTTTTTTTAGATAGGTTATGCACCAACTAATATCAAACATTAAAACATGAAAATTAGAATAACGCACAAGAAAAAAATTGGAATAACGCACAAGAATAAACTGCCAGATAACTAATATCTATAATTATCGTACAGGAATTATCACCCCTAGGTTTTATTATACAATATTTTCCACGTGAGTTTTACATACTCAGTTTTAGTTTACAATCCAGAGAAAAAATTAAAATTCATGAAAAATGACAAAAACAGTAAAAATCCTAACATTGAATCTATCAGTGAACTACTCCATTCAATGAACAGTATCAGCCAAAGTGATACTGTTCCATGATCTAGAGCTGCTAGAGCTTCCTGACATTTTTTAGACCAAACAACTAATCAATTAATCGAGTATAGGCTTAAATAGTCGACCAGTTAATCAACACTGAAAATAATTGTTAGTTGCAGCCCTATCTACACAGGGATATTTATCAATCTTATACCTTTTTTTGGGGGGGGGGAGGGGGGCTATAGCTAGATACATTAGAACATCTACTAATAAAAGTAAAACAAATTGGTGTTGATGTCCATAATCAACCTTTTATTGTTAATTGGTCCTTCGTTTACTGATAATTTAACATATCTTCAGCTTGCTGCACTATAATAATTAAAATAAAGGGAAGAGTAATGAAAGTCCACCTTTAAACGAGATTGACTGAGTACTACGTGACAGGGAAAATTCTCATTTACTTTCATTAGTTTTTAAATTTGACTTGTGCTACATAACTGGCATAGCCTTGGCTCAGTGTTTTTTGTGCCTTGCCACTGTGACAGAGAGCAGAGACTGGCATGTGTGGGGGTTGTTAGGTTATATGCTGACAACAGCAAAGTGCTTTTCCTGATGTTTACACTTAGAGCATGAATCGCCTGAACACAACAGTAAATTAAGTGGGATAACAACAATGAAGCATATTAAACAAAATTCTGATGTTGGATTTTGAAGAAAACGGCCTCAAGGAGACCTGATAAAAGTGTCTCTAAACCATACGAGGCATTTTTATTCCCCAGTTTGTCAGCAGGCAGACAGGTTCGAGGCCTAGTACATAAAACATTTTTGCACAAGGAAATCAAAATGCTGCATCTAAAAATATCAGTATGGGCTATTTAGACTTCACAGAAAGCTGTGTACAGTAATATTTGCAAGTGTTATTATATTCAATTATTTTCTCAGTGGATGAGTAAACCAATACTACAGAGCAAAATATTTTGATGTATTGGCACAAGTAACATGCTATTTCTTAAAAGTGTGCACATTAAGGACAAAAAAAGCTTTCATAACATTGTGTGAAAACCTTGTAGCTCCAGTGTTGTTGTTTTTTACCCCGTTTTAACTTCAATTTCTGCTTGCTGAAATTCAACAACCATTTATGACACTTTTTTAAATCCAATTAGTCAAACTCAATAGGTTTTCACCCAACAATAGAAGTGCGCTTGCGACTAATGTGCGCCGAAGGATTTGTAATAATTCAGTTATAAGTGAGAGGCATACAAATGAAATCCTGTCAGATAATATAGAAATGTCTACAATTATTACAGTCAAGAAACATCAAAAAAGCCACAGCAGGCCTAAAACACAACCCGCCCCCAAGACAGATTGCAGAGAGGGCCATGAGTCCTAAATTAAATTATTTAAATTGTCTGTCAACACAAGGTACACAATTGCACGCACAAACATCCATTTTACGTTTACTAATGTCTTCACCTCCACTGTGGAGTCTCTTTGAATTCAGTTCAGTTCAAATAATACAGTCAGACTTGCTGAAAATGGTCCCCTCCCACTTTCGTTTTTTAAATCCGCACTTTCAAAGTTCTTCATGCCCTCAGGTGAAACTCCATACTGTTGGTGTACTGTTTCTGCCTCACTAAAGGCTATGGGCAGAAGATCTGCTGGTTTTATGTTAACCCTTGGTCCCCCTCTCCTCCATAAAGGTAATTATTGGTTCCGGCTGGTTGGACATACTCCTCAGTTTTGTCCCAGTCTGAGACCCAGCCTCCTCCTCCCCCCATGCCTCCGGCTCCGTTGGGATCCGCTCCCTGGTTCATGGCTCCGTAGCCTCCCCCGCCACTTGTGCGATACAGCTCCTCTGTCTCGTTTGCAAGCTCATCCTCATCCAAGATGCCACATTTCTCATCACTCAGCTCCTCCGGCTCCGCCCAATATTGCTTCTCTCCAGATGCAAAGAGGCCTGCAGCCCAGAGACATGATCAGTCCGTAAGATACAGAGTTTTTGTATAGTATTCAGACTTTTGACAACCAATCTTCAGGAGATTGCACAAAGAACAATGCACAGATTGTTGCATACTTAAACACCCTAATGCTCTGGTTATGGAGGAATGAGTGGAAACAGAAATTAAGAGGGAAATATACACACCATAGAATATAACACCTCCATAATGAACAAGCGAGGCGATAAGAAACACCCCCTGCCACTCCTCCCGCGTCTATCAAGAGAGTGAGGAAAAAAAGAGGAAGAGAGATTATGAGCATGAAAAAAAGTCTGTGTTTTATTTAAGTTAAACACATAAAATCAAACCAATCAACGAGAGGCTTGCCTGAATACCTTTTACTCAGGTCAATACAACTTGATGCTTAAACACCTTAGATTTAACCTTACTTCTGGCTGGGACCTCTGTTCGATTGATAAGCTACTTTCAGTGCAAAATTAAATTAATATTGGTCCCTCTTATTGGTCAGTTTCTCCCTGTAAGACTATTGGACATGCAAAATGGCAACATTTAAAAGAAGTCTTTCTGAGGAAGTGGAACCTCTGCTGTTGTTTTAGAAACAGACAATGAACTGAGGACAGAAATGTATTTTAGCGTGTCTTTTACAACACAGATTCTCACCTTATGCTTTGTCATGGCACCAACTATAAGTGGGCAAACCATACCAGACAAAGTGCCCACACCGTTGGAGATACCCATGAGGATACTAGCGTAGCGCGGTGCAATGTCCAGGTGGTTGACATTGAAACCTTATGAGGAAGGATAAACACAATATTATCGCATAAAATGACAGGAAATTGTTATATATTCACAAGCTTTACAAATTCTACAGTAATATCTGTGGCCAAAAGGTTTAAAAGAACAAGTTGGTTAAAAGGGTCTTATTGATATCGATGGGGGCAATGTAGATGCACTGATACAGAATGTGTCCTGAACAGTAAGAATAAAAATAAATAAAAAATAAAAAAACATGGTTTCACCTGAAATTGCAAAGCCAGAGAAACCCACAGCCAGGACCAGGAATGAGATGGCAACAGCTTTTGTATGTGAGAAGCCCACCACCAGCAGCAGGGTGGCCTCCATCCCAAAGCCTGATGTAGAGCAATAGAAGAGAAACAGAGAATGAGTTTAATGTGTTAATGGAAAACATTACGTCTCAATGCAAGATGCTTTTTTAAGTCAACTTGAGGCCATTTTTTTTGACACCTTCCTCTTCTCCCTTTTCATAAAATGCTGTTGACTGAGGACTAACCGCTACCCAGCATTGACAGCTTCCAGAAAAGTGTACGCTGTATGCTTCTCCATTTCACTTTGCTATCGATTTCTCTCTGTAGTTCAAAAATAGCCGACAGAGGCTTCTGCTTTTACAGTGAGTCATCATTTCCCTTATGCGGCTGTTTTCTCACACAGCTGACTAAATACTGTAGTTAACCCCATAATTAGCCAGTGAGGTGCTATGCAGTTTATCAGCGTCACATGACTAAACCAGCCTTCTGACTAAAAATAGGGCGCTTACAAAAACTTGTTATTATATCCAGGAAAACCTCTAAAATGGCATTAATATATCATATTTTCAGTACATACTAATATGGCTCCAGTTTTGATGTCTTTGAAGAACACTACCTGCTATTATGAGCACAGCAAGTCAGCTACATTTCTTGTGTACTGCATTTCTCTCTAGTTTTGCTTTCCCTTCTTTTTGGCCCTTTCTTACCTCCACAGTTCATAAGTTTCCTGACGTTAGTGGTGGTCATGATTTGGTTGGTGCGCAGATAGTCAGCGATCTGGCCACCAATGGGCACGATAATGGTCATGACAAGGTGAGGAAGTGCAGAAACTATGCCCACCTAGAGAGAGAAAAAAATATATATTTTATGTAATAGATTTAAGACCTCTGAGGATAGCCTATGGTCCCTGAAATAAACCGGGAAAGCAGACTTTCCACAGCTTTGACTTTTCTCAGCAGTATCATGTTATTGTACTTATGGAAACTTCTGTATTGTTTCTGGTGCAGTACATCTGGTTTCTGTTACCTTGCTAATCTCGAAGCCAAACACCTCCTCGAAGTATGCAGGCTGGCTGATGAGTAGCAAGTAGAAAGTCCAGCTTCTGCAAAAATTAGCCACGATGATGGCGTACACTGGCATGGACGTAAAGAAGCACCTCCATGGTGTGTTGAATTTCTGTAACAGAAAAATGCATTACTTATTTCATTGTATTGTAATGACGTTCTGAAGCATCTGACTTGTGCCACAAAACAAAAACATGTTTGACCACTTTATTTGTTAAAAAAAGAACAGGGCATTGCGATCAACAAGAGGATGGGTGGAGTAAATTGAATGCATGAATGCATACAAAAATGAGCAGAGGTCACCACTGATACAGACTTTCTAAATCTATGTGTTGCTTTCATTTTGATGAAATCTTATTCTATGCTATTATTACAATCAGCTCATGATGAAGTTTGACACCCTCTTAAGCTCCACCCTTATGTCTCTGACATTGCTCAGCTTGTTTACCATCTCTACACTCTTCCTTCAAATATACTTGCGATCTTGTCCTCATTTCAACATTTAGCATAAAACAAAAAAAGTGCCTTCACATTCAATTGAGGGAAATGTAAATGACAGGGCGGATACATCAGTACTGTTTGAATCATATTGTACCTGAGAAATCTACTCTATGTACTGACCGTTACTGCATGTTGTGACGATTGGCCAATGCTTTCCTCAATATATTTTTGCTCCTCCTCAGTGATGGTGGGATGGGCTGCTGGACTTTCATAAGACACCAGGATCCAGAAGCAATACCACATGATGCCAAACGTTCCTGGGGGTAGAAGGGAGGGAAGGAAGGCAGGCAGGGAAAAGAGGAGTAATGGAAATGTCAAAACCGGAAAGAAAGGTCAATAAAGAACAAGCTGTAAAAGGAGACACCTTGACTGTAGCTTCTGCCTCTGTACAGACTGGGATTGAACGCTGGATTTATGTGTCTACACCACTGTGTAGTACTCAAGATCGGTCTTTTTGAAAGTCTCGGTCTCGGAATCGACTGCATTTTTAATCGGTCTTGTCTCGGTCTCAGATAAAGAGGATTTAGGATTTTATTACAAAATCAGTCAAGACCACAGCTGCAGGGAGGTCACTAAACTGCCTGCCCTGTGCATTGTCTGATTTATGTGTTAACAGCATTGCTGTGATTGGATGTAAAACTTCCTGCTTTAAATTTAACCAATAACTTGACTCATTTCTAATTTGAAATTTGTTACTTTTAAATAAGCACTCCCAACAAAGTGAATGCAGGTGACAGGAGAAAAAGCTCTAGCTCTAACTTGTTGGTAATACAATGTGGCTACTTAAACCATAAGGAGTTTATTTGCAAAACAACATGTAAAAGAAAACACACAGCAGTGTGTGACTTCTGCAATTCAATTTTTTATCGCCGCTTAGAAAGTGTAAGTGACGCTATTGAAGCAAGCTAGCCTCAATCTCTTCAGAAATCTATTCACCCCTCACACAAAGTGGTTTAGGAAATATTAGCTATACATATAAGCTAGTTGTGTTGGTTAGCATTTTTCCATGTTATCGTGCCCTGCAGTGTGGGACTCGCCCCCGGTCTTGGTCTTGTCTCGGTCTCTCTCAACCCCTAAAAGTCTTGGTCTTGTCTCGGTCTTGATACACTCTGGTCTTGGTGATGACTTGGTCTCAATTTAGATGGTCTTGACTAAAACACTGGTCTAACGTTACACAACTACTGAAATCAGTTATAGCCTAATTATGTATTTACAGTTCACTACGCAAGTTAATGTGCAATTTCCCAAGTTATGGTTTGGTCTGAAAAAAGTAGCCCCTGTGTAAAGTCTCTACATTTGATTTTCTTCACCTCCAGTCTAAAGGTCCAGGGTCTCTTACCGTAGACGTAGAAGACCGATGACCATCCTGAGTACTGGACTAGGATTCCAGCTAATGGCATGGCAATCACAGCACCAGCATAAGATCCTAGAAAAAAAAAATAAACATGTTTAGGGCTGCAATTTCAATTAATCTGACAACCTTAATGTTCAAAAAACACAGTATGTCTGTCTCGATATACCTGTATTCACCCTCTATCTGTAACGCTCCGTTTTAACGCCTGTCTCTATACTCCGTCCCGAAAATGCCCAGTCCGCTCTGATTGGTCCCGAATCTACACTCTTGGCGTCTCTGTACCATCATTGCAGCCGGTGGAGTGATTGTAACCACAGCACTGTAGCTGCACTTTCTCCCTATAGTATAGTTGTGACATCACAACTGTACAGAAGTCCTGACGGCTCGTGGATTGATCGTTTTGATACTTTCACAGTTTTTATATTTTTACAAAATAGCACCTTTAACTGTGTCGTCTATTGCATGTCAAACAGTTGTGGAAAAATTGCGTTCTCAGACTGCTGGTGTTTGATCAGCAGACCAAAAACGAAAGAAGATGGAATCAACTTTTGAGAAACTGTAACCAACAAATGTTGGTTGCATTTTTGCTTGGAAAATAACTGAAACGTTCAATCGAATATCAAAGTAGTTATCAGCTTGTAGTCAATCACTCTAATTGTGGCTGTATTAAACTAGCAATGTCTTTTTCTTAAAGTGAAAACAAAAAGAGAAACAGGCACAGTGATAAAGGACTCACCACAAAAGGCTGTTGTGGCCAGGCGACTTCTTTCAAGAGGTGGTGCCCATTTTGCCCAAATGCCATGACAGGCTGGATATGAAACCCCCTGCAGGATAGGGAAGAAATGACACTATGATAAATGTTCTTAATAAAATGTAAATAGAAATCGTTGTTGTTACCCATTTTGTGTGTTTATGAGCAAGCTATAGAGTCAATCACCTCCACAAGTCCTTGACATATTCTGACAATGATAACACAACCAAAGTGCACCCGTGCGGCTGCAGGGATGAGCATATTCAGGCAAGACGTGGCCACTATAGCAAAGCCAAACACTCTGGAAGAGGAAAGAATAGAGACAGGAAGAGACATTCAGTACAGTACGTACACAGAAATGTACAGGTATCCCTTACATACCATTAATAGCGTTAACAGACCTGTTTGCTGCAAATCTTTGACAGATGAAGCCTCCTGGGATTTGGGTTACTATGTATCCCCAGAAGAAGGAGCCGTGGATCATTCCCACTGTTTCTGGATCCCAGTCAAACTGAGCTTTCTGTTGGGAGACAAAACATTATCAATCTGCACATGTACCTGAATAAGAGTTTGATCCCTGAAACATACTGAGGTGATATTTTATCTGCCAGAACCGAACAGCTGAGGGAAGAACAATCAAAACAAGATAACTGATGTGATTGATTACTGGTCCCCCTGATCTATCTATCTATCTATCTATCTATCTATCTATCTATCTATCTATCTATCTATCTATCTATCTATCTATCTATCTATCTATCTATCTATCTATATATCTATCTATCTATCTATCTATCTATCTATCTATCATTCCTTCACATCACTTAGCTGTGTCAAACTTTAACGCTGATGACCCCACTGACTGTAACGTTGACTGACAGACTTTAGGATGACCCAATCCTTTGTTTGGAAGTGCACTGCGGTGTAAAATGTCATTGTATACTGTAGCATTAAGATTTCCCTTAGTTGAGATAAAGGGGCCTATCTCAAACTATTTTATAAAAAAACAGCCCCCAAACAAAAAGTGCACAAAAATCTGAGAAATCCACCACATGCTTTTGGCACTATAGTGTGTCTCTTATCTCATACATGAATAATCTAAAAACATAATCATATTTATTTTTGCCTTGCTGTTGTGGACTTCCCACCCTCATCCACTGCCACTCACCACTATGATCTCCTTGTTGTCTCTGAAGACGGTGTGGCTGTTGACCATGCTGACGACGGCCACGCCCAAGTTACATCGGATACCAAAGGAGATGCAGAAGCCGATGCCAGAAAGGATGGCGATGATGTAGCGCCTGGGCAGGCCGAAGCATGTGCAGTCCACTACGGGCATCTCCTTCTCCTCCACCATCTCCGGCCGGCCCTCCGCCGACAGCTCGATGGTCTCGCCATTTTCCTGCTTCTTCTCAAGAGCTCTGTTAAGAAGGGATTGGAAACCCCAAAAGGGAGGGAATGGAAAAACATAATATGTAAGTATTAAGTATAAGTATTGTAGTTTAGACTCAAGTCAGTCACTTTGTTCTGTATCAAGAAAATACACACACTTAAAGTAAGGGCTAGTGAATCTGTTTTCTTAAGAAGTTGATTTTAATAGTTTGATAGAGCCAAAATCTCTGTATATTTCTTCTGTCACCTTGTGTAGTTTGATGTGATTGTCTGGGCTATTTATCACTTGAAATGACTGAATGAATGAATGGCTTCATAAAAGATGTTCAGACAATCTTACGCTGTCAATTTGACTGGTAACTCTAACATCTCAACAAGAGACAGTCAGCACAGTTATCTGTCAGCCTTCCACCACTGGAGCTTGCTGACTTATCCTGTCTTCTCAAGGTGTTATATATCGGGTATTGTTATTGCAGGCATTCATCCCCTGACAGAACTGGCCGACACAGAGGAATACAGTGTGAGTTAAAAAAAAAAAGCTTTTCTCATCCTGGTGCATCCATGCTCCTCTTCTCCTTCCAAACAAGGTTAACTGCTCTATTCTTTTTTCTGTTTTTCTCTATAACATCCATATGGCTTGCTGAGAAACCCTGAGCAACCATGACCTCTGCCATCCTCCAGTCTAACCGGCATCAAATATGTATCTAAACGCAGCAGGTCTTCTATAAAACATGACGTGTGCAATGCTGAGTTCTCAGTTCAGACTCCAGCACTGCAGGTCCAGATGATACAGCATAGAGCCCCTTTTATATCACAGCTTTATTTATTATACATATTTATGTTTTCATACATACATGTAAAAGTTAAAAGCAAATATCCCTAGTGCCTCTCATTTACTCTAGTAAATGTAATTCACAACCACTGTAGAGAGATACATACAGTACATAAGAGTGTATATCAGTCCACTCAGCCCTGCAGCTTTTAGCCAAAATACAATACCCAACAGCGCAGCGCATGAATAATGCTTGGATTGGGTGGTGGGGGTGTATTTTATAGACTACTTTATTTGACAGCTGGTTGTACAGTACAGAAAATGGGACTGGGATCCTGGGCTAGAACTGAACCACATTTAAGTGCATTATGATTCTTAGCCGACTGAGCCACGGGGGCGCACCATTAATAACAGTGCTCTGCTCCCACAGCGGCCATTGTGAACATTCATCATGGTTGGGTTGAAAATCTCTACCGTAACTGGAAGAACAAGTATAGACTGAATACTGTACGTAAGATTTACATCATATAAACATTATGGAAACTGACTAATTATTATCAGTTCCTCAGGGACAAACGCAACAATGTTATCTGTGCAGTAGGTCAGTGTTTTATGGTGAGTCAAGCTACCACTGACAGTGTAATGCTGAGCTGTTTGGCAATTTTGACGCAATAGCCCAAGTCAAAACTGCAGGCTACCCAGAAAGACCCCATTACAACAACAACAAAATGTACTCTGTGGTAATGCACAAAAATAATAACCACAGCTTAAACCATAATGGCACTTGGAGAGTGCGGACCTCCGCCAAAGCCATGCCCTATCTCGCAATGTTACCCAAAGAAAAAAAGCTGCAATGTAGCTTACAGTAAACTAGCAAACTCCCTTGCTACCTTATTTATTTCCAAGATGTTATATCTTGTTTTTACGTCATTAGATGGTTGGAGGTGCAGAGAGAGTGCAGAGATTTAAACTGATGCAGACCGCTGGGGCAAAAATCCCTTGTTTGTACAAAAACAGCCTTACTTTTTTGTACATCCTACTAACATATACCCCTTTCCAACCAATGTAGGAACATAATAGGTTTATTCTCTCAGCTGTGTGAGACTTTGTTCCTCTGCGTACTCTAACAAACCCTATCCTATACCAGAATGTCACCACTCCTTCAAGTCACCAGGGACGAGGACAATCACAATTCTGAAACACCAGGCGAAAGAAAAGCACCGGCTGCTCTTTATACAACCATTATTGCAGCTATCTAGGTGCAGAAGATGTACTTCCCGTAGAGACTTGAAATTGACACGGATACTAACATACTGAGTGACAAAAAGACTGGACTTTGTGTTCTTTTTCAGAGCAGCCACCTAAAAACTCCCAACAACAGTAAAATAACAGCTGCACAGCTATGCAACATACACGCTTTATCAGTTACTGTAAGCAGAGGTTCTGACAGTCGCCGACACTGATAAAGTATTAATGATTCTCACTCTTGAATTATTAATATCTCTGGCTCTCTTGGACTATTTTTGTCTGGGCGGGCTTCAGTCTTCATTCTTCCTGTCTCCTCTTCATCTTTAACCGTGCCTTTTATCCTCAACTCCCCTGACTCACGCACAGTCTCGCACACAATTCGCAACATTTCCTTCTTCTTCAACACCAATTTATTTCGCAGTATCCAGAGGATGTCCACATGGAGTTTTCATTCACTGCAATACGATTGGTAAAACGTACATGCCTGTTTTTCACATATACTGCATCTGCTGCAGTGACTTTTCATGACTGACCCTGAGTTAAAGAAAAGCCGTTGTAATCCTCACAAGCTACCAGACGTTCTCTCCGTTGTATTAGTTACACCATGACAACACTTCTGTGAACCAATCCAACCCAATAAAAAAAGTGCCCGGTTTTTAATCACATAGGAATTTAGGAAAGCTGAATTCCCATGACCTATTCTAAGTGAGTATTCCTGGATCTCTCTCTCCAAGTTAATCTCTTAATTCATACGTCAAGGACAAATGTCTGGGTGCTTGGTTCACAGTTGAGTCAACAGCTTGGAATCATTGATTGGATAAGAGAGAGTCAAATAACTGGGGAAGATTGTTTTAAAGGTTGAAAAGCTCCTCATGACACTACTACGAAGGATCTCCTGCTGGACTTCAATTGTTAGAATATCAGCTGTGGACTGTTACACACTGTAGTCACACAACTGAAGTACACTTTGGAGATCCTTTGCATTAGTTAAATGAATTGAATTGTTGTTCATTTAGGTAAAATATTCAGGAATGAGATGCAGGAAGCACAGAGGGGAACTGCCCAGTATTTATTTATTTATAAATATATATGCATAGATTTGACCTGCAATGATTAGTCAATTAATCCATTAGTCAGTCGGTAACTATTTTGATAATTGATTAGTAATTTAAGTCATTTTTATGTAAATACTATTTCATGACATCCCCTGGGGGTTTAGAAAATGTGATGGGCATTTTTGGTTGTTCCCTGGTGTTATACAGACCAAACGATTACAGCCCTTGTATAAATAGCTAAATGCCAGGTGACTTTATGAGCTCTACCTCAATGGGATAAAGCTTCTGTTAGGTCTCACTTATGTTGACATGTTGACCTCAGCTGATTGAATCACTATTGTCTGTAGCTTAATAGGAAAAGACAATATGGCACAGCTTAATAGATTGAAACAGAACCAAACAATAAATAAATGGAACTAACAGGACTAGAATATGCTATAATAACTAATAGCAACACCGAACAGGAAAAACAATTATAAAAAATAAAAGAACGGATACAGTTCCGTGCAAAAAAATAAAAATAAATAATAGCCTACAACTGTAAGTCAACGCAGAGCTGTCTGTGAGCCCGTTAAGCATGCATGTTGCGTGCAGAGAAGAGCACCGGGGGACGGTCCGGTGCGCGTTACGCACGGCAGCAAGGTACCAAGGAAGCACCTGAGAGCACGTGCGCTCCACGGAAATGAAAGCTTATAGGCCGTTGCGGGCTCTGTGGCGTGGGTGGAGTGGCATAATCCTGGCTATGAGGTGTCCTGAGGGGGGAAGGGACACGGTGACGAGCTCTCGGGCTACTTAGGGAGGGAGGGAGAGAGAGAGTGAGAGAAAGAGAGAGAGAGAGAGAGAGAGAGAGAGAGAGAGAGAGAGAGAGAGAGAGAGGTGTGCAAGGTGTACGGCGTGCAGGGATTTACGTGGGTCGACAGCTTGGACGAGCAGAGGCTATTTCTGGAGAGGATTTAAGTGTTTAGACGCTACATCAAATCCCGAGAGGAAGAAGGGGAGTTCATCAATGCCTTCTCGCGTTCAGATATCCATCACTGGCCAGACTCCTGATTACCTCACACACCTTTTCTCAGCGAGGAAGTTGTGTCACGGAATGTACAGCTCATTGCCATTAGGACTGGCTGTAAAGCAGAGCTACGGAAGTTCTCAAAAACTCACACTTGAATTCTTTGCGCATGTGTCTTGCGGGTCTAAAATTCCACATGATGTCCAAAATGACCTATTTCCTGCCATGTTACCTTGGTCCATGGCTCCATCAGTCCATCATCATAAGTTTGGATATTTTTGAAAAGTTGAAGCCGTTACCGGAGTGAGGGTTAATGAAGGTCTCCTTAAGCTGTCCCATAATGACAGGGGAGGCAGAATGACAGGCCGCAGAGGCCTGTTTTACACTTAACAAATAGTTACTCTATTTGAGAGAATAGACAACCTTATAAAACATACTTGGTGTAGAAACTGAACGACATTGCCAGCCTCCACATAAAACCGTGACAAGGCATCCATAATTTAACAACGTGAATGTGAATGGGAACACTGCAGAAAAAGCCTGGAAGAAATGAATTCAGCTATCGATCCGAGGCTTCATCTTACACCCATGGGGCCTAAAATGAAACTTAATTCTGTTTAGGCCTATTTGTTCCTCTGAAGCAAAGGAGAAAGAGACTTTAGGAGCCTGATTTTAGGTTTTAGATTCACAGCATCTGCCTGCTCAGAAACAACATTTGTTAAGTTTTTTCTATCATCAGCCAGTTGCTTAAAGTGATAAATGATGTATGCAAGTTTCTTATGTGACAGATTCAATAGCCTATAGAGGGACAGATGTGGCAGGTCATCCAAACACACTCTAATCCAGGCCTCTGGGCACCTTGATCTACAAAGGAGCAGTTTTCTTCTCCTTTAAGACAAATACTCACATACAATCACGTTTAAGCCACTGTAGACTGTTATACATTCAACGTGGGTGAGGCTTGGGTGGCTTGTTTTTTTTTTTTTAACACAAGGTAATTACACCTGCAGCTTTTTAACATTTCACAGTTGTAATATGTCCCAGGGAGATTCTACATACCCGTATATTTTCCCGAGAGTCCTGGCCGCCACGACCTTAAACCTGTCCGGCCGGATCTCCATCCTCACGACTCCAGGATCCGACCAATGTGCAGACTTTGCGCGCTCCCGATTGAGCGCACAGCCTTCTCCTCTACTACCTCCGCCCCTTGTTTCTCACTCACACATTTAAAAAAAAAAATAAATAAATAAATAAATAACAACTTGATTTTACTGAATGACTCCCTAATCCGCTGTTTCCTGTGTAGTGGAATCTGTAGCCAAGCGACACTGAGATTTAATCTGCTTTAACTGCCTTTAAAATCACCCGAGCAAACATTGTCAGTCCCACTTTGAGTCTTTAACGTCCAAATGAACTTCTTCACACTCTTTGGTGTCCGCTTCAGGTGCACACCGCTCTGGAGGCAACTTCCGACAGGATCCGTGGCCAAACGGTTGCTCTGGCCGTGGTGCTGAAACCAGATTACTGCTGCCTGCGCGCTAATCTCTCCAAGTTGTGTGTAGTGAGTGGAAGGTAGCATGTCACTTCCTTTCTCGCAGCCGGGCGTAAGTAATGACTATTCAAGCAGCGGCTATTCTTGGACCGGCACACGCCTTGAATAGAGAGAGGGATAAAAAAAAAAAAACACTGTCCGATCGAAGCATATTGTCAGAGTTCCCAGGTATAGGCTATCTGTAACAGGGGAGGGGCAGGCTGCTCCCAGGATGCTGTTATGATTCCTAGTTGGATTTATTTGAGATTAAATGACCTGAGATTCTTTATGAAAACAAATCTAAGGACAGTAGAAGAAAAAAAAGAAAAGAACGTGATTTAAAAAACAAAAAACGACAGGTTACAGATTTTGTGGTTTTACTTTCTCGTCTCAGCTATGAGTCCTGTGCGTCATACCAGAAGTGGCAGAGGTGCCATAACGCATTACTGCAAGCCTTTTCATGTGCGAACTGCTCATACCTTCAACTTATTACAGTGATGTTCCTTTTACATATAGGCTACTGATATGGAGCTTACTGTATATTGAAGTGGCCAAAAGAGCTCAAAAACCAAAAAGGTAATTTTAATATATACTGCAGTGAGTGATGTGCTATCTATCAAGAACATAGTTTAAAAAGAAACACTGCATCGCAGTTATAACTATGACGATCACCAATCATTTCAAAATGTGACCGTGTGCATGACTCGAAGCTCTTATATCTACTTTTTTTTAAATCATTGCATGGTAAGTGGTGCACACGTTTGTTTTTTATTCTGATATAGCTGAAGTCCTACGGTGTAGCTGAGTCTGGAATAAAGGTCCATGAAAGAAAAAAAAAGGCAATAGGCCTTTTTGTCACTGATATCTTGACCTGTCACTGTAGAAAAAACACACACAGGTGTAAATAATAAAATGAATGATGGCTTCATTCCATTTAACTGCCTCAGTTTCAGAGTCCTGATATTGTTGCACGGCTTACCAGGACACTTTATTACCATGAAGCCACCGTTAATGTTACTAGTAACAAATTACTCTACTTAAATCAGATTTTGTATGTAACTATGGGACTGCAATTATTTACCATAACAAGTAGAAATGAGCAGGACACCATTTTTTTTTATCTCTGGACAGTTTATTGTTTCTTGTACCATACTGGACGCCTACTGGAAGGATGGGTAGTATTTGATAAGGTGCAGGGAATATCTAGTTAATGGTATAGTAATGGTTGTGATGCACAGGCAAATGTTTGGGGCACATTTGGTGGTGGTTATGGGCAGTGAAGGGGCAACAGATCAGGGGGTCTATTGTTGACAATGGTAACTGACAGATTTGGCAATTGCAGCATGTGGATGAGATACTTCTGCTATCATAGCACAGGACTACCACCAAATGTTGCTAAAAAGAGTTCATTGTTCTGCATTTTCCTACTGTTGTTCCTACTGTAGGGCTGTATGTGCAAAGCCATTTGCCTGCAAAAATGAAAAGTGATGTGTATAGGTATTGAAAAACAATGTGCACATTCAAATAACTACTTCTTTTTTACTGTCATTCAAAAGTCTCACACTGCTCACTAAGCATTCAGTATCAGATACAGCTCTTCTCCAGATCCCTGGCTGATATAGTTCTCAGAGAGTGAGAGGAGAGGAAGAGGGGAGGGAAGGGCATGGCAGAGGGAGGAGGGGACAAGCTGGGTGGCATAGAGATGATGGAAGGAGTGTCTGAGAGAGAACCATAACCAGCTCTCTGCACATCTACCGCACTGGAGTCAGCTGAGCCGTGGAAAAACACAGGAGGAGGGCCAATGGGGTCTGTAGTTAAATCTGCAGACAGATATATAAGGAACGTCACTTGAAAATTGTAGATATTTCCTGTAAACATTTTCTAGATATTAGCTCATTTAATCATAAGACACCATTACATTGAACTGAATGGCAGACAAAGAAAAAAGATCAGTCATGTTTCTGTGTGTACTACACTACTACACATTTCCTGTTGTATTTCTGCTATTAAAGCTATATCATGCAACATCAGTTATTAGTATCTCAGAATGGCAGCAAACAGGAAGAGCTTCAGTTCCAAGAAGTCATTTTGCACGTCAACAAACATGACACACTGCGCACTGTTTAATATCCCAAGCCGTCCTGTGGTGCTCTACAACAAACGATACCCAAGAGACGAGAGAGGGAAAAGATCAGCTGGTGATGAGTCCAGTTTTCTTTGGATGGAAGTCTTTCTTTGTTCCTGCTTATGAGGAGACTCTCTGTATATAGCTTCCCTTTATCACTCTGAGAGAGAAGTTTCTATGCTCATAGTTGTCACTTGTCTTTGTTTTCTCTGTTGTGCTGCCACTTTGTAGTGAAGGCAGATAAGATATGTGTATTTTTACAACCATGTAGGTTTCTGACAGTCCCTGTAGGCAATGCAATTTGGTTCCAAGACTGAAAGAGGCTCTAATGCAATAAGAAATTAATTAAAATCTATTAATCTACCTGAGTCGTCGTTAAGATGGGTGTGCAGGTACTGCTGTTTGGTGTAGAACTTGTTGTAGATACAGTACACTGCAGCCATCAGAGCGAAGGTTCCCATGGCAGCAGCGATGAAGAGACCCACTTTGGCATTATCTTTGTCTAGATGGGTATCTGTGGAGGTACAAAGACCACCAGAGTCACACTTTGCACACACAAATCCTGTCTTTGCAGACTATTAGTATGGCATATGTAAGCGTTTTGTAAGCTTTTATTAGTAAGCTGCTGAACTCCAACAGTAAATCTTAGCACAACAGAGCAAAAGTGCAAATAAAATACACTAGCACTTTGCACTTTAATTATTATTTATTATATATTGTTGTGTTGTCTGTACAGTCACGTGTCCTTCTTTTATGTCCTAAGATGTTTCGTTGATCTTATGTTTATTATAATTTTGATTTTAAAATGTTTTTTAAACCTTTATTTATCCAGGTAAACTGTTTGAGAACAACTTCTCATTTACAAACATGATTTGCCGGAGACAAATTTTCCCTCGGGACAATAAAGTGTATTCTATCTATTTTTTGCTGCCTCTCTGACATTAACACAGGGTGGATATTTACAGTTCTACTAAATTACATTTCTTTGAACTACACTTACACGTCTGCATTGCATTTAAATGAGTGGTTTCCTCTTTTCTGAGTAGGTCCCGTATGCGTGGTGGTGGTGGTGGTGGTGGTGGACGAGGCGGAGGCGCTGCTGGGGCCTGATGGTCATTGATCGCCTGCTCAAACCGCAGGGTGCTCTGGGTGCTGCTCAGTGGAAACACCAGCAGCAAGCAAAGAGCTGCCAGGGCTGCCATGTGGGTCCTCCACTGGTACGGCCTGCAAATGAAAATGAAGATACTTGCAAAAATAGTATAATCAATGAAAACATAAATGTTACTTTTTAATCTGAAGGTTTTCTACTTATTTTGAAAGTTTAGTATATACATGCTCTTTCTTGGCTGCTAACAGGGCTGGTTTAATGCTCACCATAACCAGCTACGTATGTAAATCAATAATAGTCATAACAATATTGCAGTTGTTGTTCATACGCTACAGCTTGTTAAGTTATATTTTCCCCATCCTAGTCTTAATAAACTCCCTATCCTACACACACACACACATTGTTATGCAAAGGAAAGTTTTATCATTTTAAAATCAATCTTGTCGTTTACCTGAGGTCGAAGTGAGGATGTCGTGTTTGTCTCAGCCGGGTGTTGGTCCTGTCCTCTCTGCTTCTCTGGCTGACTGAAGTGAGACTGCATCCAAGACAACTGAACTCCCCAGACACCTACTATTTCCAAGGGGACACCTGTAAGTACTCTTCCACACAAGCTTACACATGTACGAAAATGGCATACACAAGTGCTATGTTGAGAAAGGCAAAGCAGCCTTACAAAGGATCAATTGACGACAGAGGCTTTCCTTCAGCAAGTTCTGCTCCGACACATGGTTTTGTACATTTTTGAATGTTTTGACCTTGAATTTGTAGTTTGAACAGAAATAATAATAAAAAAAAAATATGGAGAGAGGGCTGCCGTTGCTCACTCATAACAAAATCAGTGAAATCAGTTTTTATTTAGGTCTTTTAATGAGAAAAATGAGCTATCTAATATAAAAATGGCAAACTAAATAAGAGCTTAAATGTTTTTGCACAGGTCACACAACCTGCTGTAACATGAGTGTTCAGCAGAGAAATGCTCTGACACGAGTGCAACAGAGCTCCCTGCTGACACATAAATGTACTGCTTCAATCTCGCACAACTGGCGAACTGGTGAACTCTATGTTTCAGGCCACCTGCATGCATTCTGCAAATACAAGCTGCCAGACTGTCACAGACACATACTGAAGTCTACCAACAGTCAGTCAGAGCTGGGGGGGGTACAATCACAGGTCATAAGAAAAGCAAATCTTCACATTACATGTTGTCCTTGTATATAGCTGCTTTGGCAGCAGAAGTCTTGATATGCTTAAACTTTCCCAGGCTGATAATTGTGCAGATGGGCACAGCAAGCGATGGAAGTGGGTTTTGGTGGAGAGCATTGTTGCAGAAATGCTCTTCACTCCTTAAAAAAAAAAAAAAAAAAAAAAAAAAAAAAAAAAAAAAAACTGCCAGAATCTCTGAGCTTATAAGTAAGTGACGTAACCACCAAATGCTTCAGTGGAGAAGTCATGTAAGAAAGACAAATGTGTGTGCCGTGCTATACAAAGTAAATATGTACACGTTCATGCTCAACAAGCCTCACCTAAAGAGAAGAAAGGAAACATGACTATTCTGAGGGAGTGGTTTAGATTCCTGCCTCTCATTTTAGTTGTCGCTTACACCTTAAACTTATTGAGTCTTTTAAATACTGTGATTCCGAATGCTTTGGAGCTGGAACTTTTTCATGCACTCAAAACACGGAGCTGAAACTACAAATCACCAGCCAGCTGTATGTACATACCATGAAATGTTATCCGACAGACGTAATGTGTGACAGAATACGACAAAACATAAAATATTGCATTTAACAAATGTATACCAAAAAAAAAAAAAAAAAAAAAGGTACAACTACAATAACTGCACCGAATTTACTTGTATTTAGCAACACAAAGTAAAATGTAAATATAGAAAACCATAATGTTTATATTGCTAGCTTAAGCAACATGTGTAACAGCAAGATTATTTCCAGATACTGTTGTGCTGAAAGAAACCTTTTAATAAAATGGCAAAAATATATTACATAGCAATGGTATTACTTTACCTCAAAAAACATTTTATACAGACTTACAGGCTACTACATACACTATTAAAAAGTGAATCTGCCAAAAAAGAATTGTCTTTTTAAAACTGCACATTACATTACATTACATGTCATTTAGCTGACGCTTTTATCCAAAGCGACTTACAATTGCTATGTATATCAGAGGTCGCACGCCTCCGGAGCAACTAGGGGTCAGGGACACATTGGTTGATGGATCGTGGCAGGAATCGAACCCAGGTCTCACCACCACTACATTTGCTGGAATGTACATTTGCTGGAATGTAGTGGTGGTGATGGTGCTGGATTTTGTTCGGCCAGCCTGGTTAAATCTGAAGGCACATAGCCATACAACAGCATAAGGTCAACTCATTTTAACCCACTGAAAATGTAAAACAAACTACACATTGATGGCCACGAAAAGACAATAATGACCAAATAAATCAAACACTTTTTTTTTTTACAAAATAAATAGAATGACATCATACATCCTTAACACTGAAGCAAAGGAGTACTTTATGTGGTCAGTGGCTTTGTCTAGCCTGTGTAAACAAACATGCAACTAGTTTCCTCCTTAACCTAAGCTTAAGAAAAAAAAAAAAAATGTATATCATGCAAATTTCCAATTTACAAATAATGAATGATAGATCACACACATTTTCAATTACACTGGTTCTTGAAGAGTTTCTACTTGTACTAACTAATATATATATATATATATATATATATATATATATATATATATATATATATATATATATATATATATATATATATATATATATATATATATATATATATATATATATATATATATATATATACCCAAATACACACACACACATTTACATTACCAAAGGGAGTTTACCTTAATATTTGTACCATTCCGCATTCTGACATGCGGCAAAAAATCAACGGTGATGGTAAAACAACAATCACCGTAGAAAAAAAACCAAAAACCAAACTACTGTAACACTGTATAGCAGGGGTTGGATCACAGGTTGGTTTGAACCGAGTATTTTAAAATATATGTGCAGTATGAATTGAAGTATGCTCCTGCAAACATACAGTATACTGTAAGTACAGTATGATATCAAACCATAGAACCAAATCAGTGATTTTTTTAATTACCGTACCCAATAGTTGAATTTAATTTCAACATAGCTAAATCAACTCTTCTTGAAGTAACAGTCTCACAAAACTTGTACAAAATACTTGCTTAGCTTTGAGGAAAATAAAACATTGTGGTAAAATAGAACGGATCCATTTCCCTTAACCAGTATCTTCCCTTCACTCTCTGGTCGTCCTGAGTATTCCTACATTTAAGTAACATCTAACGACAGCAAAAGGTGCAGCATCTAACTGGACAGTATCTGTGCCGTGCAACATGCACTGTATGCCGCCATTTTTCCTATTTTAATTCAGGCTTAGCTTTTTGTTGTAACTCCAACTCAAATTGTAACTCACAAACTTAAACCCTGCTTAAAATACATCATATCAATAGTCAAATTCACTGTACTGTAAAAATAGTTAATAATAATTAAAAAAAAAGATTTAAAAAGTTCCCTAACAAGGGCTTTAAACACATGCAGAAGAGACTTTGAACAGCAGTAAGATGTAATTCTGTCCTCAGCAAAAGGAGGAGTGAAATTCCATTGTCAAAGTGGCATGTATGGATTGAATGAAGAGGTGCACCTCACACTAGAGTGCTTTTATAAAAAGGTGAGACATGTAGGATATTTTAGATAAATGGACAAGTGAACTATTTGTACAAAACCAAGAAATGCAGAAACATGATGTGATGTCTGCGGCTTATACTGAAAACACGTTGTACAACTGTAACAATCAGTTTAGTGGTTACCCCGTGTTACTACACAGCAATAAGTTATTTTTTGTTCCATATTACAATTTTTTATTAAAAGTTGTACTTGTTGAAGCAGTAGTATTTTTCTCTGGATACCTTGGACTTAACTTAAAGTTAAAAAATATCAATAATAATAAATACAGTGGAAAAAGTTTTAAATATTAAAATAAGGAATCTTTTGTCCCACTTTGCGATTGCTTTCTGTGCCACAGTTGCACAAACATCTATGAGATAATTCAACTGTTCTTCAAAAACAGCCCACTGACATTTTGACTGCAAGTCCTTTCCCACTGTGCGACATCATGTCCAGTGTTTAGGCGCTCCCGTTCCTTCGGTCCAGTTCTGACATGTCAGTCATAGGAGTGTCACCCTGGTCCTCAGTGCTAACAATGCTGTACTGACCAGTCTCTGTATCTCTGGCTGTTTGCTTTCTCCTGTCCTGCAGAAGAGCGTGGACCAAGCCCACTGGCACGGGCATCATAGCAAATATGATGAGTATAGCCAAAACGGCCAGAGCCCAGTCTGGGTACTCCAGGTGCTCCTCAGACGCCTGACGAAAAAGGAATCAAATTAATCACTCAAGGACTTAAACCACCGTAACTTATAACTACTCTGCTTAACATATTAAATGTGATCTGGGAGAAATTCACAACCAAGGGCCCTATTTTAACGATCAAGCGCACGGCGTAGGTGCGTTTAGGGCGTGTCCAAATCCACTTTTGCTAGTTTGGCGGCGTAAAAAAGGGTCTGTGCGCTAGATGCATGGTTCAGAAGGGTTGTACTTAGTGTCTTCATTAATCATAGGTGTGTTTTGGGCATAACATGCAATAAACCAATCAGAGTGTCATCTCCCATTCCCTTTAAAAGCCAGGCGCGTTCGTACCTTGGAGCCTTGCTATTATGATGGCGGATTTGCACTGTAATATTTTTATTTGCAATCTTTTGCATGTTTGTGCGTTGCTGCGCTTCCCTGTGTGTGTGTGTGTGTGTAACAAGCATAGTGTGCACTGTACACGAGCCTAGGCGCATTTTACTAATTTGCGGTTAAAATAACAATGAAATGCTGCACTATTGACTTTAGAACAGGTTTTTGTTGGTCAATGGCGCGATCACTTCCCGCTGCCTCAATATAGCAATACGCCAAGAATTCACCTGAACACACCTCCCTGTAAGACCGCACACCGCGAACCCATGGGCGCAGGTGCATTTGCTATTTAAACGACGCGGGCTCTGGATGGTCTTAAAATAGCAAGGACACTTGCGTCAGGCTTTGCACCGGGCTGTGCCGGGTGCAAGATAGGGCCCCAAGTATTTTCTTCAGGTTGAGAAGTAGGTGTGGAGAGACTATTTGCTGTAGTTTTAAAGGCAGTTTGACTGAAACATGTCTCGCTGCTGCACTTCCTATAGCTGTTGATGCTTTACTGGCTGAGAAAATTAGTTTTCAGACTTTTGTCTGAAAACCATTTCAGAACAGTTTTCAAAACAAAAAAAACATAAATGCTCCAATGAAAAAAATACAATTCTCCATACCTTCTCTCGGTTCCATGCCATGTAAGTGGGGCGTTTGATGAACATGCGAAGGGTGGTGGCGCCCAGCAGCCCCAGCATAGCAATCAGGCAGATGTATTTCCACAGATACTTGTAAATCACATGGGGACGCCAGCCCAGCATGGCCTCAATGTCATCGAGGAACCTTCAGAAACACAGGAGTAGTTCACTTTCAGAAGTTATTTTTCAGAAGTTTTTTTTTTCCTCAGTCTCAGAAAACTAAACTGATTACCGTAGTTGACATTTAGCTGGAATTTAAGATTTCAAGAGTCAAGACAGTCACTCACAATCTGAAAATAGACCTCACCTATCAGCTCCATATAGCCAAGACACACTGAAGGTCTCAAAAACCACCACAATGATGAGGGGCAGAGTGGCGGAGTAATCATCGAACATCATCACAAAGTAGTTCCCACAACGCTGGGTGAAGAGCAGTCCAATTACAAAGCCGATGATGCAGCTGAAAACTGCAACGACATGAACACGTTAGGGTAAAACAGTACTACTGTAAAAGACAGCATAGGCAGTCAGGCACAATGGATACATTTATGATTTATCCTGAACAACTTCAGGAGGTAAATTTAATAATTTCACACAATGTGTCAGTGAAATCAGCTGATGGTTTGCTGGGTTGGCAGGAAATCCTGTTTAGCCTGAGCTCCATGACACGTGAGAAGACACTGATCTACATGCTGTAACTTTCTGGGCAAAATGACACAAGTGAGACATCTGCCAGCAGGGTAATGACGTTTAGCTTTACTGTCCAATAGCACTTTATGGGAAACACAAAATTCACACTCAGTGTTACTTGGAGCATTGTGCAAAAACTTGGCCAGTCTAATGCCACTTGGACTCAAGGCTGAGCAATAAAACCAAATTAAATGTATGTATTGTAATGTACTGTAAGGCTTGCATGGACTGGGATTCCCCTCCTTAAAAGAAAAACCAATGGCTGAGGTAAAAAAAAAAAAAAAGGTGTTTACTTGTGAATTTGGTCTTGTTGTTGGCCAGAGTTTTGAAGCGGTCAGTGAGTGGGGCGAGGATGCCCTCCATAGTGCCAAACATGGTGCTGAGTCCTAAGTTGAGCAGCATGAGGAAGAAGAGCGCTGACCAGAAGGGGCTGCCAGGCAGGAGTGACATGGCCTCTGTGAAGGCAATAAAAGCTAGACCTGTGCCCTCCACACCCTGAACACAAACAAGAGTGCCAGCTTTAGCTTTTATGTATTTTTATACAATACAAAAAAAAAGCATCAAAGCAAATTGATGTTAGTCCAAGAACTCAATATTTAGGCTACCTGTTGCATCTCTTTTTCCAGGTCGCAGTCTGTTAAATTGCCTGGGACCATATGTCCATACTGTTTAAACCAGGCCCTGTAGTCCTCTAGAGCCACAGAACTGGGATCAGAGTAGTTGAAGCCTGGCATCAGGTTTGTGTCCACATTACTACTGTGAAACTGCTCTGATAACTCCTTTATATTACTAAGAAAAGACAAAACAGAACTGTAAACATACAATTTATGCAACAAGACATGTCAAGACAAAAACAGTTCAGAGGAAAACAATTTCAGAGAACATGCAAAATATTTTATGGGACGCATAGATAATAAAGTTGAAAAAAAGAACAATACTGACATGTTAGATACTAGCAATGCCAAACATACATACAGAGGGCAAAATTGATATTTATATACTAGTGACTTACATTGAAGACATCATGTAGTGTGAGTCTTTTGATGCATAACTCAACGATTATCCTCTAATTAAACATACCTGACTACACATTCCATGGCCTTGCCTTTGGCGCGGAAGCCGAGCACAGAAAACACCACCAGAGTGGCCAGCACAGATGTGAGGAAGTTTATAGTGGAGACAGTGAAGGCATCGCGGTGGCAGTTGTTGTTCTTGGGATTGTAAGAGGAGTAGGCGATAATGGACCCAAAGCCAAGACCTAAGGCAAAGAAGACCTGCGTGGCTGCCTGCCGCCACACCTGAATGTCTGCCCAAAGTTCCAGCTAGAAATATATAGAGGGAACAGCAGGTGCGTCAGGAAAATTATTCATATGTGCCTCTCGTTTCTACACTCAACCAGACATTGTATCTGCGGATACCTTGGGGTAGAACATGTAGGTGACTCCCTCTAAGGCCCCATTCAGCAGGAGCCCTCGGATGAGGAAGCAGAACAGCACCACGTAGGGAAAGACGGAGGAGAAATACATCACCTGGGAAGTGGCAAAGAATGATGACATGAGCAATTTAATCCAGACGGCTACCAGTAAACGTGAGTTTTTTTGGTTTTGGCTGTGCGCCAAGGCACTTTAGGTTGAAAAGGCACAACTCTCCCCAAGTGGCTCCCTATCATTTTTATAAATTATCAGTACACATGACAAATTGCACTCATTACTACACATGTCCAGTTCTTTTTTTTAAGATTACTTTTTTTGGTGGTTTTCCTCTATTTGATAGTGACAGTGGATATACAGGAAAGGTGGAAGAGAGATGAGGGATGACACGCCGCAAAGGGCCGCAGGTTGGACTCAAACACGGGCAGCTGCAAAGGACTCAGCCTACATGGGGCGCACGCTCTTACTGGGTGAGCTAGAGGTCGCCCCAAATATCCATTTCTTTTGCTAGCACGCTGTGCTCCAACAGATTTATTTTCGTTAAATTGCTTCTATGAGCTTATATAAACTGTGTTGAATCCTACTGATTTTGCTTCTATAACAACCCATTTCCCCCACAGAGATAACTGATGATTCATCTAATCTTAAGTGTAGAGCATGCTGCTTGTTACACACTGAACATATGGCCCTCTTAAATCGAGATTATTAAGTCTGTACAGCAATTGGGTGAAACACCTGATTTCAGCCTGAGCGGTAATAAACTTCCCCTCAGACGTTAGCTCTAACATTAATACAGAAGATAATTATTTCCACGCCTGATATAGTACATTTGTTCCAGGAAGGCTTGAATTCCTGTGTTTGTTCATTATAATGTATAGCTCTGCGGAGACTGAACTGGCTGATGTGCGTTAGGGATAACAAACAACAGTATTAAATAAATGCAAATTTACAAAACTCCCCCAATACTTCTTAACAAATAATGTGGATGTTGCCATTTGAAGTGGGTCAACACCTAAGCCAGACATTCCAGAGAGATTCCCTCACCCACAATAACCCTGGAATCTAAGCCCAACACATGACTGGGATTGGAGCGAACAGAGAATGCCAGAACAATGTAGCACAGGATACAATCGTGTTATTATGTCTACCTTGACAGAGGACTTGATACCCTTGGACATTCCCAGGCACACGACTGTCCAGGCCGCCAGCAGACAGCAGACCATGTAAGGGTTGAAAGAGCCCGTCTCGTCAATTGAGTCTGTGATATCCAAGGCTTTGCGGTACCAGAAATACGATGTGCTGGAGCTCTTTTCACATTCTTTTACTGGTGTAAAGAGAGAGAGAAAAAAAAAAAGAAAAAACATCAAATAATAGTCTAACATGTAACACACAGCTAATTCATTTACAAATGAATTACTCCTCATGTCTTTTAAACCTTTAAAAGGAATACTTCACATACTACTACATCATTTGTATTTCAATTACTTTCTCTGCGTTACCTTGAATTGTTTTTTACAAAACATTTGTTTTTGTCACATGCCTCCACGGTGAGTATAGAATCAGAAAGTGGAGTAAATCCTAATAAACTGAAGTAATAGGGGGCCAAAACTATATCAATAATAGCAACACTCGTGTGTTACAGAGTGGCGGAAGTGTTGCTAATATTAAGGTTTTAGCAAATATGCATATGTTTGGGAAGTACTGAGCATACAACTGGATAAATGACACTTAAGATTACACAGCATGTTCTGCGTGAGAGGTTGTAAACGGATGTTTTGACAAAGTTTTTCTGTTAAACACGGCCCCCCATTTACTTCAATTCATCAAGGATTTACTCCTTTTTCAGATTCTCCGTTCATCGAGGAGGCATCCACAAAAGACAATGTTTTCTTCAAGAATTCAGGATAACACAGTGCGAGTAATTGACATACAGAATGATGATTTTAAGTGTGAAGTATTCCTTTAATGCTGTGTGTTTACCTGTTACATTCCCCTGTTTGGGGCACTGTTCCCAAGGCAACGGGTACTGGAACGAGTTCCCAAGATAGAAAAGACTCCATGCAAGGATCACATTGTAGTAGAGAGCCACAAAGAAACATACCTGAGGACATGTGAGAACAAGAGTATCCGGTTTTTATCACCACACAACAGCCTGCCTCAAATACTTCATCATAGTTTTTTCAATTGGATAAATACACAATTGTTCCCTCGCCCTACTCATACAGCACTGTGCTTTTCTAGACAATGGCAAAAAGGTGTTCCGGGAAACAGGAAATTACTGAATGAAGCAGAAATGTACAACACAAAATTACACCTGGAATACATTCATCATCATCATCATCATCATATACTTAACAATCCTAAAGGTTGGTCAATCATTTACAATCAGTATCTTACCACACAGCTGGAGTAGCCGATCCCTGCCAGCTTGGGGGAGATGTACTTCCACACTCCGATGCTGCCCTGTCGGATGGCCTGACCGGCTGCCAGCTCCAGGAAGAACAAGGGAATGCCCACAACCAGCATCAGCAGCACATACAGGAGGAGAAACGCTCCTGAGGAGACAGGAGGTGACCAGCACTCGGTTAACAAATGAGCACCACCATTTGATACACAGAACCCACATGATGTAAAGGAGAAGCAGATGTTTGTGCCAGACTGTGATCTTTAAATCCCACACCATTCTGATGACCGTCACCTGCAACACAATGTTCTTTTGAAAATATCATTCTTCAGGTTGAATAAAGACACATAAAGCTTTTTCTGATTTTTTCATCTACAAAAATACAGAGCCCCTTGGTAACCGAACGGTTACAACAACACATGCCACATGAGCGCAAACTTTGTTACATGTCATACGCCCCTCTCTCTCCCATTTCCTCTCTGCCTCGTCACTGTCAATTGCAGCAATGCCAACACCCCCCCCCCCCCCCCCTACATAAGCCACCAAAGACAAAAGTAAAAAAAAACAACAACAACAAAAAACACTAACTTGTGGCAGCCGGAACCAAAAATTAATTTAATCGTTATGAACCATGTCCATATTTTTCCATAGAGTTTACATAGTTTCCCTTCGAAAGCAGATGATGGAACATCATACTTCAGAGCCGCATTTTTTGTGTTGCTTACAGATAGTTTATACATTATGTCAATGCATTTTACATGCATGGAATAGTCTCTTTCTGGTTCTCTCTCTCTCTCTCTCTCTTTATCACATGCTTGCCCTGTGATGATGACACTGACTAAATACAGTATATTCTGCACCCACAAAACATTTGTGGGTCCCACAGGACCCAATCCTATCCATCCATCTAACATGGATGACAATAACAGGTACTCACCTCCTCCGTTTTGATGGCACAAATATGGAAACCTCCACACGTTTCCGAGCCCGACGCTGAATCCCACCTGAGCCAAAAAATACTCTATTTTACTGTTCCATCCTGCTCGAGCGGCAGGCTCAGACGAGCCCTGCTGGCTCTCTTCACCAACATAGTCGTCGATCTCGGACTCTATGGTTCCTGTCCTGTCATCATCAGTTGGCAAGGGCTGCTTCTCCATCTAAGACGGGGGAAAAGAAAAAAAAAACTGGTCAGAATGGTATAGTACATAAGCACCGTGCTGTGGCTGACCATCCGTGATAGTCAACACAGCTATCCTGTTGATTTTTCATAGATTTAAGGAGACTTTTCTGCAGCTTGTTTTGGGGATGCTGCACAGTCATTTGTGGCCTTTACTCGTGGTGTACCTGAAATAGACAGACATACTACTCTGACTCCAGCAAGCAGTGATACTTTTTCACTGATACTGTGTGTGTGTGTGTGTGTGTGTGTGTGTGTGTGTGTGTGTGTGTGTGTGTGTGTGTGTGTGTGTGTGTGTGTGGGCTACACATAGCTAAAACTGATGCAGTCAAACAGTCCTGTACTTAAATCCTACCTTCATTAATGTCTTCGTGTTCAGTTTTTATAGTTTTAGACTGTTAAATAAACTTTATGGTGATTGAAAGACTGGCACCTAACGTTAAAGCAGCCGGCTATCCCACCAGCTGGTTAATTGCATTGGCCTATCCTTGTAACGCAGGAATAATAATAATAATAATCATTGATTAGAGACTAACGTTACATGGGTCCAATAAGAACATTTTCTCACATACTTCACATTACTTGGAGCACCTATTTCCAAACAAATGTTCGTATCACCTTTACTTTAAAGAATTAAAGCTGTAGCCTCTTTGCGCGGTGCCTGAAGCTACAACATGGCCAAGTAACGTTAACGTTACATCCCCGACCACCTGTCTTTGTCTGGACTGTCTGATACTGTGAACACACAAAAAAACACTTCTGATAAACACAACTGCCCTGTCACCAGAAAATGTCGCCAACGAAGAGGTAGAACAAAACCCGGAGATGGTAGAAAACGGACAATGTCGGCGATAATGTCTTATTCTTCGGTCCTTTCAAAGCAGGAAACGAGCACGTGTGGCTGTTGTTTGGTCTGTCAATTTGTTACCAAGCACGTCGCGAGCTGAGTTATTCTTCCGTTTCTATTTGTCAAAATAAATGTAACGTATCAGACACTGATGATGATATTTAACTATATAGAAAGATATAAAAAAACTCACATGTGCGTTGAATATGGTAATTCTCTTTCTTGTAGCCGGCGCGTTCTCGCAGTTTATTGGTGTAGCCGTGGGGTTGGTTCTTCCGCGTGATGCAAGACAATTACTACAGTGATGCTTTCAGGGGCTGCACGACATCTGTATACCATAGGTAGCACGGACACAAGCAGAAGCATCCTCGCGATGGTCATTTCATTAATATCGATTATTTCTCTAATTAATCGATTAATCGTCTACAAAATGATATAAAATATTGAAATGTATCTTTTTTTTTTTTTAGAAACCAAGGTAAAGGTCTTCAAATAGTTTGTTTTGTTCAACTAGGCTAACGATCCAAAAGCCAAAAACTATGACATTTTAAATGGTAGAAAACAAAGAAACTCAGCTCACATTTTTAAAGCTGAAACCAGTGAATGTTTGTCTTTTTTAAATTATTGACTTATCGTCGCTTCATAAAGGTCTAAGAACAAGAAATGGAAATAGCCTACTCAAGTTAAGTTCAAATAAAAAATGTAGTATAAGCTAGTACGCTACTCAAATAAATGTAGTGAAAGGGTTGCGGGTGCTGTTGCCGTTTTTGAGCCAAACTCCACAACGACTTGCAGCTTTTTCTTTTAGCTCAATTGAAATGGTCCTCATGATTGAGTCCCGGGGGCCCTCACATACACAGGATGAGCCTTGAATGCAGCATAAGCCCAAACACCGATTTTTCAACAGTGACTGTATGTAGTTTAGCAGTGGAAGTGGGACCCTACTATTCTTTTAGTATTTGTCATAGCAGGGGTCGTCTGTAATTGACAGACAGGACACCGTTTTAAATAGTAATGATGATATAATAAAGTGAAATCATCTGATGACATTTGATCCACGTTTTAATGGATTCATTGCCAAACATAACGCGGCGAATATTCACAATTTGTTCAGTTTTCTGTAGCCTATTCCCTGGTTTATTTTAGTTTATGAATAGATAAAACTGGCTGATGCAATAGTCGGCTCCTATCATCGAGCATAGACTGGAATCATTTCACGTCCTTGAACAGTGGCTGTAACAGCATTCCTTTTTAGATTCTGTAAACAAATGATCAGTCCCCCAGGATAGTTCTCACAGTATTGACTTAACAGTGACATTTCTCTGAACCGCGCGCGCCAGTTACGCACGCTGCATGCCACGTATGCCTGTTTTGGAGGCAAATACAACACACAGTCTACCGCCATTACCAACTCATACTACAGTAGCCTATAATCTGCGCTTGGAAACAACGGGATGTATTTATTAATAAGTGATAAATACCTTGTGGTATGAAATGACAGAGCTAGGTCCTTGACAAAGTTTCCAAATGTCCTAAAACCAAAGTCAAGTGGTCACCTCTCTTGCTGCCACTTCACCTGACTCCGCCTATCTTCCCTATTGGCGGATAAAGTGGAGACTTGTCCACCTCCAATAAAAGACTGTTATGAAATGTGACACCCCACTTTTTTAAACTCCATAGTGGAGTACCCCTGCCACCCCCCAAACATAATGCATGTGCATAAACATGTTTAGTTTATTCCCAAGGTGCCAAGAACTATCAACAACTATCTACTAACTATATGCAACTATCATGCAGTAACATGCTAAAAATCTGCAACTGTTATAATAATATTATAAGGTTTAAATGCAGTTCAAAACCTTCTCTACACTGCTAGAATCATATTCTGGTGAGTGAATAGTGAAACTCTATTGGAATCAGATTAAAGCATACACTCCGCCCAGGTTGCTAAAAATCCCAAATTCCAAGAGAAAATACTGACCTCAGTTTTGTCAATTGTAGCCATGGCACTGTACAATTTCTCCAAATGTTCCCCAATGTGAAATGCGTGCACTTGGAGTACAGGAGGAAGGAGAAATAATGAGTAAATATTTGTATTTCTAAGGTGAGGTAGTAGACGGGGCGGGGCTGCATAAGGTGACACACCTCTGCCCTAAAAGCTTTTAACACCATGTAGAGGAGAGTGAGTTACACTAGGACACAGAACACTGAAAGGTTTTTACTGTTAACACCAGGAATAAAGTATTGGAAGCCTATCAACCTTGGTAAGTTGATCAAACATCCGTTTCCAATCACCACTCTCTGTTGTAGTCAGAATTGGTAGCATTTATAACTACTCAACTCTTAAATGAATTTGGGCATGTACAGTTACAATGAATCAGAAACTGCACTGAAAGACACTGTGAAACTTTGTCACGTTTGATTTTTTTTTGTTTTTTTGCCACCTGTGATTACTGTGTACTAATTTGTCAAGTTACTTTCAAAACGTAGCCACTGCTAATTCAATCTTGTTGTCCATTTAATGGAACTGCTTATGTGGATTTACTGAAATTCAAAACTGAATCATAGGTCATGCCCTGTGGCAACACATTTATATTATTTAGCAAAATTCGGACCAAAACATGACCTTTTTTTCTCCAAAATTGTGTTGTAATATAGACATGTCCTATGGAGGGTACAGTGCATTATAACAATACTCTGCATGATATTGATGATATTGTGTGTTTTGTAACACAAGGTGATGTGCTGAGGTCCTTTTTTTGCTTTTTTTTTTGTACAGGAAGGTTGATTCTCAGAAGGGCTGATGTAGGAATTCAGTCATCTTAAAATGTATTTTAACTTAACAATAGTGTGCACACATTGCAATGCTAATTTTGGTCAGACTTTTATTTTGAAAGACTATATTATTAAATGAGTACGAAACCAACCACACCAGTTTGGCTCAGGCTGTATGCACAAAAAGATGGAAACTACTTTTGGTAAAGTATTTTTTAATGAAACCAGTCTGAAGGAAATGTAAAGTGATACTGGATACTGGTTTGCTCTCTTGATATCAGTGATTCCAGTATCAATGGCCACTGAGGATTGAACGGTGAGATCCATTGTACTGTTGTCAGACTGGTTGGGCGGCTCACTCACTCACACAGCGTAATGCCAAGTTGCTGAAGCAGAGGCCTGCGCAGACTCAAATAGGGGTATGGAAAAATTGAATGACTTGTTAGTTTAGAGAAAGCTAAACTGCTGCCTGCCTTAAAACACCATCAGTCCCAGTTGAATTGTCTATGAGTGGATCAAAGGTCCTTTGACAACACTTTTTGTAACTCCACCTAAAAATGTTTTCTCATCCTCTCTATCCAGCTGTGTATTCATAGAAAGCTGCTCTCTCCATTTTCTCACACCAGACAAAGGATGACAAACATCTCACGCTATCTTGTTAATGTAAGTCTGATCTGATACGCCTTTTCCTCAGTGTGATATTCTTTAAAGATGCCTTTTTCTTCAAGTCTTCATCCTTTACTTCTCTCATCCCTGCTTGCAGCACCTGCTGACATTCTCACTCCAGGACGGGGATGTGCAGAATGTGGAGGAAGCCCAGTCCCGTCTCTCCGTCCTGGCTCAGAACCAAAAGCTGTGGAGTCAGCAGATGTACCTGGATGTTGGAGCGAAGGCCATCCACCTCCGAGACACACAGACTCAGGTGAGAACAGAAGCGTGATGGACAACAAATAGGCCTGTGAATGATTCAGTGGATGAAGATTTAAAAGAGAAATGCCGTTCATATTTTGTATGCATAATGACATTCGGTTTCATCTATACTCGTGCAGGACGAGCTGGAGAACTACCCTTTCAAATCCATCTACCGCTGTGACGCCATTAACACAGAAAAGCACTTCAAATCCCTCCTTCTGTTGGTCTGCCAAAGTACAGACCTGAAGAAGCCGGACGTTCTCTTCTTCAACTGCGAGACTGTGAAGGTGAGTAATAACATGTGAGCACCTTCCCCAGTGTGTCCCGCCTGACTCTCGTGTGTCCGTTTTGAATCATCAGCCTGGTTCAGGTTAAACGAGTGATGTCACTTCCTGATTCTTATTCGCAGGCAGAGCAAATACGTGACGACATTGCACACGCAGTTTCAGGTTCCTCCACCGGCAGCAGGAGTAAGAAGCTCCCTGATGCCCTCAGGTACAGTGAATGTCATGGTCACAAGACAAAAACAAAATCTCGAACAAAACATCAAAATGGCTCTCTTGTAGTCTTTAAAACCGAAAACCATTCATTTAATGTTATGGTAATTCAAGCTTTTAAGTGCCCAATTTCCATGTCTAATTGTGGTTTTTAATGGAAGAAAGTGTTTCTGTGTGAATGTTTGCATTCAAACATTCACATTGTGATTTGCAATGCAAACAAAAGACATACACAGATAATAAATGATCATTCAGACCAATCTCCCATTAAAATGTTTGTTGTTTTCCCATGAATGAAAGCAGCCATGGTGTCACCATCCACCTGTCTGAGAGAGAGAGAGAGAGAGAGAGAGAGCAGGGAGGACAGTGTAAACAGCTGAGATAGAGAAAGACCTGTTTTACTGGTTCCCACATAACTTAGGAAGGTGTGACAGAGTTAACCAGGCCATTGTGACAGAAAGCAGAGAGAGCAGTGGAGTGATATGACGGCAGCGCTGAACAGATTTTCTGCTTCGGAAAAAGAAATCTCTTTGTAGGACGTGTGAAGGACAGACAAAATGTGGTAAGACGGACAGATGGCGGAATTTTTGGATAATGATTCAATAAAGCGAGCGTAAAGTTTGAGTCAACGCTCTCACAGGTATTTGCATTTTTTTTGGCAAGAGTATAGGCAAACATACAAAGGTTTGTCCACATCCTTGTGTGTCTTCCATTTAAAAACTGGCTGCTGGTTTGTTTAAAAGGAGAGTTTAGACTGAAGCACAGTGGTGTGTGAAATGTAGGCTCTAGCCATGGGAAAGCACAGTCAGACTGTTTACTGTACTTTCAGAGTGGAATAAGGGCAGCAGGGTTGATTTTCAGAGTCATCACATTATGTGTATTGATAGAGGACTGCGTTGGCTGGATTCACTGATCAAATATGTTGTAACTTGTCTCCAAGGCTGCATCAATTGGAGGCTCTCTCTCTCTCTCTCTCTGAATGTCTTCAGTCCACTGTTTGTTTGACTTCTTTAAGGGTGTTTCCTGTTTTTGTGCTGAGTGAACGACCGCTGCCACCATCAACAAGAAGGCTGGGAACATTACCTGTAGTGTGAGTGTAGCAGGGCTGAACCTCTCCCTCTCGTCCTCTAGGCTTCCTCGCAGTGAGGGAAAGATGATCGACCCCTATGAAATCCCCAAACCCCCCGCCCCACATGCTCCAAATCCCCCACCAGCCAATCCTCCACCTTACCCTGGACACAGAGGTAAGACAAAAGTCATTTATTTTCACATGAATGCTCGTGTACGACTTTAAAAGTAAGGGTTTGGCACGATGAGAAGGCAAAGCAAGGAAAAGAGAGAAGTGAGAGGAATTTAGGAGCACAGAGATTGCTTTGTGTGTTTGTGTGTGTAGGGGGGGGGGGGGGGGGGGTTGTTTCAAGGTAAAGGGGGCAGGGATTCCAAATGCAGGACAGACCAGGGCTATGAATGGAAATGGATGAACTGAATCCTCACCTCTCTTCCACAGCAGCGAACGGGCCAGATATCTCCTTCCTGCGAGCAGAGCGAGAAGTGGTACGCCTCCTTCGTCACCTTTGTGTCTTTTCAGTCACCTGCTTGGCATAATTCATATCTGAACATAGTAACAAACTGGTTCTCCCTTCCTCAGGGGATCCTCAATCACTGTTTTGATGACATTGAGATCTTCATGGGCAAGCTGCAGCAGACTGCAGAGGCTGCGACGGTGCTGAACCAGAGGAAGAAGAAAAAGAAGAGAAGTAAAAAGCAAAGTGCTGAAGGTAAAAGGAGAAAGGTGGATTTTTTTTGTTGCAGTTGAAATAACACAGCTTATGGGCGCTGATCTATTTTCTTGTGTTTTTCTGTACAACAGAAGATGTACTCACTGCGAAGGCCCGTCCTCCGCCAGAGGAGGAATTCATCAGTATCTTCCAGAAATTCAAATATTGCTTCAGCCTGTTGGTGTGTACGACAGTCAGGCCACGTTGACATTTCTGGGGGGGTTATCTTGCTGTGCTCCATAGTTAATTCTTCTATTTCTTTCTTTATAGGCCCGTCTGAAGTCAACCATCTCCAACCCTTCATCAGAGGAGCTTGTTCACCACATATTCAAACCTTTGGATATGGTGAGTGTTACAACCTCTACATCTCCACCAGTCTGGCTTGCGAGGGGGCAACGCCCATTACACACAAGGCCTCGTCCTTTATACCAGCACAGATGAATAAAAAAATAACCTGCGTAGGACATGACGAATATCTTAAAATGAATCTAGTGTCTCGTGATGTCACATCATTTATAGGGCGCGGATGTACAGAGAATAAAGGTTTATTTAGGAGACGGCCATGGCAATTCAGTTCTATATGTCAAAATAATGGAAATGTGTCAGTGTAGTTGAGTACAGAAAGTTCCCTGTGTGTGATAGCCTAATTGAAATTCCAAACACTCAGCAGCACTTCTTTGGTTTGGTTTACGTGGCAGTATTTGTATGCAGGTATGTGTTCTTGGTACACACGTTGGTGCAACATTTGCTTTAGATTTGAGCTGGAGTCTCTTTTTGCTGCTTTGAATTACAGCACTGGTGTATTCCAGCTGTCAAAAGTAGGTCACTGATTCGTGATGTAAAATGACATGACAAAAATATTGTAACTTTCCAAATCAAAAACTCTTACATGAAAGCCAAACAATAATGTAGCCTTCACTCTTGACGTTGCAGTCTGAAAGTACTGCACACACCACGAGTCAGCAGAAACTGGAGGAATTTGACTGATTACAAATGAAATGTGAATCATCAGACATGGAATGTCAGGTGTGCCTCGGCTAATGTTTGATATAACATTAAAGTTATGAATCACTCCGAGTGAATCAAAAGGTAGAATGGGTGTGTTTGATTTGTGCATACTGGCACACCTGAATGGAAACAGCACCACATTTCCGGGAGACTGGGAGCATGAATGCTAGTTTTGTCTTATCTGGGTGTGTACAGATGATGAGAACAACAGGGGGACCAGCTCTGGGAGCCTCAGTGTCCAGCCCCGCCCTGACCAGCTCTGCTGTCTCCCTGCTACAAGACAACCTGAGCGAGGAGGAGAGGCAGCTGTGGACGTCTCTGGGTCCCAACTGGACGCTGCCGCGGTCAGTACCAACAATCACTGGGCCAGCCAGTCTGGCAGTGGTATTTTTTTTAAGTGAAGTAACATGGAATATATTTAGTTTATTTTGCCTGGCTTCTCCTGAGATAATTTATTATACCTCTTCTTTGTCATATGTATCAAATATTGGCTGCTCGTTCACCTCTAGCATAGCATAAAAATCGACAGTGACATTTGTTATTGTAATGTTTTAATGGGGAATCTTTGTGTAATAATAAATATTTACACCCAGCCCACAGCACATAAAAACGGTCCAATCTGAAGATATTTAATATTGGCACAAAACAGTGGCTAGTGCCATCTTTAAAGGTCCCGTATTGTTAAAGAGTAAAATTTCCATGTCTTTTTTTTTTAATTATAAATCAGGTTGAGGTGCTATATAAATACTGTAATACTGTTTTTGAACATTAAAGCATGTAAACATGTTCTAGTAGAAACCCCAAATACAAGGATGAACCGGAAAATCACCATGATATGGGACCGTTAAAACCAAGGCATGTGTTAACTTCCAAAAACTAGATGGAACCCTGTTTAACAGTAATCCTAGTTTTGATCACACTGTAGTCTATATCGACAACGTTTCATTTCCGGGATTGCTCAGGTGCCGCCGGAAATTCCGCCGGAGGTCCCTCATTTCAGCCGGATGTCCGTCACCTTCCGCTTTCTTTGTGTTGGCGTTCTAAACTCCGGCAGATTTATGAGGGCTGTGGTTAACAGCTCCTCAGATCTCTGCTGGGTAAATAGAGACAGCTAGCTAGACTATCTGTCCAATCTGAGTTCCTTCCCAAGGCTAATTATGCAGAGGCACCGTTGCTCTGTCCGGCGCTTAGCGTCACCCAAGACGGTTGTGATTGGTTTAAAGAAATACCAATAAACCAGAGCACGTTTTTCTCCCATCCCGGAATGCTGCGTGTACCAGCCAGACCCTCCTCCGCAGCGCTGTTGAGGAAGGTCTGGCAACGTGAGACTAGTCACACTGTAAAGTAAAAGCCAAATGTAACGAGGGCCAATCTGTATGTGCTTCCTCAGCTCTCAGCTCAGAGGGCCCGTAGCCCCCTACACTCCTGTGTTCTTGGACGGCTGGAAGCCGGAAGCCTCGAGAGCAGACGGGCAGGTTTGGGAGGATCCAGTCGACTCACAGCACAAACATGAAGCCCTCCGAGTACAACAAGTGGTATGGAATACCTGTGTGTGTGTGACACATGAGTTAGACACTTGCTCCGTTGTGTGTCAAACGAGAGGAGCATGTGTGCACGAGTGTGTAAAAGTAGGCTACAGCCCACGGGTTGAACGTAATAACAGGCACACAACAATACATAAATATCAAGTACAATGCACACTAGAGCTGCATATTTTCTGAGTTGCCTCACTTCACCTCACAGTTCTGTCACACAGTGCTAAAAACTGTATATAGTGGATATTTGTGATGATAGGATTGTGTTTGCATTAACATAACCTTTTATTCCTGTGCTGTTAACATTTTTTGGCATACGTTATAATTATTAACGTTGTTGAAAGAGGTGTTTTTGCTGATGAATGCACTTGCAATTCAAGCATCTTACTTTACTCTCTTGGTTAGTCACCTTGTTTTTCTCTTGAAAGCTGACTCATAACAGAGGAAACTGTGTGATGATGCTTTACCTGTTTCTCTCCGCCCTGTGTGTCTGTTGTATATTCATGAATGTCCATCTCGCTTTCAGCCACAGCAGCAACAGCCAGTTGGTCCTGCAGACGCCCATATCAGCGATGAAACGTAGGTGATCTTAAAGAAGCAAATCCATCCTCTGCCACAATTTCCCCCTCCACCGCATGACAACAGTCTCTCTCCTTTCCTCTCAGAGACGGCAGCACAATCCCACCAGCGTCTGATAGACTCTACAGCTGCACTTACGACTTCATAGCCAGGAACAGCAGTGAGCTTTCAGTGCAGCATGGGGAGACACTCGAGGTAATAAAGTCAAATAGTACACAGAGTAAGGCCTCATAAAGGTTGATAAGATGGACCCAACAGTAGGCCTACGCTGACTGACAGCATCTTCTCCGTCTTGACAGGTGATTGAATCGTCCAAGCGCTGGTGGAAGTGTCGCAATCGGTTCGACCAGATCGGATTTGTTCCCTTCAATATCCTGGATCCCTTGGCTCACATAGACAGCCCCGGGAACAATAAACCCCCCAGTGTAAGACACAAAAACACACACACACACACACACAAACACGCACGCGCACACACTACAGAGGTATGCTTTCATCTTTACATACCCAAGTGAATTTCAGTGTGATTTTCTCCCCGCTCTTCATTCCTGCAGGCTCCAGCTCCGCCTCCCCTCGCCAAGACCTTCTCTGTCGTACCAAGCAGCTCTTCTCCTGCTACACCCCAGCGCCCACGCAGTTTACCGCCATACAGTCAACAACATATACCATCCTCAGATGACACAGATAATAAAGGTACCAAAAAAGGGTGTGTAGGTGGTGTGGGTGTGTCGCATAAACGCTGCAAGGTAGTTTGAATATTAGGAGCTGAATATTATGTCCTAGACTGTGTGTGTGTGGGTGTGGGTGTGTGTGTTTCCGAGATTAAAAGCACACAGACTGGATTGGATAACAGACTGACTACAAAACTTGCGGTTGTATTCCTCTGCCAACTAGTCATGTTGCAGTTTCCACCCATGTCTGTCCAGACTCCTATATGTAGAGAAGACTTTGAAGGAAATTAATAAAATGTATTAGGTGTATTTTTTTCGGCGAAACGTGGATGCTTCACACACATCTCCAGCCCGGCAGCACAGAAAATCTATACAATCACCACAAGGTCGCCCAAGATCAGTGTCACCAATTCATCTTGAGATATCGGACGGACGGACAACATTAAAACATAATGCCTTTCAGCACTGAGGACACACAGAAAAAAAGAGCTACACATTAATATGTAACTTTTACATTTTCCAGTCATGTTGATGAATGACGAGCTGCTCCAGAGGCTGACCAACGGAAAGAGCAATGTGAACAAACCCCTGGTCATCCCTCGTTCCTCAGAGACGTCCGTGCCTCTGGACTACCACTCTCCTCCAGACGAGGTAGCCGGGTGGCTCCGAGGGAAGGGCTTCAGCGAACCGTGAGTGACATCACAGCTATTGACCAGATGTTTACAGACTGGGAGTGCTCCCAGTACAATGTTATCCCAGTACAATGTTATTTGTTCATTAAAAAGTCAACATAAATGACCTCCTCCCTTTTACACTGGTAAACAGCTTTAAAGGAAATGAATATAAGTTTTTTTTATTATATTTTTTTTTATATTGTCTAGATTCCAACTTTGGAGTCATTTGTATGTTTTGTCCCTCAGGACGGTGTCATGTTTGGGAGTGCTGACAGGCGCCCAGCTCTTCTCCCTCAACAAGGAGGAGCTACGATCTGTGATTCCAGACGAGGGCGCCAGAGTGTACAGCCAGCTCACTGTGCAGAAAACACTGCTGGAGGTGAGTTAAAGGACAAGTACGCCCTGTCTTTTCTCTGTTTTTAAATCAAAGTTAATGACAAAACAATTGAGTAAGCACTAAACACATCTGGCCAGTAATCAAGCAAGTCAATATTTGAGAGTGTGTAGAGATATCAGAACATTTCTGACAGCAGGCAAAGTGAGTATAATTGACACTTAAAGGCGCAGTAGGTAAGACTACTAAAAGTAACTTACTGTCATATTTGCTGAAAATGACCCTATGTTTGAGTAGAACTACATGAAGCAGGTAATACAACAACAAAAAAATTCCGGCTCCTCTGACACCACTTACAGCCTGTAGTGCAATTTGCCAAAATCCACAGCTCCCTGTTCAGATGCACCAATCAGGGCCAGGGCGTGTCAATCACTGCTCATGCACACGCATGGGAGGGGCTTAGGAGACCGTTTTGGGCTTTAGCAGAAAGGGGGGAGGGACTGAGAAGTTGTCAATGTTCAATTTTTTTGGCTAAGTCCTGGATCTTCGCAATCCTACCTACAGCACCTTTTATTGATTTTGCTAAGATTTTTTTTTCACTGCATGCACTAAAAACCACAGAAAGTTACAACGGGTTAAACCCCCCCCCCAAAAAAATACATTTTTACACACTAGTTTTAGGACAGTGCCACTGCATCCAGTCTCCAAAGTGCAATTATAGTTTTTAAATATTTGAAACAGAATCAGGTAGTTGGAAAACTTGATACTGAAACTTGAAAATGAATCTACATTTCATATACACTTGGAACATGGTGGAATGTCTCACATTAGTTTATTCTGTGAGCATGAACATTTTCTTTTTGGACTGATAAACCATCTTATTGATGCTATTGAGTCAGTTTATTCTGGCATGACTGTATTTAGTGAATTACTTTAAAACCTGCCTGTTAAAATAAGTCTCTGCTAAGTTGTCGTGTCATACGGTAATAGTATTCACCAAGGTCTCTATTCAGCCTTGTAGGCCACATTAAGAGCTTTTGAACTCTGTTGTTGAGGGCATTTTAATTCTAGGCAAATCCTGCATCAGATGCTTAAGTATATAGATCTTTGTATTACCACTTCATCTGGCCTAATTTGCTTCTGCTTTCTACAGGATGCAAGAAGAGCCACAGAGTTGGAGACAGTCATGGAGAAACAGAAAATGAAGGTGGACCTGAAACTGGAGAGCAGCACATTGTGAGCAGCAGGCGCTTCTACATCATGAAGAGTTTCAGATGAAGGATTGTGTTCCTCCAGCAGATATACTGTATATATCCAGAGAGCAAACATGCAACAGTGACTTGACCATCTAACATTATCTGCCAAGACCATCATGCTATACGTGCCATTATGACATTAGTCCATCTTAAAAGTATTTGGCAGCAAATCAAAAATGTAAGCTTTTAATGGAAGCAGTCGCTGTGCAAATTAATTGTAACATTAAAGAACACCATTTGTAATGTATGTTTAATGTCAATAGTTTTCTTCAATCTATAAAGGAATTTATTATTAGAATGTATTTATGTTTGTAGAATACTTTAACTATGATGAACATGCCTTGACAATGACCTTGGTGAGAAAGGCCAGCAGACAATAAAAATTTAAATGGTGATGGTTTTTAATTGAGACTTTAAAGGAAGATTTCCAGCAGAACATAAACAGATATGACTTCACACATTAGGTAAAGCAATACATCCATTCAAATCTGTTTGCAGTTATAAATCTATTCAGAGGAATTTGTCTTAATTGGGCCAAAAATAAAGACTTGCAGTATGTACAGTTACAGCACTGAATTTCTAATGTATCTTCACCTACTGTTCGTTACCTACTGCTTCACATGCCGACACAAACTTTGAAGTTACCATTTATTTAAATAAAAGAAATCAAGATGGAAACAAATTATTAAACAAAAGACTTGCCACCAATACAATTCAAAACAAGCATTTACTTATACTGGCTAAAGTCTCAATCAAAGATCCCCTTCACTACTGGCAGCATAAAATAAAAACTTTGATTAGTTAATAAAAGAAAAGTGGACAATGGGAAACAAAGTTGATACTACTACTCAACTTTAAAACATTTTGACTTGGCTTTAGAAAACTAAGTGGCAAAAAAAAAAGAAGAAAGTGAACTGCATCAACGGAGTCAACAACTCCTGCCAGGAGCTGGTAAAAAAACTTGAGGGAGACGGAACAAAAGCTAGGATGAAGTTTTTCAGAGTAGGCCCAAAACATATTCAGATATAAGATATTCAGACAGATTCTGTATCAAAAGACCATCAGTTAATAACAAAAGAATATGGATCAGTTACACTTTATGCTTCAGTCAAGCAGACCATCTGTTTTTTTGTTGTTGCTTTTTTCTGTTGGAATCATTGCAGGGTAGTTTCTAAGAAGACATGGGATGTATTGGATACAGACAGCCACCAAATCACAGATGTGGGCATTACAATACACTCCACTACTGATCAATAACTAATTCCCCCCATCCAAATGCAATCTTTTGATATATCTGGATTCTAGAATATTTTATCCATACAATATATATATTTCAGGTATGCGTACACTCTGGGTCGGCCATTAATTGTTAAAGCAAAGAAAGGTGGCGGGCGGGAGAACAAAAGGGGGCAAGGCAAGGACTGTGTGTGACATTAAGATATTATAAATGGACAGACGGGTGAGAGAGACAGGAGGAGGTTGGGTGTCCTGATGGATGGAGTTTGGTCTTCAGAGGTCCCCCATATCCCTGTCGTCTGCCCGGCGGGAGTCCGACCTGCCGTTCATACCGTCCCTCCTGTCCCGTGACCCGTCTCTGGATGAGCGCTCTCGGTCCCTGGACGACCTGGGTGACGAAGCCGCACGAGATATTCAGTGAGGTAAGTATACAGAAGAAAAAAGTACAAAGCCCAATTCCAATGAAGTCAGGACGTTGTGTAAAACATAATTTAATAAAAACAGAATACAATGATTAGCAAATCCTTTTGAATCAAGACATGTAATGTTCAAACTGATAAACTTATCCACTCATTTTGAATTTGATGCCTGCAACACGTTCCAAAAAAGCTGGGACGGGGGCAACAAAAGACTGGGCAAGTTGAGGACTGATTTTTTTCTTTTTTTTTTTAAAACAGCTGTTTGGAATATTCCACAGGTGAACCGGTTCAGTTGGTCATGATTGGGAATAAAAAAAAAAAAGGAGAATCCCCAAAAGGCTCAGTCGTTCATAAGCAAAGATGGGGCGAGTTTCACCACTTTGTGAACAACTGTGTGAGCAAATAATCCAACAGTTTAAGAACGTTTCTCAACGTACAATTGCAAGGAATTTAGGGATTTCATCATCTACAGTCCATAATATCATCAAAACGATCCAGAGACCAACATTGAATGGCCGCGACCTTCGATCCCTCTGGCGGAACTGCATTAAAAACCGACATCATTATGTAAAGGAGATTAGCACGGGGGCTCAGGTACACTTCGGAAAACCATTGTCAGTTAACACCGTTCGTCTCTACATCTACAAGGGCAAGGTAAAACTCTACCGCGCAAAGCGAAAGCCATACATCAACAACACCCAGAAACACAGACTAGATTGGATAACAGACTGACTACAAAACTTGCGGTTGTATTCCTCTGCCAACCAGTCATGTTGCAGTTTCCACCCATGTCTGTCCAGACTCCTATATGTAGTGAAGACTTTGAAGGAAATGAATAAAATGTATTAGGTGTATTTTTTGGCAAAACATGGATGCTTCACACACATCTTCAGCCCGTCAGCACAGAAAATCTATATAATCACCACAAGATCGCCCAAGATCAGTATCACCAATCACGAGACTGACGCAAAGTGGAAAAGTGTGCTGGAAACGTGTGCTGTGGCCAGCTTCTGTGATGGTACGGGGGTGTGTTAGTGCCCATGACATGGGTAACTTGCACATCTGTGAAGGCACCATTAATGCTGAAGAGTATATACAGGTTTTGGAATAACATATGGTGCCATCCAAGCAAAGTCTTTTTCAGGGATGTCCCTGCTAATTTCAGCAAGACAATGCCAAGCCACATTCTGCCCGTGTTACAACAGCGTGGGCTTCGTAGTAAAAGAGAGCGGGTACTAGACAGGCCTGCCTGCAGTGCAGGCCTGTCTCCCACTAAAAATGTGTGGCGAGTATGAAGCGCAAAATACGACAACGGAGACCCCAGACTAAAGTCGTACATCAAGCAAGAATGGGAAAGAATTCCACCTACAAAGCTTCAACAATTAGTGTCCTCAGTTCCCAAACGCTTACTGAGTGGTGTTAAAAGAAAAGGTGATGTAACACAGTGGTGAACATGCCCCTGTCCCAGCTATTTTGGAATGTGTCGCAGGCATCAAATTCAAAATGAGTGAATATTTGCAATAAAACAATGAAATGTTATCAGTTTGAACATCAAATATCTTATATTCAATTGAATATAGGTTGAAAATGATTTGCAAATCATTGTATTCTGTTTTTATTTACGTTTTACACAACATCCCAACTTCATTGGAATTGGGGTAAAGAGCTAAATTATAAACTCCAACAGGACGGATATTCCTCGGTCTTTAATTTAAGATAAGATTCATGACCACAAGTGTGCAATATCCTACTTATTAATCTGCTAAAGGCTAAAGAGATTACACACAAATAACTTCCAAGCTTCTGCCAATAATGTCAACTGAGGATGAGGTGTGTTACTATTTAATGTGATGTTGACTACTGAGTGATGCAATCTATGAAGGAGCAGTTTGTTAGATGAGGCAACATTTCTGAAAAGGCAGCAATCCATAAACACAAAACATGTGCATCCCGTGACAAATGTGTTGGAGCCTGTTCTTGGAAGTTATATTCTGTGGGGGCTTGGTGTGAACTGTGTAAGCTTTGTTGTGTATTTACTTGTGTCTGGAGCTCTGCTCGTGGTTGTGACGGTGTCCTCGGCTGCGAGAGCGGGATCGGCTGCGATGCCTCCTCCTCCTCTCCCTGGAGCGCGAGCGCGAACGGCGCTTGTCTCGTGATGTGGAGCGTGAGCGCCTCCTTCTGCGGTCACGAGAGCGGGATCTGATCAAAAATAACAGACACGGTCACTTGCGTTATAATTTACCTTAGATAGCCACATTAATCAGAATTGACTCATTTTAAATGTGGACAGATGGAGTAGCCTTTTCTTTTTCTTTTTTTTTTTTTTTACCTTTTATGCTCTCTGCTCCGTGATCTGGTCCTATGAAATAAATGGATGCAAAACAATCAGTTTAAACAGTAAAAATCACACACTTCACACAACAAATTAACTTCCATAAATGTGACCAGGCTTTTAAATGTCAGCACTCACCTCTTCTTCAGCTTTTCCTCTTTCTCCCTCTCTTCTCGTCTCTTCAAGCGCTCCTGGTTCCTTTTCTCCTGCTTGTCGACCACGGTTTTCTGATTAAATTAAAAAACGCAGTACAAATTACAGATAAAACCATCCTTAATCTAAACCATCCATGTCACTCATTACAGGATATAGTTGAAATTCATTGCTTTTGTAGCAATGGGTTTATGGTGTACATGGTGGGACAGGCTGGCACATACCTTTAGTTGGTCCAGTTTCTCTCTGATCTGAATGAAGCCCAGATGAAGCTTCCCACCAAAATGGTCAGCCAAACGACGGTCGTTGTCATGGAGACCCAGGTACGCAGAGCACACCTCGCACACCCGAAGCTTCTGCTGCTGGAAGCTGGAGGCTGGCATCGAGTTTCTGTACTCTTCCTGAGAGAGACAGAAAAGGAAAAAGAGATGAATTAAAAAGGATAACAAAATGAAATTTTTATTATAAGGAAAAGCACTACATCATCCTAAAATGGAAGCACCTCCCAAGGTCCCAAGTACTTCCTTACCTCTGCATCCTTCTTCCTAGTGCGGACCTTCTCAACTTCCTGCAGGACTTTCTGGGCCTCATCAACATTGCCCTCGGCTCCAAGCTGCTCAGCCTTGGCCAGGAGCTTCCCTATTTCCTCATTCAGCTCATGGACCTTCTCTGCCTGCGACACAGAACAAACAACACAATTTATATCTGTCCCAAAACACACACACACACTGTTATAGCAAACTACATGCTGTGTAAAAAATTTAACTGTGTGAATGTATTACATGGGGACCACAATGTCTGTGTTTATAAATCTTTTTTTACTCACCTTTGCTGCCACCTCAGCACTGATCTCTTCTTGGGTCTCAGCCAGGCGCTTCTTGGCTAGTTCTGTCCTCCGGTCACAGTCAGCAATGAATGACTCCAGATGCTCGACCGCCTTTTGGAACGAGAATATTTTTCAAAATAAAAACAAAAAAAAAGGTAAACGTGTAGCTTGGTAGATTTCTATACATTAGCCACATAGGAAACATTTAGTAGGGCTATGCTGATTTCCAACAATCATTTGGTTAAGAGTGATAGATATTAACTGCTACCCAAAAAAATATTGGGGGGCCTTGAAGCGATGCACTCCACAGTCAACTCTGCAATAACATTGTCTACATCTCCAAATTCTATTGAGCAAATTCTCATTTTACAATGCACGTGCTGTCTAAAACTGAGGTGGTTCTGTGGCTGGAACTCAGGTGTATCGGTGAAAAGCACCACTAAGGGGGATGAATGAGCCACTAGCTACTTCTCCACAAAAGCAGTCTATTTTTACAGAAGCTGTTCAAAATAGCCAAATTAGCTAATAAACGGATTCGGAAAAAGTGCAGTTATTGTGGTCATGCTAAATGATGTGACCTGAGACTACTGTCACCGGCTGTTTTTACCACTTGACTTTAATACTAAAAGCAACATAAAGTATATAGCTGTGTCTTCAAAGCCAGCCAGCCCCTAACAGAACACGTAATCTGTGTTCTACTACACATGTCTATGATCTGCACAACTGTATCATTTATAGAAGGACATCACTTACGTCAAGCTCAAAGAACAGATCTCTCTCCTTGGAAGCAATTTCATAATCTGCCCGAAGTGCCAGGTCATGGATCTTCGTGCACTCTCCCAGGTCCATACGCTGTCACCAAAACACAAGCACACATGACTCAAACTGCACTCACATATGGATTTGTGATATCAAACATGGTTTAGTTCTTTTCAGCATTTACTGATATCATGTGTATATTTCTAAATCCTGGAAGAATATTTTGGGTAGTCAGACTTAAATTGTAGGCCACTTACAGTTCCAGACAGGATGTCATGCGGACAGCAGTTTAGAAGATGACTTTTGCAGACTCGTTCGTCAGTGAACTTGACCCTCTGTCGCGTTTCATCCCCTGAAACAGTCCAAAAACAACCAGTGAGAAAGACCTCACATATTTGTTATCAGGGACGAGGTATCCAGTGCTTTACTATACTGTAATTGCACAACATTAAATGGGCAGTATGTGTCATTATAAATGCATTCAAGGATTTTTTACCCATCTAAATGAGTGAGAGTAATTGTTTCATTTTCCGATTGTCAAAACTTTACACATACTTCAAATCGGTATAACATATTTACCTGTAATATATATATATATAATGTGCCTCTGCTGGACTACCTTTATTATCCATGAATGTGTCAAGACTGAAGTAGTAAAAGTTACATGTAGCTCCTGTTATTCTTGGTGCTTACCAACCTTTCCCAGCCTTGATAAAAATATGGCGATGTTTAACTTGCGATATGGCTCAATGTCCACTCTGTAAGTGTGGAGCATTATGAGATTAAGCTAATAGGGAGGGACACAAACCAGGTAAATAAACGCGTGCTTCAGTTAACTATTGTGAACAGAGGTACCTTCATTTTCATAAAGTTCATTACGATGCATATAACTATGCAGGAAAGACTGCTATCAAGACTGTGATGTGAAATGTAAACATTTCAGACAAATGTTCCAGCCAAGCCTTCTACAAATATGAAACATTGAAAAAAAATTCAAAAGAAAAAACACAAAAGAAATCCAAGGAAAAAATGTTGTTTATACACACTGCGATCTGCACCACATACTGTACCCTTCTGCATCTTCAAGACCTCAGCTGCAGAATTTTAAACCCGCTGTAGAAAAGTATAAATGGGAACAGTTTTCTTGCCCATACCTGTAGTAAGAAGTTGGGAGTCATACACAAGTCAGATTGTAAATGATGTGTGCAAAGTTTTTTCTTCTTCCGATGACTGTTAAAATTGCCTTCTGATAACAGACGTCTCACTGAAAACTGTGATTGAACTGCTTGTTTGGATTCTGCGCGACCAGACGTCTTAGCTCAAGCTGCATAATACTACTCCAAATTGTAATTCTAGTGCCACTGAAGATATACCCATTTGTGTATTTAAAAAAAGCTACAATAACTTCCGGAAGGCAAACAAATGGTTTGGATATTCATCATAACAGCTTTAAAAATTATGTGTGACTCACGGCTCGATGAACATGAGGCTTTTCTGCAACTCCTTTGCAGATTGTTGTAGGCTGGCAAAGATACACTGAACCTTAATGAATAAAATAAAGGGGCCACAATTGTTCAGTTTGTATGCAACAAATGTATGGGAAGAATTTGATATCAATCTCATCACACATACACCCACAAGCTCACAACACAAATTCACTCTCATTGTTCAAATCGAATTATCAACTTGTTAAAAGATAATCCACAGGGCTGTAGTTCCATTCAATCAACTGACAGGATGAACCTCTGATTTATAGAGTGACAGGGCAGCAATAAGCTGTCGTTTCTGCCCATGAAAATCAGACTTGGCAGCTGAGTTACCTTTTAATGTTTGTATCCAAAGGGCTGGAAGCAGTTAATAAAATTGTATTTTAGCATGTCAAAGCACCCATAGAGACAACAGTAGTTATACTATCAAGAAAATAGCATTCATTTATTTTTAACAGAATGCACTTGTCAGGTTCGCTAAATAGGCTACGTCACATAGCTTTCACTTTTAAATTAGATTATTATGTATTTAAATACCAAGCAGTAGTGCAGGTACACGGTTTGTTCTAGTTGCAGACTCAGGAACATTGTTAGCAGCTAAGGGGGATCTGAATAAAGAAATAAAAAGGAACAACCAAATAAGACAAAATTACAATCTATATTTACATAAGATTGCTTAGTAAATTCAAGTACAAACTTAACGTGCTTTTACTTCACTCGCATATTTCTATTTTATGCTTTTACAATTTCTTTACAGGCAAATATATTTTTTACTACCTACATTTATCTGACAGCTGCAGTTACATGTTATTTAGCTGATGAGGATGTTTCATACAAAACATATAATCAACCTAAAACGTAAGATTTGATGCACAGCTATGGGATTAACTATCCAACAGTAACGTCATACAAAGTATTTAAAATTAGCCTCTCCTTTAAATCAGTCACATTTAACTACTGCTCCCGCATTAGAGCATTGATGATGATAATAATAATAATAATAATAATAATAATAATAATAATAATAATAATAATAAGTGACTAACAGTGGCTATTCTACTGCAAAATAAATGATTTGACTTCGTATACTTCAAATACATTTTGCTAATTGTACTTGGGGAGTTTAACTTGAGTAAAGATTATGAATAACGTTACATGACCTTAACTTGTAACGTTACTTGAGTTCAGTTATTTTTTTTTTTTACTAACGTTAGCTCTACTTCTCTAAACACTAATGGCGTAACGTTAGCACTACTGAGCTTTAGTGGATAATATCAATGCTAATATTCTTATGCATTTGCCTTCTCACATGATGACGTTAGCAATCATCATTTTACCAATTGAGTAATACACAACAATAAGCCTAATGTCACTTCAGTAATAACGTTAACTGGTAGGCCCAATGCGACGTTTTACATGAGTCTCCTTTAAATGTGTAATAACTAGCTAGCTAACGTTGTGAGAATTATGAAATGTAACAGTGGCGTTAACTGTATCCACTGAATTAGTTAGAATTTGGATTATTGCCAGGGATGGATAAACTGTTGTATATCGTTCAATGCTATGTAGCGTTATCTAGCTAGCTAGCTAACTTAGCTACTAACGTTAGCTATGCATTTAACGCTAAAGTGGTACCGTGTTAACGTTAAAGGCGGAACTTAACACGTGACGAGTTTTTAAATTACAAATGACCTCAATGGATACACACATTAAATCCTAACGTTAATCCGTAAAGGATACTTGAATCCAATGTTACTGTATTTTACACAGCCCTCTGCAGTATTAGCTACATCCATTCATGCAGGTCTGTCCATCACACACCAACACAAGCCAGCCGCAGCAGTGGCTCCATCTTGGCTAGCTAGCTAGCTCAGCTAGCATGCTACAGCAACTCACCATCCCTCGCTGTTCCCATTAGCTGGTCGAGTAAAGCTCTCATTTGAGCTTGGGCAGACATTGTCGTGGGCCTTCCGTCGACAGCACTATAGAAAAATAAGCAACTGAAAACAGTTCCTTAGTATTTTTGTGTTGTTATATGATTATATATTCGTCCAAGCATCACCTCTCGTCGCTTTTCTCTATTTTCGTGGACTCGCCAGTTTCCGTTTTATATTAGGGAAATGACGACAGGCCCTGTTTGAAAGTTCCGTTGAATAACGCTAAAGGGAGGGCTGTTAGAATGAAATCGACCAATCGTAACGTTTGAGAACAAGCGAATTAACCAACCAGAGCGGCTTGAACGTTATGTTGGATAACGTCGTATTGTTTGCCCTGAATCTAACCTCTCAGGCAGCACAAACTCACGGGCTGTCATCTCCCTGCTATATAGCTTCCCAAACTAAAAGTTATATTTAGATTTATGTTACAGAAGATTAGTTAATGTTATGCTTAGTGTCGTAGTTTGGGGTTTTGACATCGTTTGGGTCTGTACGTGTTCAACGTAGGCAGAGAGAAAGGTCTACCCGAGAGACAAACTTAACCTATCTGTGATTTGTTTACAGAGTTGAGGCTGACAGGCAGCGGTGTTGCTCTGCCAGGCCTATAACCACCACACCAGTAATCACCGAAGACGACAGTGGAGATTAAAGTAAGATTATTTTTTTTTTGATTCAGTCTAACGTTAGGCCTAATTCTTCATTGAACGTCAGGTGGCGGGACTTTCGTGACAACGTTAGCCTGTAACTTATTCCTTCTTTGCGGCATGACCTTTGTTCAACAAGTTAGCAAACACGCAAACTTTCCAAACCAAAGCTCGCTAACAACGATAGCTATCCGACATCGAACTACTCGGGAAGGTGGAGAGAGACGTTCTTCTTGAGCTACTTTGCTAGCTAACATCGTACGGTGAATTCTCTGATTTTGAAATAATTGTGACAGGTAACGTTAATGAGCTTGATAACTAACGTAACGTTACTTTTAAATAAGCCCGTGGCTATAACGTTAAAACAAATAACAGAGTATGGTAGCCTGGGTGACGATGATTAGTCATTATGGGTTTGTTGTTTTCGGGTGTGGGAAATCTCTGGAGTCAGTGCTGGCACGTCTGAATAGGCTCAGATCCACAAAGCTTGATGCAGCAGAAATAGCTGGACTGACACTGCTGCCTTCACTGTTTTCTCATGTACTATCTGTGAATGCCAGCGAGTTTAGTTATAAATGCGGGTTACTTTGACACATGCGGGTTTGTAGTTTACTCCACACTGGGACAGCTACAACAGCCAACTCTATGTCATAATAAGGATATAAAGATAAACAGGGTTTTGTAATGTTAGTGTTGATTTAAGACCAGCATTATATTGAGGTACGGTTTGACTGTAAGCTCTTTTACTCTTTTAGATCTGTTGGCCGGTGATGCATTAAGGCAACAATGGAGGCCACAGGCAGTGCTACTGAAGGCGAGCCCCTGAAGAGAGGAGAGGACAGGGCAGAGATGGGAACAGCACCATCAGCAACAGAGCTGAAGAAGAAGAGTTGTAAGGAAGGCTTGGGTTTTGTCAAACTGACCCATTGGCGAACCGCAGCCTTCTTCTTCTCTTTATTCCTCTGCCTCACCATAGTGTTTGCCTTCTCATTCATCATCCCTTGTCCTGTCAGACCACAGTATCTCATTACCTGGAACCGGACTTTCTCTGAAGCGGGTGTGTACGGTTGTGTGCTTTTCACTGTTTGCTAATGTTTTATTGTTTGCGGGACTTACTCTGATTCTCTTCTTCTCTGCCACAGCAACGTATGACTTCTTAGCTATTGAAGATGCAAGCAACGACAAGGTGATGGATGTCCTGTTTGTCCTCAAAAACACACAAGGCAGTCAAAACAATACGTGTGCTGATGCAGGTATGACGTGTTATTCGATTTAAATTTCTTCATTAATCACGAGGAAACAAGAGTTGGATTGCTCTCTACATTGCAGCTCTGTATTACATTTGTTTTGTGTAATTCAGACCCACCGTGTGTTTTCCAGGTCTGCCCTCGCCATGTGTGTTTGTCGTAGCAGTGGATGGGACAGATGGAGAGACGCTGTGGGAGCGTCCGCTGGCTCCCGAGTTCCACTGGGCTCAGTGTGGTCTGGATAAAGAAACAGGCAAAACGTGGGACTGTCTCCTATCCCACTCTGACCAACTCACAGCTGTTGACAAATACACTGGTTAGTGACTCATTATTCTGTCTCTGTATTTTATATATATATATATATATATATATATATATATATATATATATATATATATATATATATATATATATATATATATATATATATGACATCACATTTTTTTCCAATTATTTTTCAAAATCAGCTAAACTCATGTACAGAGGGTCGGCTCAGTCCTTGCAGCAGCAGTCGCAGGTTCAATCCAACCTGGGGCCCTTTGCTGCATGTCATTCCCCCTCTCTCTCCCCCCTTTCATGTCTTCAGCTGTCCAATCAAATAAAGGCCTAAAATTCTAAAATGCAGAAAAATCTGCTAAACTCAGTCAGATTAAGTGCCCTGCTCCTGCGTGATGTGTGTGTGTGTGTACAGGTGACGTCAGGTGGCAGCAGCCTCAGCCTCCTGGTCTGCACAGCACTGTGCCTGTTCTTAGTGTCCCAGATCTGGATGGGGACAAAGTCAGCGATGTGGCTCTGGTGGCTTCTAACAAAACACAGGTAAACATCAGTTGTGTCATTTACTACTGCTACATGTATTTCCTTGCTTTGCTCCTTTCTTACAGTGTAAGGATTGGGTCTGTGTCTTTGATGAGAAAGGATTTAATTATGCAAATAATAAGCACTGGCAGTGAAATGATCCGATAATGTTGCAGCAAAACAGAATTCAACAAATGTCGACGTCTCTCGTCATATCTGCAGCCTCGGCTGCTATTCCTCTCGGGGAAGACGGGTGTCCAGATTGGTTCTACGGTTGTTCTTAACTCCACAGAGACAGCCAATCATCTTTTCTTTTGCACTACAGAAGGTTCCTACTACGTACTACTACAAACAGGTTTGTTTCCGAAATCAGCTTCCACAACTCGTTAGTGCCCATCTGCAGTTAGACCAGCTAAGTCTTTCCTAATGGAGGAGTCCTGCACTGTATCAAAATAGTTAAGACGTGTCAGAAATTAGATTTGCAGTTCAGCTGCTCTGTAGAACTAAAAGAGAAGATAACCCAAAGCTGTAAAAAAAAAAAAAAACATGTTATCACGTATCTGAAGAGAAAAAGTAAACTTTAAGTTCTCTTACAGCTGTTGTACGTAGATGTATACAGTTGATGGCAGTAGTGAGTAATGTTGTGCTCATTCACAGACACTGGCTTGTATGGACTGGCACTGTGGAGGATTGCTGCCAAGGCTAAAGCAGGGATGGAGGTGGGCCTCAAGAAGGATAAGCGCTGGGAGAAGAATGCCAGTGCAACATCCGGCCTTGTACCCATCTACAAGTAATACGCAGAATACATTCACCTTTTAGATTCCCTTCCAACAACACAGATTTCACTTACAGTAACGGCTTGTCGTCATTTGGCTTTAGCTGATACGTATCTCCACTCTGTAGGTCGGATTCAGTGAGACAAGTGCTAAGAACAGGAGAAACAGACGACTCACCCAACCTGCTGCTTGTGACCGGGAAGGAGGTGGCGTTAGTCGATGGAAAACATTTGCAGCTACTGTGGAGATTCAATACCAGCTCGGTCCTCAGGTAACTGTTCTGTTTTTAGTTTGTTTTAGATTGCACAAACAAATGAATTAGAGCTGAGAGGATTAGTTTCACATCACAATGCAAAATAATGTTTTTTTGGCTTTTTAAATGTCCAAGTGAACCATTGACTGTCATTATAACCAGGTTGGTTGAGTCACATAAGTCTTCTTCTCTGTGTTGACATTCATTCAGTGAGCCTTCCTTTGGCCACTTTAACAAAGACAATTTCCTTGATGTTGTGATCGAGGAGGATGTCAGCAACTACACAAAGAGGGTAAGGCTGCTGTGATACCCACAGTTATTTTCTGTGTCCAGCTTCTTTCATACGGTGATGGATTTGAATCACACATTCACTGTACCACTGTCTGTTTGGTATGTAGGTAATAATTCTTGATGGGAAGTCCGGTCACGTGCTGTGGGAAGTCAACCTTTTGGTCAGTCCTAACTCACCGAGACCCGCCTCAATACACACCACCAACTCCTTCTCGGTCTTTGTGTTTTGGGGCACGATGCCCTCAGAGACCAACTCATCTGTAAGTGCCTTTTTCTTTCTTTTTCTTTTTTTAAAGATGCATGTTTTCTCAAAAAATGCTAACCGGTACTTAAATGTTTCATTGCAGGAAACATTCGCAAGTGACACGCATTCTTACTTGCTGCACCCTCTCTATTCTGAAGTCCTCCTTGAGTCAACCACTTTCATGGACCACATCATAACATTTAAAGGTGCTTTTGGTTTTCTTATACTCTAATAAAGTCATTTTATGATGTAACTACAACATGTGAATCGGCAGCTGGAGGGGTGAGGAAACACAGGGGTCAGCTCTTCGTGTGACTGTATTTGTGTTTTTATCTTAGCCACTCTGTTGGAGCGCGGACGCCATGCTGCCTACATCCTGCTGACAGGCCCTGGGACGGAGGGAGCGGAAGGCACTGTGGTCCTCAGCAAGCGAAAGATGAAGCAGGACATCCCTGACAGCAAAGTACTCCGTATTGGTACCGGCGGAAGTTCAGAGACAAATGAGGACATCAAAGAGGCCTTAAATCGTCTGCGCTTTAGTGATTGGTGACAGGACCCTCTGTAAAATGTAGAGTGTATCCTCAGTGTTCAAACCATTTTGGCACAGCTGACTGTGACTGTATGTTAGCTTCAAAACCAAAGTGTTTACACTAATTATGACTTTCCACACTACTGCCGACAACCAAAACATTTCCTTTTATGTTTAGAGGGTTCGGTTGGCTTAATCTCCATTGGACAAACTGGGCATTATCTGTTTTCAGACTTGACTGCATACTTACTATCATAGGTTTGATCTGAGCTAGTGTCCAAAGAACTACAGTTCCCTGACAATGGCATAGCATTTCTGCTCTTCTCGTGCTGATAAATCATTAAGAGGACCTGCCTTGCTGTACTGTTTCTAGCACTTTCATGCATTAATGCAAAGCTCTTTTATTATTATTATTATTTGAATCTATGCAATGGTGTACTGTATGTCGCACTGGGCTTTAAAAGTAGCTGATGCATCATGCCACCACAGGGGATAGTTCCTGTGTATTTCAAATTATAGTAGCTTGAAAGGAATGGTTGCACAATGACAGGGTTTTTCTTTTGGTACATTTTCTAAAACATGTACAGTAAAACATACAGATGCACAGTGAAACTTGAAATGGGACGGAAACCCCACCAACCTTAACGTACACGCCATGTTACATTTCTTGTTACGTATTCTGCTTGTGATAGTAGTTGGGCTGTTTTGTAGTATGGTACTGTTTTCAATGTCAATCATCAAGACGTGTGTCCCTTACTTACCCAATCCAAGAGGCTGTAACTAGTGATGCTCTTTAATGCACACTGACTAAATCTTTGAGGAACTCAATGCTGAGTAGACAGAGTATGTTTTCCATGATATTGAGGGCCTGCTGTGCATTTATTGCTCCTTTATGAAGCCATTTTATTTCTCTGTGATTTCAATTAGTTAAATAAGTGAAAAGGGGGTTCCTGTTTTTGCTGTACATTCATGTATTGAACATGTGGACCTTTGTTGGTGCTGGCTTTTCTTTCTGAATTATGTTTTAATTTGAGCAATATTAAACTGTTTTAAAGTAACTTGTGTCTTCTCAAAGATGGTTAACATTAGGAGCAAATACAAGGAAAGTAGAAAATACCTGGGGCATCTTTCTAATTGTAACAATTGAAGTTGTAGCCCTTTGCAAAACCACTCAAACTGAAAGCAATAAAATCCTTTAGTCTGCTCCTTTTTATCTAGCAAGATTTTTTTTTTTTTTTTAGCAAGGATCAATTATAGAGTAATAAACTTGACGAAACTAACTATAAATAAATGAACATTGAAATTAACAGTCATCTCATTTAACACCACTCATTAAGAACAGTTGGTAATTTATTAAATCTTTATTTTTTTGCCTGGTTTAATATGATTTTATATCCAACACAATAAAACACTTCCCAGTTACCTCACATATTCAGAATATCAATATCAGGCTATAAAAGCAACCCGTTGCTGCCCTCTGCATTGCATTGCAACAAACAGCAGCAGAGCCGGCTGGCGGGCTTGCAGTCCATGGTTGCATGGAAGTCAGTCACGTAGCGTACAGCTCTTTGCAGCGCGTCGCTTTTTCACTATGACGCATGACTGCTGACAGGCTCGTGCCCTCCTAAAGTATTTGGGGGTATGGAAAGTCGGACCTTTTAGGGAAGTAACCGGATCCTGACACACTTAGCCTACCGTATATGACTTTTATTTTTTTTTTTGGGGGGGGGATGCGCACAAACAGCACGCTGCAGGAGGAGGTGGATATCGGGGTGGCTTGCCGCTTGCCCGTGGTTTTGAACTCGGAGGCTCGTGTTACCGCAGTGTGACCTGGCGGTTGTAATTCCTAGACAGAGTTCCTGGGTTGGATAAACTGGGCATGTTTCCCAGCTGAATAAAGATATGTAGAGTGCAGGTCAGGAACACAACAAAAGCGCTGTTGCCGTTCCCTAATACAGCTCCAACAAAACCACCTGAGATACCTTTACTTATACCTTTACTTACTTAAGTAAGTAAAAGGTATCTCAGGTGGCCTGTTAGTGCAGCCACACGCCATCTATCAATGATTAACATACATAGTGAATACAGAATACTTCTGCCTATAGAAAAGTCGTGTGAGAACACTAAAACCTCACTACAAAACTACACTAACAATATAAAACAACACCACGCTGCTCCTGCGGTGTCTTCATCCTCTCATTAGCCGCACATCACTTGAACAGACTGTGGGTAGTCTGAGCTGTGTTGCCTGTCATTTCAATGTGACCTGCGTCCGCCATATCGGTATGATAAGACTGCACGGCTGCAACATGCGCACATGCTTATCAGAGGAACGTACACTTTCACCGGGCGGTATAAAAGTCACTCAGAGCTCGAGCCAGCAACTGCTACAAAAGGTAACGCTTACCTGCATGTCTTTCATTTTTCTTAAAAAAAAAAAAAAAAAAAAAAGGCTTATTATGCTAATTATCTCTCATACTGGCATGTGGCCACATGTATTTTATAGGCTATGTATTCATTAAGAGAGAACAGTTACCAAGAAAAGCTCAGCTGTCTCTTCTGAAAATGATTACTTTCATTTGAGTTGCGGTTGTAGAGGTTTTAATCCATTATCAAAACGCTGCATTTTCTTTGTAATATAGCAATTAATCACCTTGGTCAACTTAAATGAGATTATTAGTTGGTTTTATGAACAAGAAACCGAAACTGGGTCATGTTAGGAGGAAATGCGTTTAGGCTTGGTGAACACGGATATTGATAAGCTGTCTGCCAATATTGTTATTACCATTATTATGCTATTATTACGCTTGTTTGACCGATTTGACGAAAAGTCGAAATTTCTAGAAACATCCTTAAGGAGCTGCGTGAAGCCCCTACACCTCCCCAAAATATTCCTTTGCTGAGCGTGGAGTCGTCTGTTCAGCTTTGATAAGAAGTCAGTCCATACTGTGCAGGTTGTCTACACACCTGGGCTACAGCTATAGGTGCACTGACGTCCGTCTGCCTTTATTTGACGCACGATGGGTCTTTATGCTTGAGATGAGCTTTTTGCTTGGTGACCATAGGTGACGGAAAAAATGTAACCATCGATGGTATTCTCTTGACAGAGGTGAAAATGGCTGAGGACATTCAGGTCAAACTTGAGAAATATCGCACTGCTCCCTTTGATGCCAGATTCCCCAACCAGAACCAGACCAGGAACTGCTGGTCCAACTACCTGGGTAAGACTGCATGTACAGGCCAAAGCAGTCAACTAATTAAAACCACACATGCTGTGCCATGTAGATATTAAAATGTATTATTGTACCTTTGATTAATGATGTACAACATGTTTAGTTGAGGTTAAACACGCCATTCTCAAAAACACATTACAGCTAAGGTCTTTAGATGTGTTGACCTGATCCAGTTTGAGATTTCTCCAGGGACACAGACATGACCCTGGATGGAGGCCATGGGCTTTTTTTAAAAATATTCATTGTTGTTGTTTCTTTATTAATAGACTATCATCGCTGCCAGAAAGTTCTGGATGGCAAAGGAGTGGACACCACCCCCTGTGACTGGTACAAGAGGGTCTACAAATCACTCTGCCCATTATCCTGGGTAAATATTTTATAAATCAACTTTTTTTACAAGAGAAACCACTGTCTAAAAAGACAGTCACGTTGAATAGTAATGCCAGTAAATATACTCTCCCTTGTGTTGGCTGAGTTTGTTTAACTTGGGTCAAAAACTTTATCGTTCCCCCACATTCCTGTAAGTCTGCTCAGTCCTGAGAATCAAAACAACGTGACGAGTTTTAGTCCAAAATAAGAGATTGGAGATTGTCGCTTAAAATAATTCTCAGCCCAATAAACATGCAAGAAGGTCCTGCCTATTTTGAGTTACTTTTCAAACCAAATCCTAAGTATAAGGTCTTCCACATCTCTTTTAAAACAAGGACAGTTGAACATCAGATATCATTACCACATTTCCTCTAAAGTGACTATTTCAATACTTGACACATTATAGTGCATCGCTTGTAGTGCCATTTCCTTTGGTATGTGGGGTAAATCAACACTGAGTCACACCCCAATCTGTGATGTCATAGCAGGTGTTTTGCCTTTGACAGCTCTGACATCACTGATAATGGAAAAACAAAAACATGGTCGAAGATTGACTCATTCTCATGACCCAACAAAGGATTTCACTTATTTTCTGAACCTTTGCGATTAAAAAAAGATGTTTATGTCTCAAAATAAGTTCTGTAATGTTGTCCCTTTAGGTCCAGAAATGGGATGACCAGAGAGAAGAGGGGACCTTTCCAGGAAAAATCTGAGTGCCATTTCCAAAGCTGTTAGACTGCAAAGATGTAATCTTCTCAGCTAAATGTTTGTATAAGTGGTGGGAGTCCACGTGGCTCCATCACCACCTTTGCACTACTGATGCTCTGTAACTGAATGGTCATTCCTTACAAATACAATGACATGTAAAGCAGATTCTGCATTAAAGAATCTCAGGATATATTTATGTAGCTCATTTGTTCCCTATGTTTTTCCTTTACGGTGAGCTGTTCATCCCACCAGTGAGTATTAATAGATACTTTGTGTTAAAGTATAGGCTCTAGTCAGGACATGATCTTTTTCAGAAAACTGGGGGAAGGGAAGATATATATATATATATATATATATATTGTCATTTTTATTTATTTCAAATAAACCTACATCAAATATACATATTCAATCAAGATTAGAAAAATAATTAAATATTTCAAAGCACTAATGTCACACACAATAATAGCCACCACCCTACAGAGCAGGACTGAGATACAGAGTATTGACCATTGCTGCTCTCGGACACGCTGAAATTAAATACATAAAACTGCATTTCATAACGGTTACTCCTGTCATATATGTAAGGAGGATGAAATGGTTTTTCAGTGAAGCAGTAAAAACTCCTTTCAAACAAAAGTAACATTTAAAGATGGTAACAGCTAATTTCCCATGCAACAAGTTAGTACAGTAAATATTGAATGAATGAACAGCACAACATCAACTACTAAGTATTATAGTGAAGGTAGAGATAGATAAAGATAAATCCCTTTTTCAAGATCATTCTTCTCAATTTGAGGTAAGGTTATAGTATTTGCATATTAGAAGTTGCCTGTTACTGAGTCTACTCAAAATCTGAATTGGCAAATTATTACTATTTTTTTTTTTAAATTTCCAACCAAATTACTAAAACTTGTTTTACTGGCTCATGAAATGTTTGCCTCCATAAAATCTACCTTATATAGCAACTTCGATAAAGGTCACTTGGATTGCAAACAAGTTGTTGTTTTTTCTACCTGGCGCTAAGCAGAAAAATATACTGACCTAATTCTGTGAAGCCAAATATATATTTTGAATATTCAAGTGTGGAGTCTGAAGCTTTGTGCAGCTTCAAGTTGAAATGTACAAAAGGACCACTGTACTTTTTTCAACTACAAGCGTTTCCACTTTAGCCTTCGATATAAATCTTTCAAAGGTGAAAAGCTCCCTGGAAGCACTATCCCAAGTAAAACCGTTAGGCTTTGACATATATTAGCCAACAGATATAAATCATTAATAGATATAAATTAGTGTCTGCATAGCATTACGACCGGTTGGTGTACTGGTGGGAGTGTTGGTCAGTTCTCAAACCCATTAGGCAAAGAGCTGATCGTCTTGGCTCATCAGTGGATACAATTCATTAATAACTGTACCGCTGGCCACATCCTGATGTGAGAGTGTATTCACGTGGCTTTTTTTGTTTTGTTTTTTTAAAGTATTTACACGCCACAAGCAGCATTTAAATATGCAACACAGAAGTCACAAGTAGCAGCCACAGATATAGTGTTTAGTACTAGGCACAATAATAGGGCTGATAAAAATGCAGCCTCACAGGTTTATCCTGGCACTGTGGGAGGGACAACCGGGGGCAACCATACAGTATGTGTTCAGTATAACATGTGTCCTGGTGGGGAAAGGGGAGTGATCCAACCATAAAGTGGAATCCTGTGTGTGTGCGCGTGTGTGCGCGTGTATGTGTGTACAAACCCATTGTTATCTGTGCAAGCTCTGTTCTTTTCATTGTGGACCATCTGTCAAGTCGCCCCTTTCAAACCATGGCTGCTTACGATCTTTGCTCTGCAAACTTGACTTTGCTGAAAGTAAGGGAGGTTTTTCAAAATTCAGCCATAGTTCCTCCCTTTTAGTTCCGCTCTCTTTGCACGAGCACTGAATCCACGTCTGTCTGTTCGTCTGTCATCATCTGTCTGTCAGTACCTCCTCTTTCCATGTTTCCCGCCATCAGTCATGCAGGTTTTAGGCCGAAGAGCTGCATTAAGGGAAGAACAAATAAGCTTTTAGTTAAGAATTAGCACATTCAAATTTGACACTGAAGTTATTTTACTGATGATGAGTTTCCTATTGAGTCCAGTTGTTCCCCTGACTCACCTGGGTCTGCGGTCTGCTTCTTCTTGTTGTGATGGACTATCTGATTCTCATTGGTCATCTTCACATCCTGGTCCTCCACATAGTTACTGCAACACAGCGGAAAAAAAGGAAGACACAAGCAGATACGTGTAAGCATGTTTGTTACGCCAAAATGGAAAACTGGAATAAAGGAACAACACAGAATGGAGGGCTGACTGATAACAAAGCTTGAAGCCAGTGGGCACAGGCCTTGAGACCAAGGATGGAGCTAGAGAGGGAACCAAGGAGAGAGAGGAGGGACTGAGGCATCACAAGTCAAGCGTGTGGTAAGGAGGGTGTGGTGGGATGGCTGGGGGACAATTGAGTGCACTGGGGGAATCTTCAATACAGGGATTGACCACAGGGAGGTGCTGCCGCGGGGCTTTCACAGGCTCGGTTACTCACTGTTGGCGGTGTCTGCTGCCACGAGGGCTGAAGTGGAGAAGAGCACATCTCTGTTCAAAACAACTCACCACTTGGCAATGGGCTTGAATCTAACCTTCTTTGTTTAACCATCAGTTTCTGTTTTAGACTTTAAATTGTATATCAAACGGTCTTGAATTTATTCACAGTAATTCAAAAGGGTAGTCTCGCTTTGCCAGACTAATCCACACGCTGCGGAGCGGGGGAGGGTCTGGCTAGTCCACACAGCATTCCGGGATGGGAGAAAAACGTGCTCTGGTTTATTGGCATTTCTTTAAACCAATCACAACCGTCATTGGCAAAATAGTCGTGTGAGAGAAACTCCGATTGGACAGATAGTTTAGCTAGCTGTCTGGATTTACCCTGCAGAAATCTGAGGAGTAGTTAACCATAGTCCTCATAAATCCAACAGAGTTTAAAATTCTAACAAAAAAAGAAAGCGGAAGGAATCGGAAATCGGCGGAAATACATGCATCCGGCGGAATTTCCTGCGGCACCGGAGCAATCCCGGAAGTGGAACGTCAAGGATATACTGTAGACTATTTAAAGGGTAATCAGTTATCTGTCTATGACCATTTGGCGCCGAACTTTTCATACAATCAGCCATGAACCCAAAGAAGACAATCATATATCTACACCCTAAAAATCCAGGGTACCTGATGACAGTGTTCCTCTCACGGTGTGCAATGTAGGCGTTGTCTGTAAACAGGATGGTGTGGTAGGGCACCACTGGATCACAGGTAGGCAGAATGCCTCGTGCCACATGGCTTACACAGTCCAAGATGCCGTTGTACACCAGGAGGTCGTCCACAAGCAGCTGGACACACACAGAGAGAGACATACTGATTGCTGCTTGAGGTCCAAATTTAAAAAGAAGTGATTGCCCAGCTCACAGCAGACAGAGGCTTACCCCGAACTCTTTTACTCCCCTTTGTGGTGTCTTTGAGTAGTTCCACAGTTTGATCATGGACACCGTCACTGGCTGATCAAAGATGACGTACACACGGTTCACCTATGTGGATACAATCAATACACTTACACAAATGTACTGGAAAACGGAGTGTGTTAACTGAATGCACTCTCTCTCTCTCTCTCTCAGATCCTCACCAGTCCAGGGAGCACCGGGGCTAACCACATACATCTTCCATCTTGGGTACTGTTGACTCCATCTATTAATTTATCTGGAGTCCTCACATCACCGCTCACACTGTCCAGTACGTTCACGCTGTCTGGAAAAGCAGCGATGTCTGGTGGAAATAATGTTGAGGAACAGACACACATTTATACCCATTAATACTCCTTCAACAGCTATTACTAATTTATCGCTGAAGTCAGTCGTTGACTGTATGCATCCTCTCTCCGAATCTGATCAAATATGATTGTGTAGCAGATATATGGCCTTTAAAAAAAAAAACTTTGAATGCGTCTCTTCCTCTAGTTCTTCTCTTCTGTCCCACAAGTAAAGCCATATCTTTCATAGATAATATGATGCAAACTGCAAACTGTGTAGGTATTCTCTTAATCTCATGGTATCAGGGTAGGTTTTTAATATCCATAGGTCGTAAAAAAAAGTCGTAAATGTGTGATATTTAGCCATTTAAACTCAATTTTTATGGATATACACCACACATTCTTAACTGCGCAAAGGTGAACGATTATATGGATACATTCTAGATGGTGAAGAGAGGTTAGTTTTGTGAAGACAGATGCATGACGGTTGCTGTAATCTCATAAGAAAGGATACTGTTTTCACTGAGAATGATCTTCTCGTGGTTCTGGTCATAAAATTCAAGGCCGTTGAGGCCGATGTAGTACGGGTCTCCCCAGGTTGTTAACAGCTGCAGCTGAAAGATGACTGATGGGTGAAGGTCAAGGAATATACAACATGAAACCCCATGTACAGCACACATCAGGCCTGGGCTGTGTGCAAAGTCATTCTCTATTTACTATGTAGTGCGCTGTATTTACTAGCCACTATTTTTATTCGAGTTTCTATATTCTGAGTTAGAACTTTACCTCCCTCAAAAATTCCAGTAATGGGAAAACAAAAAAGAAGCGTCCATGAAAGTGTACACTACTTTGACGATGGTTTATTAGTGTCAGAAATCCCAATGTTTTGATCACTATGGAATCAAGTAATGAGAGTAGTGAATGAGTGAATGACAGAGTGATTATTGGACACAGCCTTCATCTTTAACACACTCTATTTGCCATGAATCAACGATGGCACACAGGGGGTGTATTTGGGCTGGCTGCACCTCCACCTTTGGCATAATAATAATAAAATAATAATCAATCATTAAAGCACCACTGGGCCAGCCGTGACTGTTACACAAAACATGGGTGCATACAGAATATTAAAGTATTACCACATATGTTACTGATATATATATATATATATTAACTTTATAGACCAAACAATTAATCAATGAATTATTAACAGTAAACGATAATGGGAAAAAGAATTGTTCATTTGCAATGAAGAGTCTGGACAGTCAGTCCGATTTTCCAGCAGTTTGAACAAATCCAAAGATTCAACTGACAATATTGCACAGTGGTAATAAACACAAAGCATATCAGGATACATCCACAAGGCATGATGGGAGCTTCATAGTCCATGCTGGCCTGTTCTTGTTTCTTGAAGCTCCCTCTGAATTAGACACGACAACATTATGAATTAGTAAATGCATGTTTTCAAACTTTCTCATGAAATAGCAATATATGCAACTTAAATGCCTGGCACCTACTTGTGGTAGTCCACTGCACTCTTGTTGGCGGTGGGCTTCTGGAGAAAGTCTAGGAAGAGGATCTCCTGGGCAAAGTCAAAGTGACAGTTGCCTGGTCCTTTCCTGATCAGGAATCCCTCCAATGGGGAGATTGCAACATCATCCATGAACAAATGGATCACCTTCACCTGAACCAACGATGTGGAAATGTGTATGTTTTATGTGTTGCTTGAAATCTCCTGCATAGAACCTTTCATGTTAAATGTAAACACTAATCCCTCTGGCTCCACCTGAAGCCACTGACACTGCAATGTCATTTATCATATTTAGCTGTTTCACAGTGTACAGTATTATATTGTTTGATGTATACGGTTTACTATCCTAATTTAAAGATAACTGATGTCTCTTGTAACAGCTGCTCCTTCATAGCGAATACTGGTTGAGCCTGACAGAAACGTGTCTCACCCCTCTGTAAGAGTCCTCGGGGGACTTGTTGTAGTTCCAGATACGGAGTCCAGCGATGGTCTGGGCCTTGTTGAATGTTATGTTCAAGATGTGGGGCTCTCCATAGGAGAAAGGGATCAGCCACATGTGCTGGTCATCAGTGGTAATGTTGTGGCCATCTATAAGCCTGGGTAATGAAAACAGACACTGAAGACTGCACCAGACATGGTAGAAATGTATATGCAGAAAGCAGAGAGAGGAAACTGGTACAAATGAATAGGATCATTCTCAAAAATGAAAGTTATTCTACTACATCTAATGTAAAAAAAAAAAAAATTGTGTCAAATGTCAGTGTTTTTCAACATGCTCAGCACATAGTTTTAGACGTACTTATCAATTGTGCGCAGGTCGTATTCGTACTCAGGCAGGTCATTGAGGTCCCCTGGTGAGGCAGCCATCATACTGAGGTCTAAAGGTAAACTCTCTCCATCCTTCCCCACCACCTCCAATCCTGTCAGGCCCAGGTAGTGGGAGTCCCCCCAAGTCAACACCAGCTCTAGTCTAAGGCCTGGAGTGGAGGGAGACCGTTATTGTAAGTATCCAAACAACAAACAGAGAACTGATTATGTGACGACAGGATGTTGATTATCTACTCACAATTTCCAGTGTACATCCCAGGAATATGCTCCATGTTCTCCTCAGACTGGCTCACAGTGGGGTTGAGGTGAAGTTTCAACTAAGACAACATGTGAACACATTAAAACCATAATTGTGTTACGCTGTCCTGTTGATGGTGTGATGAATAATTTACTCTTGATGCCTGTTGCGCTGCCAGCAAGGTGCTTTCTACGCAATGAATCCCCGTTTCTTTTGCTGAACAGATGGTTTGAATGTTCTGGGTCTTTGTTTAGTCATCACTGTCACAGTTGGGAATACGGTGCCTCAATAACTTTGACGTTTAACATTAAAGAAGTTGATAAAGAACATTCGGAAAACCTGTACCCACTGCTAAAAAGACCTGTACTTACTTTGAGGTCTTCCTCTCGGAAGCCCGCCTGTGTGAAGGGTCTTTCCTCTCCTTCTCCATCAGCGGTGCGTGGTCTCTGCAGCTCCTCCTCAGCCACCAGGCTCTCGGGACCCTCACTTTCACCGAGGAAGGTTTCGTCATAACGAGACATAGCCTCCAGGATCTCATCATCAGTGGTGAACAGGATAGTGTCACCAAATTGGTCCAACTCTGAAGTGACAGCAAAGTAAGAAAAAAAGAAGAAGGAAAACTTGATCAAAAGTAACATACAAAAGAGGATTAAAAAAACGTGTGAGGATGTTCTGTTCAGCTACCTCCAGACTGGGTCCCAGATGCCTTGGCAATCTCGCCCCTGAAGATGCACCTTCCATCCAGCAGCATCTCCACCTCCTTCACCCCTCGGAAGGAGTGAATGCGTGACTTGTTGTAGTTCCACACACGGATCATGGCCACTTGGTAGGGAGCTCCAAAGTCCAGAAAGATGGTGTGGCTGCAGCCAGGGGTGAAAGGTGCTAGCCAAAGATGCATGTCATCCTGGGTACGATTAACGCCATCAATCAAGTTGGTGACCACGCGTGGATCTTTGCCGTATGCAGGCAGAATGTTGATGTCCGGAGGGTCAGCAAGGATGTGAGCAGGTCGTAGGGGCTCTCCACTGGAACTAAACACCTCGAGGCCGTTGAGGCCCACGTAGTGGCGATCGCCCCAGGTGGACAGGATGTTGATGACCAGCCTTTGGCCCTGCGGCAGCACAGGGATCTCAAACTCGTCCTCCCGCTCCATGGATGGATCGTCGTCAGGGCCTTCGCACAGTGCCCCCTGAGTGGTGACGGAGGAATGTGGGCTCCTGGGTGCCGTGGAAGGGTTGACTGGAACTGTGGTTGGACCGCGGCCCTGGCGCTGGAGGAACTCATCAAAGATGTCACCTTCGAAGCCCATGTTGGAGATGCGTCCACGCTGGCATTGGTTGAACTTAGTGAGAGAGTCCCAGGACTCCCTGAGGGTGTCATCCTGTTGGCTGTGCAGCTGGGCCAGAGGGGTGCACTGCCTCCTGCTTGCGTTCACCAATGGCATCGGCTCCTCTGGAGAATACACAAAGATAAGCTAATAATTACTAACAAGCCCCCACGAAATCTTTCTATGACTGTAAACTGCTTTTACATTTCTCATCAAACATGCCATACACTAAACATCTCATCTTTGTCTAGATATACATTTAAAAAATGAGCCCATTTCAAATAGGACCATATTTAACAGTTCCCTTGTTTTAAAATGTGTTCACATGCAAGAGAAAGATGTGAAAACACACATGTACAGTATCTTTAGGATGTACATTGCTTGTACTCAGGTAAGTCACAAACGGCCCTTAAATCAAGTGGTTTATTTATTTGTAGTCTGGGAGATTGGGAGATTAAAATGTCAGCGGCAGTCAGCTTTGTAACACAAAGCCCAACAATCTGCCCCTTTCCACAATCTTATTTAAATCATGTGAAAGACATTTGTAGAGCTTGTAGGTAGCCTGATTGCTTAATAATAGGTGAAATACAGCATAAAAATAAATCACAACGGTGAAATAATCACATATAAAAGTGTCCCTTTTGTGTTTAGGTATCATCACTTCAGACATTTCTACCTGTGTTTGAAAGTGCAGTAGCTCTAAGGTGCTGCTCCTCTGTCTGCCTGGCAATGACTGCAGTGTTTCGAAATGAGCTCCGGCGTCCACTGATGGGCCTGTCTTGGGCTTGCTCCGCGAGCTCCTCCAGCAGGTCGCAGCTTAGGTCCAAAGAGTCAGCCTTCCACTGATCCCCGTTCACTGTCCTCTCCATCCCCCTACACACTCTGCCTGGGTTACACGGCAACTCCGGGAGCAATGAAGAGGACGACGCTGACGGAGATTTGGGCTCTGCATAGTGCTGAGGCACCAGCCATCGGGGCCTCTCCCTGCTTGCTTCGCAGCCCTCTGGAGCTCCTCTGCTCAGGGGCTGCAGCCACTGGGGGGCCACCCGTGAGGAGGACGGCTGGGTGGTGACCGTCTGCTCCATGCTCGCAGGCTGCTCCACCTGCTGCCGGAGAGAGAGGGGCTCCTCTGAAGCAGACAGGTCAAAAGAGTTTCTTTGTGTGGAGGAGCGAAGAGCGGAGGATGAAACCCCCACTCGTGAAGGAGTGATGGGTGGTAGCAATGTATGTGGTTTTTCCTGCATGTCTATCATAGCCTGGCCTGCGTCTGGTGGCTGCGGATTCCAACTGTGGTGGTGCTGGATGCTGCTGCCCTCCCCACCCTTTCTGTCCTCATGGCGCTGGGGGCTGGCACCCCGTAGATTGTGTCCTGAAGAAACAGGGCTGGAAAACGAGGAGTCTGGAACCTGGAAATCCTGGAGGTCAATTGTGGTGCTGTAGTCAAAGACGTGGTTGCCGCAGCCCTTCTCCAGCTCACCTTCAAACACCAATGTGCTGTTAAGGTACAGCTTTATATGCCGTGCACCAATGTCAAGATCCTAAAAAAGAAACAGAGCTTTAATTTACCTGAATATATAGTCAGGTTACAAGCTACAACATGCCCAATTATTTAAGATTTTAATATCTAACATCTACACAAAACTAATTTGACATATTTAAGTAAAGATATAACATGCAAATGAATCAAAAGTAAAGGATTTGGGGTTAAATTGTTATCACAGGAAAACATTTAGCATTTCATATGATGTAATATTTTGGGTACATAATGAATGAAAGCTGCAATTCCAAAAAGTATTTTTAAGTTTTACCTATTTCTCATATGAAGAGTAAGAGCTGTCCAAGCTAGCAGTAATTAGCGCTCTCACAGATATAAAGCCATGGCAGCCATGAGGAAATGGCTAAAGCCCAACTCAAATCTGCTCGATCCTCTAGACAGTAAACTACTTTAAACCCAGGTAAAGCTCAGACTTATTCCCCACCGACAGCTCCTTACCTTTCAGGTTCAAGACATCAAGTAACTCTAGATAGCTGTATTAACACGGAAAGAGATACGATGGGGCCGTTGTACGCCTCTATGAACAGCAGTGAGGTTGAGAGGCAGAAGCCCACGTTTCCCCAACACTAATCCTCTGGGGCTAATCTCTCACTGTTCCACATTTGGACAGTCTGACTGGCAACTCAGCCAGCCAATGCTAAATGAGGAACCACTTCCCCGACGGCCCCACACCAATACACCACCGTATTATAGTGATAACACACAAGCATGATGGACTTTTAAGCTCTAGTGCTCCAGACAGCGCAATGAATAATCTCTGAACTGGAGAGAGGGGTAAATCAAATGATGTGTGAAACTGATTGCACTTGTGCTGAACGAATGGCATCTAACAATTCAACTTATTATAAACTGTAATTATTACACATATAGAACAAATAAAACATACATTGAGGCTTGTGTTGTAGTTCCAGATTTTGATGCGAGATATTCCAAAGTCTGGGGAGCGCTCCGTGTTCCTGATGATGAAGTAGAGCTGGATGGGAGGGTGGAACAAACACGTCCACATGTGACGCTCTTTGGTGGTCTGTAAACCAAAGGAAAATGGACAAAAATCTGTATTGTGTTTATAGACTTCCCAAATGTCAAGAACTACCATGTAATCGGCCTTTTACACAACAGACGGGTGTAAAATGATGGCTGCATCCCATTTAGGTGTTCAAGCTTCAGAGCCCTGTTGTTGTGCATGCTTGTTTATTGTAATGCCCTACTGGGACAATAATGTGGAGCAGAGCCATAATTATTCATTCATGATCTTTTCCTGCTGTAAGTCACAACGACAAGGCACAATGTCTTTTCTGCTGTGAAAAAACAGTCCACTGTCCTTTTAATTTTATCCAAAGATAATTTGCAAATGTGATGACGATGGAGGCTCACCTTCACCTTTCCGTTGACGAGCGCCCCCAGGTTCCCGGGGTAGTCAGCGTTCCTGATGTCTAGGTCGTGTGGAGACACATACACCTTCTTGTTTCTGAGGCAGAAGAACTGCAACTCAGTGAGCCCAACCTGCAAAGCGTTCCCCCAGTTTGACAGGATCTCCATGGTAACATATAATGTTGGGGTGACGTCGGCCGAGGACAGCTTTCTCTGCAACGAAAACACAAAACATTCACAAGTGCTTGTGTGCACTTATGTCTCCATCACGCCGAGCTCTGTTCTGATTATTCATCCTGAACTGCGAGACGGTGTTACTGACTCACCGGCTGCTTGCTATAGTCGGTTTTGACGCTCTGAGGAATGTTGCAGCTGGGTCCTGCTTCAAGTTTCTCCAAGGCTTTCAGCAGTTTCTGTTGTTGCCTGAACAGAGGGATGACATCCTCAGCTCTGCTGCTTTGTCTATGATGCCCGACCTTTATGTTTATGGTGAGGGATGGCCTGTGGTGGCTATGCTGATAAATAATTCTTGAAGATCAGAGGGTGTACACATCATACATTTCTGTTTTTTTATAAAACAGCAGTATGTTTGTTCTGACACTAAAGGATGTATGTGCCATATTCTGTCAGCATACCCGGGGCCCATAAGCGTGATTCTCTGCATGGCCACGGTGACACTGTTCCCATCCTTGTCATGGCTGTTGTGGTGCGCTAAGCCATTCATCATCTGGTGTCCCCTGCCCTGGATAAAGAAAACGGAAGAGTCAGAGATACATAAGCTTTAGGGGCAGAGTTTATTGAAACCCGTAACACTATCCCTGTTATGTACATGTACATGTACACTGTACATGTGTAGAGATTTATGGGAGAGCTGTGAAAAGAAATCAGGTCGTAATAGAATAGTTACTCTAGGTGGCATAAAAACAACTGTTAACAGTGAAGAAAAAGGGTTTTAATAAGTAGTGGGTAGGGGTGGGATATGTATGTACAGTGTGGGGCAGGCAGACCGTGTTGCGGGTGAAGAGCTCAGGGCTCTGCACAGGGTCGTTTTCTCTCTGGATGGCCTGGCGCACCCTGCATGCCATCTCGTCTGGGTCTCGCTCCTCAACAGAAGCCTTTCTGGCTGCAGACAGGGGCCTCTCCACCCGACTCTTTGGCCCTTAAGCAACGAGCACACATTTTTCAAACAACAAATCACGCACCATGCTGTCTATGGCGCTTATCCACTGCTAGTACCAGCTCTACTCGGCTCGGCCGCAGTGATTTAGTACTGATTTAGTACTGCCTCATGCGTGCGGCTGGTCGTCATAGCGACGCCGCAGGAAACTGCCGTCACCTAATGCGACACACACACACACACACACACACACACACACACACACACACACACACACACACACACACCGAACGTAGAAGGAGTGTTGTTTTTGATTCAACACTCCTGTTGCCACAGCCAGAAGACACATTTTGTTTCAAAAGAAGCTGGAGGCAGCAAAAAAAAAACACCGCTGGCAGAACTATTTAAAAATGAAGGTATTGTTCAGGACACCCCCGTCTGTCGCTAGCAATGATGACGCAGAGATTAGTGATGATTCTCTCTGACCAATCAGTAGCCGGCAGCTTTTCCCGTCACCTTTTGGTATCGCCTCAGCTCGCTTGGAACCTCGACGGAGGTGATACTAAAAAAAGTACCTGTTGGCAGGTACCAGGGACTTCTTTTCATAATGGAAAACCAAAAAAGGCGAGTAGAGGCGAGTCGAGTCGAGTCGAGCAGATACCATGTAATGGAAAAACGCCCTAACAGATCCATCTACAGAAACATTTTTAAAAAGGACCTGTATACAGAGTTTGACTCAAAATGGGAAATCTGATTGTGGACCATATACTGTACTTCAAATTTAAGAGCTTGTTAAACCATGAATGGATTTAAAAATGTTGAAAGGCTTACTCTGACCATCCCAGCTCTCTTTGGAAGGTGGCATATCTAATGTTTTGCTCTTCACCAACATGGGCTTGGAAGGTATAAAGGTGTCAGTGTTTTCTTTCCTTTTTGCAGACAGAGAGCGTTCAATCTTACGACCTGGAATAATGGAGAAAATGAAACAGGAACATTTTCATATTGGGAACATATTGTGATGTTGTGAGTTTATAGGCATTAAAAGGGCCAAGGGCAGGCTAACACGAAACTTGAGCTGTACACAGACAGCTAATGTACTTGCATATTCTCCATGTGTACAGGTCAGTGCTGATGAAGCAGATAAGCAGGAGACGGAGCCGCTCTGGGCAAATTAAGACTCGCCCTAAAAATATCAATAACAAATTTACATATGACAGTGGATGCTGAAGCCTACCTTTAGTTGAGGGTCCGAAGTCCAGGACAACAAGGTTGGCTGAGTTGAAACGGCATTGGGAGCTGCTGGGCCGAGGGTTGGAGGAGGACTTGGAGGACGAGACAGGCAGCCCCAGTTCGTCCAGACTCTCAGTGCTCTCCTCCCTCTCGATCTGCTCCTCCACCCACTCCTCGTCTGACTCCTCCCCCGCCGAGCCGCGGTTGCTTCGCCGCATGCTAACCTCCAGGCTGCGTCGCAGGACCTAGTTCGCAAAGGTCAGCGTTTACGTATGCATCCGTGCACAGTTGCACACGGTCGTCAGTGTGAAAACTCACAGGCGCAAACGTACACACATGCATGCTGACCTTTTAAGCATTCCCTTGATATGTGTGACTACCAACTGGAAAAACGTCATAAATTAACACCCAGAGCAGGAAACAAATTTTGATGATTCCGTACATCTAACGCCACCTTGACAAGATGAAACAAAACGGTGTACATATTTCTTCTTCTGCTCACCTTCACTTCCTCAAGGTTGAGAAGTACCTTCTCGTTGTACTCCTGATTTGCTTGGCCTCCTTGGCTCTCATGCCTGGAGCTGAAGGAGCGCGACACCTTGCAGGCGTTCCTTGGGGAGCAGGGACTACGAGGTGAGCGCGGACTGGAGCTCTGCATGAAACATGGTGATTGGATAGAAGGGAAATGGCAGAGATGGAAAGATGGCAGAGATGGAGAGATGCTAAGTAGGACAGACAGCTGCATCTGACACATAGCCCCTCCCCTAAAAAAAAAAAAACACCCACACACATTGTAGTAGGCATTGTTATGTCTTCACTCTACCTCCATGTCTACACTTTCAGAAGGCTCAAAATCCTCAGAGTAGCGTTTTTCTGGGGTGATCTGCAAACTTGATCCTTCCTCTGTTCGAATTCTGACAGAATCCTGGCAACAAGTCAAAAGAGGAAATATTTAACATGTGTACTTTCACAGGAAAATATTGATTTTGTTGCATCACAATCAAGGATTAAATATATTAAGTAAACAGATGCCTCTACCTGCACCCATTCTTTCCTCTGGACCTTTTCTGGGGCAGTGTGGTTCCTCTTCCTGGGGGTCTGCTCCAGATTACGGCTGTCTTCAGTTAACTGGTGGGCGCTTCGGCAGACATCTGCCGATGAGTAACAGCACAGAGAGGAACATGAGCAGCTTGCAGCTGACTATTGCCTCAGAGGAAAAGGAACACGCAGTCACATACGCAGATGGTCCACAGTACATAGAGAAAGAACAAAAAACTGGCTGCCAGCTACAACTGTCACTATCATTTATTCACTGGGACTGGGCACGGGAGCATACCATGCAAACTACAAGCTGAGGAGTGGTGGCTATTAGCTTGTGTTCCATATGGTCTGAAAATGACAGAAGCAACAAAAACATGTGTAATATGAGTATGAGGTGGCGCCTTCCATTCCAGTGTAAAAATGACAGAATACTCAAAAACAAATTTTCCCCCTGCACAATAGAGAAATAAATGAGGTCTTATGTAAAGACGTTTTACTGTTGAGTGTCTGTAGGTTTATTTCGGTCCAGCAGCAGAATACTGTACCTGCTGTACGTGCCAGCCTCCAAGCAGGTGGGGAGGTGGCAGACTTGTGGTTGGAGCTCTTGGTCTGCTTCCTACTGGCTTCAGCATTGGCTCCATTAAGATAAATGGAAAAACCTTGCTCAAGCTGTTCCAACTCAATCTCCCTGGGGTCTTTGACTTTAAGGCGCTTTAGGATCCTGAGGAGAAAAGAACACTGGTGTCTACCTCTACAATATGAATAAAAATCAGTGTATCTAATGTTCGAGATGGCTAAGATCAAGATTTAGGACTCACGGGAGAACACTACGATTTCAAGCTACTCTACCCTCCACTCTCCCACATTTCACACACTAATTTAGTGTTATCTCAAAGCAAGTAACCAATCAGTGCTCCTATTAGGCAGCACAGAAAGTCGTGGAGGAGTTGTGTATCTCCTCTGTGAAATCCAATCTGGTTGTCCCCAGCAGCTTGTGCTCATACTTCACCTGTTTTTGTGCTGAAGGGCGATTAAATATTCATCCAGAGTGTCATCCACAGCAGAGGCTAGCTTCTCTCCTTGGCACGTCTTACTCTCCTTAAAGAACCCCAGCATTAGTACACACACACACTATGCAGAGTCAGAAAAGCCTACATCAGCTATTTGTCACAATACACCTCATTGTTGCACAAGTACCCACATCACAAAATGTAAGCACAACTTGCTCCTTCAGTCTTAAATAAATAATACATCAACATAGCACATGCAATGTGTCAAGATGTTCACAGTCCATTACATTTATGTAACTTGCTATGTGGTATAGTAGGGTCTTTGGTTCCAAATGTGCCTGTTCAACCATCTAAATGGTACAAGAATGGCATCAGGATCAAAAGACGTTCAGTCAGTGTCAGTCCTGAGGTTAAAAATGGGATGTCAAAAATTGGGAATGTTTTTCTTGCGGGCCCTTAATAAGAACTGATCATCACTTTAACACGTTTGCAAACCTTAACATTGTTGGAGTCCAGGTGCATCCATCTCTGAACAGTCTAATATTTTTTCTGCTGAATAACACACCATTTTGCATCATGGTGATTTCAGCTGTAGCTGAACGAGATATAGTTTGTGTGGATGTGCTGAAACGATGATGATTTTAGGATCATGACAATATTTCATGAACTCTAAAGGCATGCAGACTTTCAATTTTGAGATGAGGTGGCAAAACAGTGATCACAGCAAAAGGCATTGCTGAAAAATATGCACACACTGCAGGAAACTACTGACTCATCATGGGCCAGGATCCCCGAGGAGTACTTCTAACACTTTGTATAAATCCATGCCATGTCAAATTCATGCTCTTCTTTAAAAAGGTTGTGCTACCATTTTCTCATTCAACAGTGGTTACAGAGTGACTGGAACACATAATGAATAAAGCAGGAGTGTAACTTTGGTTTGAGAAATGGGGGACACACAAAACAATAATTAAGTTGACCATATTGATAAATAATGACAGAAAGAATAGTACTTAACTATGCATAAGAAAATATGTCTTACTTTCTTAATTGATTAAAATAGGGGCCAATCACAGAGACTTCTAAATAAAATCATATCAAACTAATTTGAAAGTGGGGGATTTTGAAAAGTGTGTGTGTGTGTGTGTGTGGGGGGGGGGGCATGTCCCCCCTGTCCACAGTGGAAATTACGCCCTAGAAATAAAGCGTAGCCCTTTCAAAGAAACTAGCATTGGCAATACATGTCAGAAATCTATCATGCGAGTCAACACTTAAAATGTCAACTAGAGAGTGATAAACAACTGACCAATGGTGTTTAAAAGCCAACTTGCATATTGTAAAAAAAAAAAAAAAAAAAAAATACATCTACAGTATCACATAATTTAAAATCCCAACAGAGTGGTCTACAATCCTCACAGTATGAATTTTGTTTAGACATTGCTGGACTCATTCAAATGAAATCATCGTCATTAAAACAGCAGATGTCTGCCAACTTCAGTCTTAAAAAATGTTGGCCCTGACCATAAGCCTTGACCCTCAGCCGGTGGGTAAGTTAGACACATACGTGCGTCTTGGAAGGAGCATCAGTTGTCTGCATAACACAGTCACCTATCATGCCATTCCATTTTTTTTTTTATAAATCACCATGCAAGAAGAGCAAAGAAATCACAAAGCCCTTACTTAATTTCTACAAGTCAACTATAGGCTACAGCATCTGTCAATGTCAGGAGCAGAAGAGAAGCAAAGGAAATTGAAGGAAGAATAGAGAGTACTTGTTAGTGACAGAGAATAGAGAAACAGAGAGGAAACTGCTGTAAAATATGATATGCATTGTTGCAAATGCACTGAAAATTAAGAGAGCTTTTTGATAGTGTCTCGTGTTAAGTAAAATGACAGTGGTGTGAACTCTGGCAGAGCAGATGATAAAACGATCTTTGCTCACCTCGTTATGCATTGTGTGGCTGCAGGTGATGCTGTTCACACAACCCTATCCCATATTTTGGAGGGCCGATGATTCTCCAAAGATAGAATTGAAATGTGTGTTGTGTTCGATTACCACTGCAGAGGGAACACAGATGACAATCCCAAGGTTACCTGTGACATAAACCTAAATTACCTTGAATGCAGTTCATTTAAAATGTCGCACCCACCCGCTGGACGACCAGAGAACTAGCTAAGACATAATATGCTCTATTTCCAAGCCAAAAGTTAACAATTTTAGTATAACAAAAACTCATTTGAGACAGCTTGACGTTACGTTAACCGTTATTCGTGCAATGAGTTGACAGATGTGTGGTAACGTTTGCTAACTGGATTGATTTATATGGCATTAATAGCTAACACGCTAGATATATTTCTGACTGTGGTAACATTAACGTTACACGGCTAGCTTTTTTTTGCCAATTTCCAGTACTTTTACGGGTCAGCGGTTAATCGCACAAATTAACTCCTGGGTTTAGTGGCAGAGACAACGTTAGCAAGCAGCCTAGTTAGCATTGACGCTAATAACAAACTGAGAGGCTAACTAGTTAGCGTTAGCATGTATCTAGCTAGGCAACATAAAAGGACACAAAAACAGTCTATTGCTCTCATATTATCGTACACCTTTTACTCTGGTTCTAACAGATATTAGAACATCACTTACTGTCTCTGCAAAATAGCACTTTGTTAGCAATTAGCTTTGCATTTTACGAGTTGTCTGTGTTTTCTCATGTGCCCAGTGAGTAGTGTTGGTTGGTAACCAGGATAGCTGCCCACCAATGGGGAGATCGACATCAGTGTCAGACACGCCCCCAGCCTGTCCGCTCTCCGCCTGCAGCAACTCCCGACATCGAGACAAGCCTCAAAACACTGCGCTACAAAACCACACTTCTGGAGCCCTGAAGACAGTAGTATGCCAGTATGTCATTCAGCATAGCATAAGATTACAAAGAAATAAGGAGATCCTTTAAGTAAAAAAATCACATATTTCCATGGTCCAACAGTCAAAAGTTCAACACTGTTTTTATTTATTATAAATCAGTACATTTTATATAAAAAGGACAAAGGGGTCTGAAATAAAACCATTGTAGATGTAAACCACCCTCTTACCACACTGAACCCATACCACCGAGTCTTGATTAGCCAGCAGTTAACACTCATACAAATATACCCTAGGCTATACTTAGGATCAATCTACAGTTTGGAAAAGGTTTAAAATGGAAATATTGTGGTTGAGATCAATCTCTCTGCAAAGCGTTGCAAGTAGCGCCTAAGCATACCATCGATTTTTGTGCAATCCATTACAACCATCACCAGCAGCAGTCAACATTATTTGTTAAGTGTGCACACTTTTTTTGTGTAGCAGTTCAAGGTAAACAATATAAGGTTTGTGTGGCGCCCAGGGTAACGGTCCCTAAATGTAACTAAAGGGTTTAGGCATCATCTATTGAGAAATGACTTAGCTTTAGTCGATTTGTTGCGTTACAGACTTCCTACAATAAGATTAAATGAGGCATCTGACAAAGGCCAGCATCATCGTGTTGTACACACTTAACCGCTTCTTGAAAATAAGTGGACATCAAAATGGTAGATGCTATGAGGTCAAAAGAAAGCACAGCCAGCTGCTTAAACAAGCTAAGCCGCTCGCTGCACTAGTAGCACTCAAAAACACAAAATGCAGAAGAGAAGGTGGGTCTGTTACCATGGAAACCAACTTGGATTTAAATGGATAACACAACTTTGTATCATCTTTAAAAACAAAATGCCCTTGTGACAGAATGGTAATACATTACTGTTTGCCGTGTATTTGCAGGCCAACAGTTGAGTGAAGGCAAAAAAAAGTGCAACCAATTCACCCTCACAGCACTGCAAGATAAAAGTGCACAATCTATCCAGATTAGTCCAATCAAAATGATTTCACTGACCCTGACGGGAAAATCTCATATTTTGATAGTAAGAAATTATTTGTAGACAGGTTGCCAAAATTTCCCTTTTTTCCTTTAATATTAACTATTTGCTTGTACTAAACATATAAGCAGTGTTACCAGGTCAAAATTAAATGTCTTTAATGGGAAAAGGTTATGGCTTTCTGTTGCCTGTTTTTAAAACCAACCTAACTCTGCTGGGTTATGGTAGGTAGGTGGAGGTTAAAATGGACCACATCTCCAATGACTAAAACACACAATGGGAGGAGAAAAAAAAAAAAAAGTAAAACAATAACTTAAATAGAAGTGCTTAAAACATAACAGTTCTTAGAGCCCTTTCGAAAACCAAAAAAATAAGGGTGCAAAGCAGGACTCCCACCCAACAGAAAAGGAGAGCAAAAAGAACAGCCGTAATGATAATACTAATATTCATCCAATGATTCACAGATGTACAGTTCAGATGTAGATCATATCCTTTCCTCCCTTAAAAATGTTTCTCGATTCCTGGTCAGTGGCCCCCCCACGTCTGTGAGCCGCGGCTTCCCTCTGTTTCAAGTCTATCTGTGGTGGGAGAACACTCTGTCTCAGTACACCTCCCCTCTTCCTCCTTTGCCATCAGTGCCTGTTCCTCCTCTTTTTTCCTACGCTCCAACTCCCACTCCACGAAGGTGTCGAAGAGGCTTGGCCAGGCCTCGTCCTCGCTGTAGTTGCTCAGGTCAGGCCCGATAGCCTGGGTGAAGTTCAGGAACATGTTCCACGTGTCCCTTGAGATGCCCCGAATACTTGAGGGGTTCTCCGACAGGAAGTCCAGCCAGTGCTCCAGGATCGCAGGCGAGTCCTGGGTGAACACCAGGCGCCACAGGGCGATGGCAATTTCGCGCTGCAGCGAGCGTTGGCCATCCTCGGCGTCCAGGCCAAACTGGAAGGTGAAGCGGTACAGGTCCTTGAAGTTCTCCTCGCCCTGGGCGTCCTGCAGCATGACGGGGAAACGTGAGCAGATGCCCTCGAGGCTGTCTGCCTGAATGGCCCTGCAGCCATCAACAAACTCCTTCCTGGTGACACAAAGTAAACAGGACCGGACATCAGAATGATAGTGGACCATTTCACTTGGCATGATAAAGCCCAGAAGCAAAGAACATATTTTCAACAAAGCTAAATACCCAGCACCAGAGCTAACTAGTAGCTACATTTACTAAGAGCTACAATTCAAGATTATCAAGTCGTCTAATCCAAACAAAAGGGTATGTCTATAACAACTACCGTATATATAACTACTATAATAACTACCTATAACAATGTTGTTTGCATTTCCTCTGTTGTATATATTGTATTTTTAGATTTATATTTGAAGCACAGTACTGGAGGAGGCAAACAAGCATTTCACTGCACAACGTAGCGATATGTTAGTATGTGAAATATTTGAATCTTTAAAAACCTTGAAAGCAACACCACAAACATCACTGACAAAGAACGAGGCCTTGCCCCTTGCAGTTTAAGGAATATACATGGAAAGGAAAGGAAATACATTTAAAAATTGTATGGAAAACTGTTCATTCTTTTAAGGTAACATTGACAAACATTTCACTTTAGGCAGATGTACTTTGTTTTTGAGCCCCACAACAATATAGGCTTTCAAAGTCAAATATAATATAAACAGCTTCAGTAAGCATCAGTTGACAATGAAACACGATGGTAACCAAAGTGTAGTGTCGTCCAAAGCCTTTGGATAGAAAAGTGCTGAGTCAAAAATCGGTGGGGAGGGGGGGGGGGGGGGGGGGGGGGCAAGTGACGTTGCCAGCAGGCAGCCATGTTCATCTCTAACACTAACTGCAGTGGGAGTGCAGAGCGAGATTCATTTCCTGTGTGCCCCCACCTGATGGTGGAAAACTGTTTGTATGCGTCTAGTTAAGCTGCAGAAAACTGTGTTTGAGAGGCGGGACCACTGCACAGAGGAAGACTGAAAACTAGAAGGTCAAACACCTGCAGGTGTGGCTAGAAGTGTTAACCTGATGCGCCAGGTTGTTAACACAGAACCATCTGAGAAGACGTCATTGGAAATGGTTTGGAAAAGGGCAGGCACTTAAAATATACCTGGCAAGTAAACGGATGAACATCTGTCTTATCACGTCCACCATTTTTTGTTTTGAACGTGGTGGCGGTGGTGATGGCGCAGTGGATATGACACATGTCTTTGGTGTGGGAGACCTGGGTTTGAATCCCACTGCGACACATCAACCAATGTGTCCCTGAGCAAGACACTTAACCCCTAGTTGCTCCAGAGGAGTGTGACCTCTGACATACATTTAGCAATTGTAAGTCGCTTTGGATAAAAGCGTCAGCTAAATGACATGTAATGTAACGTAAAGGCGCGGCTATCACACACACCTAAACCATGCCCGCAGCTGCCAGTAGCTCCTCACCAGACACTGATTGGTTTGGCCTGCTGCTGTTCGGACACAAACGTATTACTTGAAGCCTGACAAAATGAATTTTCCGTCATCTCGTGATATCGCAAAAATCCAGCTGTCATGCAAGGAAATAGAAGTGTAGTTATTAGGCATCAAGCTAGTTATTGGGAGGTGCACAATATTTTGGTTAGCCTGAACATGTTATCAATATCAGAAACCATAAAAAAAGGTTTCTGGTACATTAAAGACGGGGTGAACTCCCAATTTGTTAAGCGGGCGATTTAGTGCTTACAGGGTTTTCGCTAGAAGTGACGACGTCCTGTCACTGTTCCAGTTGCTCACCCTCAAAAAGGAGAGAGAGCCGATGACTGTTCGCTTGAGTCGTTTAATGACTTTTCATAAACAGTGGAAGGAGTGGCGGTGCGCCGCTGCTACATGTATATAGCGGAAACCCTGGCGTAGTGTGTATGTAGTGTGGTTGAGCAGGAGTGTGACTGTGAATGCGCTCAGAGCAAACAGCTGTCAGCAATCAGAGCAGAGAATAAATTAGCAGTTTACTTGTTAGGTGGTAGTAAATGTAAAGTGTAGGTTTGTCTCTGAATAAATGTTGTAGCTCCTCAAAATCAAAGTAAAGTTCCCATGTCTTGCTTCTCAACAACGCAACAAAACAAAAGAGGAGCTGCGGTAGCATGCGGAGAGCAGGGGTCTGTTGGAAAAAACTCACATAAACTCCCGACAACAGAGAGAGGACACGAGAGGACAGGGAAGCCTGTCTACAAACCAATCAATTACAAGTATCGGGAGACGCGTATGTGATGACAACAGGACGTAGAGGTTACAATAAACAAAGGCTCCGTCAAAGATCAGGCTGTATGTAATCAATTATAAAAAAAAACTATATATAAACTCTATGAGTCTTGTGTGTGTGTGTGTATTTCGTGCTTGTGTGTGTAGAAGGAGTGAACAAATTGAATTTCCCCCCAGGAATTAGTTTTTTAAAAAAGTAATTATTTTTCTTCTTAACAACTAGGCCACCAGGACACACTGAGAATTGCCAGATACAACACCAAAATAAAAAATAGCCTATACATTTATATAATAACAGCATCTTGTGTGGTAATTAAATCAGGGCAGACACTAATGAAATGTGTTTTAGTCATCTGGGATGAGGTATCAAAATGTCAGTTCTCACCTATACTTATGCAGTAGTTATGCTAGTTCATCTTGATCAACAGATACCAGTGAAAACAACACGCCTCATTCCCCAAAACTCCACCTTACCTTGTAAACTTGCACATGGTGGCTGCTTGAAACTTCCAGGCAAGAACAAGCACACGGAACTCTGCCGGGTCCACGCACAGGTCATTACAAAAACTCTCCATGCCTTCCTCCAAGATGGCATCTTCCTGTTCATCCTTGTAGCAGTGGAACAACTCCTCAATGCGCAGCATTGACAGCCCATCTCCATCCAGACACTCGTCCTTGCGTTGTTCCCCCATCACCGCAGGGATGACAGGTGTCTCCACTGTAACCTCCAACGGCTTGGTGCCATTCGACAGCTCGCTGGTGGCTTTGCTACACAGCGCGCTGGGCTCTTCTTTGGGGCCCCCACCACCAGCACTGCCTCCTTTCTTGTGGTGGGACTTGGAGCCGCTCTCCTTGTCTCCACTCTTACTGCCGAGTGAGGACGTTGGATTCTTACACTTGGTGACACACTGACCCATGTCTTCCTCCCTGGTCCGTCTTTCCTCCTCGCCTTCAGTCCCCGTCCGAACCACCTAGACGCCTCTTCTCTGGCCCTGCGAGACGTCTCAACATACCCTCAGGCCTGAGGTGAAGAACAATTTTAAAATGTTAATTGCAGTGCAGCTCTAGACTGAGTCAGTCTTGCTCACAAACAAAAGATCAAGATCCACATGTCTTTGGCTATTAGTAGAACACAATCAAACTACAGGGATGAACATTAAAAAGGTCAAGAAGTTACGCTACCTGTACCAATCTTCCACAATACACTGCCAGACTTAAAAACCCTAAAAAGAGAAGACCAGAGAAAACAATATGTATACATCCAATGTGTATGCAGTGCCGATTACCATAGAAACCTCTACAAAAAGAAATACACAGAAACCTACTGAGGTAGAATTGGTTTTGTTACACAGAGCCACTAAAAAAACTTTAGGTTTTCCTTAGTGTCACCAAATATTCAGCCATCTATAGGCAATTAAAATATTGCCTACCTTGATTTATATAATTTATGATGTATCTTATTAGCTTTATTGTTTTTAATTTCATAATCTATGTACTATATCCACATCAATGATGTGTTTACCTTTGCTTGGTATCAGGAGTGAAAACAGAGTGAGTTTCACCAGGTTCTACAATAGTATAGGCAGTACATAGTGTTGCTGCCATACTACATCCCAGCAGTAATGGCAGCAGATGAAAAAATGCAATCACAGAAATGATAAACTTGCTAAAATAGCGACAATGGAACAAGACGGTGGAGCTACTATGGTTGCCAATAAAAACTGCAAAATATTTTCTAAGCCCTTTACAGCTATAGTTATATCATGTTAGCACGTAGACTTTTAATGTGATTATCATGAACCTCTGGCAGCAAAAATTCAATGTAAAGCGGTTTCCTCTATAAGGTTAAAATCTACATGATGGCTTGGTCATTTGTGCCCCTGTCCAGTTTTTTTTTTTTATACAGGCAAAGTGGGTACATGCATGGAAAAGATAAGGGGAATAATGTCACACTGAAAAGTAACATTGCTATAGGAACTTGCATGTTGCCACAGCAGTGACTAAGGTTGTGACTGTCACGTCAAATAACGTGAGTATATAAACTTAATTTGCAGAACATGCAACAAGCAAGTAAAGACATTAGATAATTTTATGGAGAGCAGGATGAAAATCGCATTACTGACCGGACTGCATGTAATGTGTTTGGAGTAATCCTACTAACGCAACGTGTAAAAAGCCTTATCTCTCTTCTACCTAACCAATTGCTCTCAAACTAGCCTGACTTCACATGTACGTTAATGCAATCAATCATTCTGCTATAACATCTACAATCATAAAATGTATGAGTTGATCAAGTGTTTGATAACTTATAAAGTAGCTGGTCAGGAAATTACTTACAGACAATCCCTCTGAAGGCATTTGCCACAGATCAAAGTGTCTTTCTATTCTGCTCCATCATTGTGACCTTGACATCCGCAATGCTGAAAAGACACAGGATCTTGTCATCATAAACAGAAAGTGATAGCTCATCATTCCCTAAACCTGCAGGACTATTTTTGTCAAATGCTATGAAAATGTAATTTGAGCACAACAAAACATTTTGCCTCATTGCAGGATTATTCAATCACTGGTTTATAACTACCACAAGATGGTTATAAAGCACTTGCACCGAAAATATGTTGCGCAGTATGTACTCAAGCAGGGCTTTAACGTCTTTGGTTCTGGGGTTGAAAATCTTTAACATTAGGTGTTCAGTGACAGACCTTTCACAGGGCACTGGGTTTGTTAGAATTCATGAGCACTGTTGTAAAATCCACGTCTTCGATGTACTTCTGAATCCAATGTTTAACGTCTGAAACCAACTTTTACTTCGTGTGGTGATCACTGATTTTGCCCAGCCACGATTCCTGGTCTAAGGTAATGTGTTTTCAGCATCGAAGCAAATCAACTGTACTGATCATTGAACTGGGCATGTCCAGGCAAACGTCTCACTGGAACATACTGGCTAGCTTCATCAAGCTAACTAACAATTTGACGGAAGTCTGAATGCCTACTTATTCATTAAAATGTGTTATCATCAAGCTAGGCATGCTATGGTAGCCAAACACTTTAACGTTAGTATCCAGACATTAGTTTAACTTGGGCTAACTAATTGATTGTTAGTCCCGAAACTGTGAGAGACAACAAAGTTGAGCTAGAATACGAATGCGTGATATTTGCAACACTGTTGTCAATGCACAGCCTCGGTTAAATCAGGCAGCTAGCTGCTCTAAACAACGTTAGCTAGCATTAATGTTATTTTTTTTAACCAAGTTATGTTCGTTGGGAAGTGGCGAGCACAAACAGGATCAAGTGAGCTTAACAGCACACGCACAACACTCTGTAAACAGCGTTTAGATAGCTAATCATTTACACCTGGCAATTTCATCTATTCACTAATTCAAATGGTACTTATTGTGAAGCTGTAATCGGTTCACGAGACATCACCGCCACCGAGCCATTTACATCAAAACGGTCTGGCCCTGACGACGTCGCCATAGCTAGCTAGCACCAGCTCAGTTAACTAAAAGTTAGCTATCGGCTAAGCTAGCTAGGTCTTTCGACTAAGACACCGAGCAATTAACATAGTAAAGAAACTTACCTTTTTGGACAATTCTAGTGTGTGTAATTTGATATTCATAACTCCAGGGACGCCAGTACAAATTAAGTAGTTAGTAAGTTGGCCAAGGTAGCGGAGCGACCAGAAACGAACTGAGGCAAACTCGTCGCGTTAACTCATATTGCTGGCTAGCTAACTAGCTGGCAGCTGACAAAAAACTTCCACATCAATATCGAATTCAACCCCGTTTTAGAAAAAAAACAAACAAGTTAAAAGCTAGCAACCATATTGTGCTTTTGAATCCATTTTGAATTGTGTTCGCTCTTTGGAGCGAGTTAAAGCACCATCTCGGACTAGCAGCCTATTTCTTTGTGCTTCCCTCTTTTTCGTCATTGACTGTAGCTGTTACATTGTGGTCATTTTCCTGCATCACTTCCTCCCTGCTTACCAGCAGCCAACAGCTGATCTTCATCTCAGCGATCGCAATATTAATCTTTTAATTTTAACAAAGTAACGGGGTGGAAATACTACATTACACCCATATGGATAAATTACCACAATGTCAATTACTGAAACACGTGTTTTGATGATGACATTTACACCATTGAGATAATAATATTGAAACGTGTCAAAATCCGTTTGTAACTTATCTGAAATGGCTTAGACTTGTCTATATATAGTGAATTGAATCTGGTGACGCTACTGCTTTATATGGGTTAAACATCTCCAACTTTACCTACGACGAAAAGTAAAGGGACTCGTTTCTCTTTATTTGTTTTTTTTCTTTGCAACCGGGGAAAACGTCATCATCAAGCGACAAATGTTCTCCTAACCTTACTACATCCATGCTCTTAACTAGCTACTTGTCGAACAGTTCTTCAGACACAGTCGGTAGGTCTTTGTAATATTAAATACGTAAAATGAGCGCAATGCCAATTTTGCATGTCTTTAATGTGAATGGCACTCTTCCCGCTATTAATGTAATTTCTGTTCTTTAACAGCAGACGTATGTTGTGAGGAGAACGCTCAATGATAGCAAACATGTATCATAACATTCATGTTGACAAGTGTAACGTTACATAGACACGTGAAGTATTTCATCAACGTTAATACACATGCGCTTATGGCATTATTCTTAGACTTCCTTTACTCTCAACCCAACACATATCAGAACATAGGATTAACATTTAATAGCCAGTCATGCATTTAGCTATGTTTGGGAAACAGGTCTGTGTTGGTTTTAGTGACATCTAGTGTAGAATGATGAGAACGCTCCAGGCTGGATAAGCAACTGCCCCGGGGCTCCAGACCCAAAAATCCAAGGTTGTTGTAATATTAGCTATTCTTGTGAGACTTTATTGTAGAGATTGTTATTTCTTTTTTTGTTGTTGTTATGCACACATGACGAATATACTGTACTTTTAAATACAATTGTATTTAATCAAATCACTACAAACTTACTGAGGCACTGAAAACCGGGGCCACTTTGGAGTTTTTTCCTGCATAGCACTGGTTGTTTCTTTTTGGTCTTTGGGCAAATAATGGCGCTGCCACGTTTAGTCTGCTGTGTGCATAACACTTAACGTGAACTTGGAGGTGTCTGGTGTCAGGAATTGAAAAGTACACAGACAGAAAAACAGTAACAGGGTTTGTAAAGCCATTATTCTTTTCAAACTTAAAATTCTCTATTGTGCAGGTAACTGCTGTTTTTGAGCATCAATGACGTCCTCCACTCGCAGGATGGTGTTGTCGCTGTACATGCGTGTGTTTCGCATCGCCCGAAGCTGGCAGGCACAGAGTGGAGTTGCGAGTGACACAGAGAGTGAGAGAAAATACATACTTCAGGAGGCCTGCACTCTGTTCAGACAGAACCAGCAGGTGTGTGAACAACAGCACACTGCTTACAGAAATGAAAAAGCGGTAGTTTTATGTCAGTTTGCATGACTAATTCATTCTTCTGTGTGCTTCTTCTCAGCTCACAGATCAAGAATCAATAAAGAAGCATATAGAAGAATGTGAAGCAAGGATAGAAATAGGTAAGAGTGAAGAGATGCCACACATTTCCTTACATAAGTCTAATCCTACTCAGGTGAGGAGTGTTTTTGATGTTTTCTCTTTATCAAATAGAAATCAAATAACCATTTATACGGTGGTACTCTCTAGATAATATAACACATCTAGATGAAGTATTGTTACTGAGTGACTGAGCATGTTCAGATGAAGGCCAGGGGCCCGTTTCAGGAAGGAGGTTGAACAAACTCTGAGTCTAACCCTGAACTCTGAGTTGATTTACCCTGAGATGGGGAACTCTGGTTCCAGAACAGCTGATTTGAGTTGGTTCAATCAACTCGGAGTAGGTTCACTCCGTTAAGCGCGTGCACCACCACTATAAAAAGGCAGCACGAATGGAGCCATGATACTACGATTCACCATGGTAACAACAACAAATAAACTGGTCGGCGGAAATACTCACATGCATTTAGGCTACAGCGAGTTTGAATATATATTTTGTTAAAAAAGCAACACAGCGGCTGCTGCAAAAGAGAGAAATTGCTGCTAGAGTAAATGCCAATATAGTGTATTAATATCATATTTAATCATAAGTATCATATTACTAATCTATTTCATTTAGGTGCAATCCTGCGGGTGAAAAAGTCCTAGGCCTACTAATCCCATTCTGAGTCTGCAGCTCTATCATTAACAGAATTATAATTCATAATATTTTATTTCAAATGGTTTACATCCTTCACCTGCAATACTGTGGAACTCCTTTTAAATGGCTCTGACTGGTTTGTGTCCAGAGAACACTGCAAAAACATTTAAAAACGTTTCAGAGCAAGTCACACTCTTCTGACGGCGCTTTGCTATACAGCGGCTTTACTAAAATGCTCCGCATCACCAGTGTTGTAAAGAAAACTGCTGTTTGCAACAAAAAAAAACGTTATACCACACAAGAATGTGCTGGGATGTAAGAGCATGTCCGCGATGGGTGACGTTAGTGATATGAGGACGGATACGGTTATGTAGGCTACATAACTGATAGACTGAGAAGAAAAATGATACCGCTCAAATAGGTAGGCTAGTATCTGGAAATGAAAATGCATCTATAGTCAGGGCCTCAATGTCGTCTCCCGACATATGTTGCGAAGTAATACAGCTTCTTCATCAGCGGGATCGTCAACAAAAGGAAATGCCATGTTTTGAGATATATATTTTTTGTAATTGTCTGCCTAACACAGTTAATAAACCAACCCTGTTTTTTTTATTCATGCAGATAACAAACTGCTAAAATGCGCCTGATAGAGACTGAATGAATGAATGAGGAAATGAGGGAGCGCTGTGTCAGAGGGAGGAGACTTAGAGAAACTCAAGGTTTATTGAAGAAAACCTGCTACCGACCAGGTTAGGTTCACAGAAACGGGCTGGAGGTCCCCCCCCCTCTCTCAGGTTTGATTAACCTCCCTTTCTGAAACGGACCCCTGGAGTGTTTCAGCAGGAGTAAGCAGCAGAGGAGTAAACACTGACATAATGTTCTGAATGTTTGACAACCAACAGCACTAACAGGGTTTATATTGTCATCAGTTAAGTGAAACAAAAACCAGCTGTACTGACTGACACAGACACACAAAAATATGCCCATGCATGCTTGATGTTTTTTTTAATTTTTTATATACAATATAAGAGATGAGTTCAGTTGGCAAAGAGGCAATATTACCATGTTCAGCCCTTCCCCTTTGACATTACAGGTGCTATAATTTGACCACAGGGTTACTTTAACTACAGTCTACATCCTGCCTTTGAAAGGAGTAAATCAGGCAAAATCGTCCATATTCTGAGAGAATCAGCTGCTCCGTATAGGACCAAGGATAAAAAGCTTTCTGACTTTGGAACATTTTGTAGCTACTGTTTTTTTTCATGATTTTATATAACGTTGACAGTCAACACTGACACTATACTTTGTTTTCACAGGTCTACATTACAGGAACCCATATCCAAGGGCTGTAAGTAATAACCATTTATTAGACAAATTGGATATTTTGATGTCTGTGTGAGTTATTGTGGTGTTGAGGATTTCTTTTGTTATTTTGTTCTCTGAATGTTCCTGTAGACGTACCTACCGCCAATGGGACTGGCAACTCAGAAAGGCAGGAAGATGCGAGCGCAACAGCGCTTGAGGAAGCAGGCCAAGCCAATATACTTAGAGTCACATGACGAGACCTGATGCTCGATAACCTCGCTCCTCACCAAGAGTTCAAGTTACCACGGGCAGGAAACTAGAGTGCAGTCGCAAGCTGATCTCATGGGCTGAGTTGTCGCACGCACTCAATGATGCGAGAACACCTGTCAATTAGGAACAGGCCATTTTTCTTACTGTAAACTGTAGCTGAAGAATGTCAGCTTCTGTTCAGCTCAGGAAGGCAGTCAGCATGGAGTGACCTGTAATATAAGATCAAGTTGTATATTTTATTTATTCTTATGTGTAAAAACTGTTGTGATATATACTTTACATTCTTTCACAATTGCTAAGACACAAATAAAGTTGTATTAAAGTCTTTTATTTTAGTAATACTTATGTGCGTTGACATGAAGAATTCATGTAGTATCTAGGCAAGATATTACACTCAGCAGTGACCATCTTCTCTTTTCCAGCATGCACCTTTTTAGGAACTACCCACTAATAGTTGCCCCATTCCCTTGGCTTTTCCATATAGGTAGCCCATTTATTCACGCAGAAAATATGAAATAAACTCCAGGAATGTTGGCAACAGCACAGAGGGAACTGGAGTCATTTTTCACTCATCTAAAATTCATTGTTAGTGTATGCAGATGGTGTACTTCCTTAATTTCTGAAAAACTAAAGAGGAAGGACTGGGTGAGGTAGACGAAAGGCCATTTATAGTACAGTTCCGTGTTAACAGACATCCACGCACACGCAACAATGACAAGAGAAGGAATTTACAAAGAGCTTTCCAGGAAGGCTTTAAAACAGGAACAGAGAGGGGATGAAAAACAGAAATAAAAAAAATGTGTTTGTGATAAGATGTAACTGAAAAGGTGGGAGGTAAAAATAAATTAAGTCTATAATATGTGTTTTATCAGTGATTTCAAAACTGGGGAGCATAAATAAATAATGCATGGTTCTGCTGCACTGCTAGCAATTCATGAACAAGTTTGTGAAAGGACTGCAAGGTAAACATAAAGCAAAAGCCAATACATACATACTGTACATACAAAATGTGGCCTCACATCAGACAATGCAATCACAAAATCAGGGCGCTGTTCCTCCCAGTCACGCCTCTCCAGGTGTCTCTGTCATTGCCCACATGTGCACTGAAGTCTCTCAGCATAGTTCTATGGACTATAGATGGACTAGTAACTAGTTGGCTTGAAAATATTTGTATCTACAAAAGGGGAGCCTAGGGCTGGGCGATATGGAGAAAATCAAATATCACGATATCGATACCGCAACGATATTGTAATGTTGACTATTGGTGCTTTCACAAAATATTTATTTTTTGGAAAGTCACTTATTTATGGGAGCTATTAAGAATGCCAGGTTGTCTTTTCTTGAACATACCTATTCAACAGGCCCTTTGTTGTGCGTCATTTAATTTCAAGCATCATTGCGGAATGTTGTTTAATTTGAAGGTGTTTTCAGTTATTCTGGTTGGTAATTCAAAGAACTGTAGTAGCCTACTCTTTATGCATTACATCTCAAAAGTGAGTCATAATTTATTCCAAATTCATGAATTAATGTCTCTTGTTTGAATTAACAGACTCACAATGATATTGTACATTCCAACTTTGATATTTCTTTAGTCTTTCTCAGTTTCTCAATAATAGTGAATCCAGTGTGGTGAAAGAACAGTTTGGTTTGTGCATTGCTTCCAGTTCTATTTAGAAATCAGAGCAGAAAGAAGCTTTCTCTCATGTACCTGTTGATTCATTCAGATGTTGATAATAGTGACTGTGACCGGCAGAGGGGTCGAAGAGTCATTTTCAGTCTGACTCGTGTTAAAATGTCCTGAATACTGAGCTCTGTATTTGCCAGTGCAGGCTACTGACCATTTACACATACCACTATAATATACAACATTGTTATAAATGTTCTGCTCTATTTGAAATCTTATTTTGGCCATTTCATTTCCAACAACAAATTGCATTCTGTGCATGGTCTTTTCAAACAGGGACAGAGAACCAATCAACTCTGCTGAAGGCAGTAAATAAAACATATTACATTTTATTAAGAAGAGTTAGCTAAAGTACATAATGTTGTTTTATTTAATGTGTTCCCTAAATTAGAAATGAGAAAAAGAGCACCAATAATTCAAAGTTAGGTGCAGTAGCTTGATTATTGCATTGAACCAGTTTGCATCAATGATAGACCCCCACTTCAATAATGTGGTTCATTTCAGTGAGTTGGCTACAGCCCAAATGCACTTCAAAAGCCCTTTGCAGCTGATGTATTCTGTGGGGACTAAAGTATATATTATATTCTGCTCCAATTTCCAGCTGCGAGTGGAAAATCTAAAATGTGGATCAGCAAATATAACTTCTGAAAAACTCAGAGGGGCACACATTCACCGTTCAGTATTGTTCTCTGCACTACAGTTGTACTGTATACCACTGACCTGTAACACCCTGGAGCTTACAATGTAGACTTTATCAGATCATTTTAATTTCACACTCTGGACTGAGTCACCTTCATACGCACACGTCTCCTCTGTTCTAGGACTTTCTGAGGTCATTTTCTATGTCCTCCAGCACCACATTGGCCTGAATGCAGCCACATGATGGAGCCCAATTGACGCAGAGTAAATGAAAGGGTGCATGTTTTATTTAGTGACGTCAGTCCAGTGGCTGACACACCAGACTCCAGCCTCAGGCGTCAGGGCTGTGGTGTCTTCAGCAGTAAACAGTGACCTGGTAAAACTAAATGTTTTTCGCTTTAAACATGGAACTAATGTGTTCTATATAGACGGCAGTATGTCCTCACACTGCTGGGGACAGGGAGACAGAGTGGCGATGTGTTTCAGTCACACAGTCACAGATCCTACACAGTGCTACAGGACCTATTGGGTGACGCACACAGAAAATAAGGTTCTTAAAGGAATACTAAAGGGAGACTGTAAACTAATCTCCTGAATGACAAGGGGTCACACGATCAGGCGCAGTTGGAAGACGAGCCTGCAGTAACAGCAGAATTAGCTAAACTAGGTTTTCTACCAAAAGAAGACCAGTATGACGACAGACCGTCATGAGTAATTCTGGACATCAACACAAGTTTCTGCTGGACTAACTGTCTAACTGATGGACTCACAGCTGATTGCATGACTGAGTTATTAATATTAAATACATACTTGCTACATTTTTAACTGAGGAATATAAGCATCTGCACTAAGTAATGTTTTCTATAATTGAAAACTATAAATGAGAATGAAACCTTGGAAAGGCAGCACTGATAGGAAAGTCCCCTTAACAGTTAAGTGTACTATGAGTTAAGAGTGGGCAAACAAAGATTTAAAGCAGGTAAGAAAATGTTGAAACCAGTCCTGACACTCTTTGGCCACCAGGGGTCACACCATACTAAGTTCTGATTCCTAATGTGATTCACTTCTCAGAACCATGACTGAACATAACTAGTGTGAGCAGTAGACCACAAGCTTTGTGGTCAGCTCTGATGCTCGGTATAATAGTATGCCTCTTGATCGGGACTAAAACCAACCGGCTTATTATTAAATCAGCAGTGGAACCTTTAACATAACAGAGCTACAAATATTTATTTCCACCTCTCCACAAAAAGTCATCCGAGTCCTCTGTTTGGTTCTCTATAAGGACCTCACATTCATTACCATTTCAGACCTGAATAATTGTCAGATGCACAGTAAATACACTCTGTTAAAGTGTGGCGTTGTTGCTGCTCTCTCTGTTCTCTTTCTGGAGACTACATTACCTCAGTGATAAATGACTGTCCTCACTATAATTGACCACTGATGGGAGAGCAGCAGTAGCAGCAGACTGTTTTAACATTAATGCTGAGTAGTGACTCACTCTGTGCATTCATATAGAGCATTGCTGTTAAACACTGACTGTTATTTTTTCAGTCATTCTTGATGGGATGATTTTCCATTCATTTAAACAACCCAGCGCTGTTGCATATGACTGAACAGATTACAGTACACATGTTACTTCTCTAGGGATGAACAAGGAACCATGCTTCTTGCACATCTTCACATTTGAAAACCCCTTTATAAATACTGTATCTGCAATCGATTTACTTCTGTATATCTGATGTAGTGAACACACAAAACCTGCTTTTGTTTATGATTGCATACCTGCAAAACTAATGACATTCCCATCAGCCTCAGCTGTACTTTGTGCTTAGTGTTAATTAGCAAATGCTAGCATGCTAACACGCTAAACCAAGATGGTGAAAACGGCAAACATTATACCTGCTTAACAGCACCATGTTCGCATTGTGAGCATGTCGACCTTAGCATTGCACTCAAAGCACTGCTGTGCCTAAGTAATGTACAGCCTCAAGTCAAGTCAAATAAAATTGACCTGACTTGAGTTGACTGGCTGTCGACTCTTAGTCTTGTAAATATATAATACAAAGACCCTTTGTAGCCCTTTATTGTCTTACTCTGTGAAACTAAGTGTGTTGCAGTGACAACTATGAGCAGAAATCTTTTACTTTCCACACACTGTCACTTACTTCTGTGACACAAGGTGTAAACACGATTTAACTCCAGAAAAGATGGCTGTGAGTGATTGTTAAACATTAAATAACATAAATTGTTAATTTAAATGTGAAATGTGCCAGCTTATGATATGTGAACCCACTGCTTATGCTATTGATTTTGATATATGAAAATACAAAACATGAAACAAAGCATGGATCCTGTCTCCCACCATGGTAAATGTTGCTGGTTTGTGGCTTTTATAATACTACACTATACAGGTGGATAAATAGACAGGTGTTGTTATTTTGCTCCTAACTGCTGCAGTGGGCTATTTTCCCCACGGAGATCTTATCTTATCAATTTCCTGTCAGGGGCATTTTCTCTCCTTCCACAGGCCAACAATGGTTATTTAAAACAATCAATAAACCTTTTTCATAATGGGTTGAAAAATGCATTTTTAAAGTTTGTTGAAAATGTTTGGATCTTTATCTGTTACTTCAGTGCATATATCTTTATTTCTTAGATTAGTGGAGTAACATGACAGAAAGTGTTGGTTTCTAAACTTCAAACAATGTCTCAACCATAAAGAAAATGAATTAATCTGCAGACAGATTTTTCACTCCCTAAAAGTCCCTAAAAACTGCTTTAAGTGCAGTTTTGAAATGTCAAAAATAGACAAGGTTTATTCTCCTCTTATGCTGTAAATGTGTCTCTCATTCATCTTTTTCACATTTGCATTATAATTTTGTCTTCCCTGTCTGTATACGCTTTCAAAATAAAAGTCCCAAAGCAAGCATGTGACCCACTTTTGCAGTGACCACATACTAAAAACTGGATCATGGAAAAAAAGGGGATCTTTTTAAAGGCTGTCTGGTGTAAATATAGATATATAGAGAATCACCTGAGAGCAGTGTCATTATGGACATGATAAATAAGCTTCAGTACAAGAAGAATACAACAGCTCCAGAAAGAGGAGAGTGATCCATCATACAGCTCCTTAAAGCCCTTCACTCGGTGTGCATTATTTAGGGGTTTCAGAGGGACCCTGGAGGAAATATGGTGGATGAAACAGTGGGAGCAGGAAAAAAGGGAAATGATAGGGTAAAGAATAATGCAGGCATTGGACATCTAATGTTGTACTTAAGGAGCTGTGATAAGGTAATTAGATGCTTGTAAATAGGGAAATGCATCTCCTCATCTTACCTGGTCAACTTGCCTTAATGCTTTATGCAGATCACAGTATTGTCTGTCCTGACAACGCTTGAACCATCATTAAATAAATATCAAGCTTGTTTTCACAATACAATGCAATCAAAACACACAAGATAAGGCAAATAACCTGATCTCACAGAATCCTGTGAAATGAACATGGCCCCTTAACTCAAAATCGGTGCCAGTTTCACGGAATCGCCGAAAATTCAGTGTTGGGCCCACAGAAGAATTCTGTGAACTCAAAATTATCGCTGAAAATTCCGTGATGGGCCCATGGAAGAATTCCGTGAAATGAACAAGGCCCCTTAAGTTAAGGAAAAGGTTGTGGGTGGGCTTACGTTTCCATGACACGCGGGACAACAACGGGACGGTTGGGTTTAGGAAAAGAAGAACGGGACGTTTGGATTTAGGAAAAGAAGAACGGGACGGTTGGGTTTAGGAAAAGAAGAACGGGACGGTTGGGTTTAGGAAACGTGACACGCGGGACACGATCCCCGGTCTCCTGGGTGAAAGTCCTGTGTTGTTCGACCCATCCACCACCCCAACCAACCTCCCTATGCAGATTTTCGGCCTTTCATACTAATTGCTACAGTAGTCGCTCTTAATGCTACATCATCTTCTCATTGACTTTACATTGGCATTGTTTTTTCCGTGGTGGCCACACATATTTTTCACACATTCTGTGCCACCACCACGTAATGCGGTGTTAACAGTTCGTGATCATTTCACGGAATTCTGTGAGACCAGGCTGAATAATAGCACTACTGTAATGGCACGTCACCTCTAATGAGGATTAAAATAAACTTGATTGACCTTAACATAATATAATACTAAAAGCTATTCAATGCAATTATATTCTAGTACAAATGATGCCTTTTATGATACCACAGCCATAATATTTCAGCAGTTGCTGCTGTATTGCAGCTATAACCTTTACAGCCTTTCATGCTTTGTAAAGTTAAAAAGCACAATTGCAGCTCTTTGTCGCATGTTAATAATTGTCGGTTCTTGATTAGATTGGTGCTCCGGTGATTCAATTATGAGCAATCATCCTCATCAGTGGTATGCTATATACAGTACTGATTTCAAAGGCACTCAAGCATTTTCTGAAGCCTCTAAGATTTGAATACATCTCAATGAGCTCATAGGAGTTTTCCATTTCATCTTTTTGAGTTTCATCTGCATAAATAAAAAACTCAATATATATATATATATAGATATAGATGTATAGAACATCTCGCTTGTGTCCATCTCGGGTCCAACATTTAACGTCATAGGTTCATCAGAGCATATTAAAATGATAATAATATAAAACTGTTTTACCTAATTTGTTGTTTGAATTACCTTGGAAGTCAGGAGTAACAACAAAACATATGACAATGATTAGATACAGTATTTTCATTTAAAATGTGACACATTATAAACAATAAAAGGATGAGATGTTCTTTCATGACTAAGCGTTTAATTGCCCTTTTGTGTAGCCGCAGACATTTGTCTCATTTCCAGCTCTCTTGCTCACTCCCGTCCTAATCACTCTTTGTCTTTCTCTCGCCTTTTGTTTGGACTATACGTTTCACATTGTCTCAGCTCACAGAGTAGCTACTCTGAGACTAGAGGAGGACAACTGAGGTGTGTGTGTGTGTGTGGGTTGACTCGAGTAGTGTAGCAAGTATTACTGAAAGCCTGCAGTGTAGAGGCCGACCGCAGACAAGTGCTGATGCATGCTTGATTAAACTCTGTCCACTGGGATGCTACACGGAAAGTGTGCAAAGCGTATGCAAGTGTGTCAAAGTGAGGTCAGGGGCGATGGGGCGACTGTTAGCTTACGATGACCTAGACTGACAATGCAAAACATCAAACTCCTTGAGACTGTTGTGAAAAACTCTCACCCTATGTGCTCTGGGTTCTTACAGTTTTTTATAATCACCTAAATCACACATACTATCGCAGAACATCTGAAACTGAATAAGTTGAGGCTACTTGTTGCTGAGAGTCATCATTGTGTCTTATACAGAGAGAGCACAAAGCCTGAGAGTGCTTTATATTATTTGCCAACCAGAGTCATGTGCCCACAAATGTGAGTCAGTGCTCTGTAGAGGTGTTTAACAATGACTGGATGTGCTGAGGTCCAACTCTAGTGTTGGGTCACAGGGTGACTGTTCCTGGGTAACTCGAAGTCATCAAATATTTAACTAGCCTTCTTTTCATGATCATGGTATGTAAACAAACATATTATCTGTGTGACTGACACACGATCTTTTGGCCTGGCACGACAGTGAAAGCCTAGACAGCTCTTTAGTGTAAAAGAAAAAGAGGGTCATTGCGGAGGATTCATTATCAAATTAATTTCCACAACCTGTGATCAGACAACTGGGAATGTTACACTTCCGCAGGCACACTCGGAAGAACACAGGTTTGTAAAGTAAGCAAACTGTTGGCTAAATATAATTTGTTTCAAGAGATAAATGAGTGTGAAAGACAAATCAATTGCACCTTGCGTTCTACGTGTTTTTAGGGCACCCTATCAGCTAAAAAAGCTTAACTCATTTTCTATTTTCCAGTCCATTGTTCAGTTCCTCCTCACTTGTTTTCCTACTTTGCACACAGGGAAGCACTTATTGCAGAAGAGACGCATTTGTACTATGTAATACTTTGATAAAATGAAATTAAAGTGATCTAACACAATCATTGTTTATTTTAATTGTGGTAGATGCATGAAGGTGGATGGAAAACTCATTACAGGGGGAAGATGAATAATGGAGAAGGGTGTGTTGGTGTTGAGCTAGCTTAGTTTACATCTTCGCTGGATGAAGCACTGTTGTGGCTCCTCGGGTGGGGGGGGGGGGGGGGGGGGGCGGGGTTCGAGGCAGGTGGGGCGGTCAGAGACAAAGCAAGGCGGCAGGAGGAGGAGAAGGCCGGCAGGGCAGAGAGCCAGAGTGTCTCAGCACTGCGCAGTGAAAGTGAGGAGACGGTTTCAGTGAAAGGCGCAGCCAGCACCAGCCTCATCAGGCAAAAATGGAAAAAGTTTAGCCAGTGGCAGCCAGGACAAGAAACACAACCTTCCTCATTGTTGTTGGTGGAAAAAAACTGTGGGTGGGAATTGATTCATGCAATGTGATAGGCTGCATGATTATGCATGTTTAATGCATATTTTTTTGATTTCTGAATGTAACATGTCTAATTTAACTGTAGGTCAGGTGCATTTCCCCCTATTGTATGACGGAAAGCTAATTTTTCATGATGTGTAAAGAAGAAGTTTTTATTCCGATTCTGATTCCAAAATGTGAAATAATAAACATTATCTGTTTGCAGCAGTTACTGATGAGTCACCATGCAAACTTTAATATATACATTTAGGCAGAAGATACATATAGAACAGTGTACCATTTATCTACATGCAAAGCGGCGTGGTGAAAGTGACAAATGAGGCCTACTGGTTGTAGGTGGCTGTAGGTGCTAAGGTTTCAGGTGACCGGTGTTGCATGGTCAGTGTGGTAACCAGAGCTGGAATCTCCTTTAGAGAATAAAGAGTTTAGGCTCCATCAGGATCAGTCTGATGTGTCCCGTATCCACAGAGGCAAATATAGGCACAATGCATGCACAGAGGCAGATGCAAAGACTGTTGCACAATCAGGCATAACAACAGGTACATAGACATTCAGACCAGTGCATGCATGCATTCCTACATACATACAAACATGCACACACACATACCAAACTAATGTCAGGCATGCTCAGTGCTGCAGTTACTCCTAACCAGTCGTGCTTTCGCCTCCTAGGTGTCAGGGAGCATCTAGACGTTAAAATGAATTATCACAGGTCCCAAAGTGTGATCTTCTGCACAACCTTTACATATGCCTTGTTACGAGGGAGGGGTAAGGATGTGCTAATCTAATTTTAGAATAACTACAATGCTGCTGGTAAATCGTGTGTGTGTGTGTGTGTGTGTGTGTGTGTGTGTGTGTGTGTGTGTGTGTGTGTGTGTGTGTGTGTGTGTGTGTGTGTGTGTGTGTGTGTGTGTGTGTGTGTGTGTGTGTGTGAGCGACTAAAGGTGTGTCAGACGTTGTTGGGTGAACAGATGCTTGTTTTTATGTGTGTTTTTGTGTGTTTTTTTAATGTTACCTGTTGACTGTTGGAGCAGACGATGCAAATAAAGTTTTATCTTATCTTATCTGTAACATTAGCATTTCTGCAGACTAATATCCGACTGAAGGCTTTAGGGGGTTGGGTGGTGCCAAATGAAAAAGATAATTCATTTGTGGCTCAAAACACAACATCATTTTAGGGGAATGGGAAGAAATGTAGGCATATCAGTGATGACTTAAATATTTTCCATTACCTGATCAACAATCATTTCAACTAGAGTTGTTAGGATACTGACTAAAATGCTGGTATTGGTATCAGCGAGTACGCAAGTCTATGCACCGATACTACACCACTTTATTTAGCCCCAGGAAAAGTAAAAGGTTTACCAGGATAAAAATGTCAGTTTTCACAACACTTTCCCCTATCCATGCGGCTAGCAGGCCAAACTGGAAATTAAATTCCAGTTTTGGTTTTTCTGCTTGCAGAGAGTGTAACCAGAGACTGTTTATACAGCTGTTAAAAAGATATATATATATATATATATATATATATTTATATGCACTGGTATCGGATTGGTACTCGGTATCGGCCAATACGTAAGTTCAGCTATCAGAATTAGTATAGGGAAGTAAAAAATGATATCGGAACATCTCTCGTTTCCACTGGATCTAAATGTGGAAGAAGCACTACATACTCATTAGTCATTCTCCTTAACAGAAGCAAACCCGCTTCCATTGCTTATCTTTCTTTGTTAGCTTTTTCTTTTTGGGTGTCACATATACAAAAGCCTTTCACTCTGTCATTGCTGTTTGTGTCTGTTCTGAAAGAAATGGGAGTCTTGTTTGTTGTTCTTCTCCTGTGGAGTGATCCATTTTTTTTTTAAACAGAGAGAGGTGCAAAGAGTGCAAACTCAGAGAATGACGGTGGTAGAGATGAGGTTCAGCCGAGGCTTTAGGTTGGTACAGAACCGGTGCCGGTGCAGCAGGTGACCTGGTCAGAAACAATGCACTCAGAGTGGCAGATGATTCATTTGGAGTGTGATTGCACAGCACTGAGAGAGCAGACAAAGAGAGCGTGGTTGAGAAAACAGTCACCATGAGTAGGAAGACTAATACAATTCACAGCTCGCTATTTAAATCAGAATCAGATTCCTTTTCATTGTACCTATGTTGTATTTTGTAGATTAACGTTCTGAACAGCCAAATTATATATTTTTGATTCTTTTAAATTGGCTATTTTTTTTTATATAACAATAACAAATTGTTGAGGTCATACAGTTTAAAAAAAAATGAGGTAACGGAGCTCTAAAGAGCAGGAAAAAACATCCCAGTGAACTATTGATCATGTTTCAAGCAGTGTGACAACAAGGTCAGTGTTTTACAGTGCCTACAGTATAGTATCTACACACACATGGAATAAAAATAGGGCTTCCGACACAATGCAAAGGGCAGTTTAAGGCTTATTTATAGACAGAAGACTAAAAAAAGCTCTCAACATAGATTAGTTAATATTCAGAGTTAAAAAGCACTATATATTCAAGCCACATGTTATTAAGAAGAACGTTTTTCAGCTTTTGAGGAATAAACCACTAAATGAAATGGGTTATGCTTCAAAATAAAGGTAAAAATCTCATAAATACTCAAATTATACAGTATCTGTAACTGTCACAAATTCTGCAATCTTCAAAACTAATTTATTCCAACCATCAGGACGCAACCTGGACCACATCTGCCACAACTACAAGCACTTATTGCAGAATAAATTGGTTTGTTAATAGACAAAAGATAAAGTCGTGATTTCTTTCACGTTATTGTGACTTTAACAGACTGGTACAGTTTGTCACTTGAAAGTTTTTGGACCGAATGTTTGCCTGTCTGATCCTTCCTGTCGCTTCACATCACTCTAAAGACCGCCTCTGAGCTGTCTGAAAAGACATGTCCTCCTGAAGGTCACTGCTTCCTTTAAATGGCAGTAAAAACACTGCTTATAGCAAATTAATCCCTAAAGAAATCTTTCATTTCCAATTGCTAACAATCGACACCTTAATCAACGTGTCGTGTTTCATCTTAATTTTGGAAACATCTTTGTTGCTAATACGTGTCAGGGTTTTTCATACCATCCCCCAAAGATCACTAGTCAACCAGTGTGGCCAAACAAATCACTTCCTGTGTACCAAAGGATTTTGTTTTTGTAAATGCTTTTATGAACTGATAATACTTGTAGGTTGAATCACTAGTGAGATGTATCAATCATTAGCCGACAGGAGCAAAGCACTTACAGATTATTACTTAGAGTTAGTGTATAACCACAGACATCCAGCCAGTCCACACAGGTCATGCGGATGCCAGGCTGACCTAGATACTACAAATACCAGCGGCTGCAGTTAATTAGCGAAGTAATAAGATTAGATAGCTCGATTGGAAAGAAATGGACAAGAGCTGGAGTAGAGGACTAATCCTGTTCAGCAGCTGTGAGCCTTTTCACAGATCCATACGCAGCATCGATGGAGGTTTGTCTCATTCAGCGGAAAAAAATGTTGATGGTATGACATAAGTGGGAATTTTAATCAATTACTACGACATGAGGGTAGTATTTTAATATATGAAGTACAAAGTAGCTGTAGCAGCCACTGCACATCTCGGCTTTTCCTCAGTTCTATACAGATCTTTTAGATCAGACGTCAGATCTTTAGCTGAAATTGAACTGAAATAACTGGCAGACAGAAACACCTTATCAGTGTTATAGCGACTGTACCCAGCTTTATATGCAATTTGATGAGATGTCTGCTTGAAACAGCATTTAGCCACTGGCTGAGGTAACCAGCATCCATAAAAAGACAACAGGCGTCAAGGAAGCAGATGGCAAATGTGGGCAATGTTTTGCAATCAAAAACAGAACAAGAAAGAACTGGGAATGTTTACCTGTGCTTACGCTATTCCACCACTGCTGTTATAGCTATAATCCCCTGTTTCGGCTATAAATTGTAATCTATCAGAACAAATAGGCTCAAATGAATCCTTCCTGGTTAGTTATAACACTTGAGTCAACCTTGTTGACACTAAAAGGGAGCATAGCAGTGATGAAGAGATGTAGTCTGAAAGCTGTGATTTAATGCCATGGTGGCTGGAGAAGAAGGCACTCCACACTGACCCTGCAAAATACTGAAAGTCTTGTTGTACTTTGGGACGCTCACTTCTTTGACAGCGCAGTAGTAACATTTCTGGACAGCCGCACGCTCAGCAGTGCTGAGGTCTATAAAAGCACAGAGCACTTTATCATTCCTCAGGGAGAATACAAGAACAAACACAAAGTGACGTGCCATTTTATATGTTTTAAAAAAGGAAGGAAACTGGTAAGAAATGACACCTGTCTGACACAGTAAAGGGGAAATTGGTTGATTCCCCAACAGACACAGAGCTTGGTGATAGTGCTAAACGAATCCAAAAGCTCCTCAAAGACTCCATTCACCAGCGGCAGATGACCAAGACAATCTGTCAGTTTCCAGTTTATATCACCAAGACACTGGAAACGAATTTTGCTTTTTTTGTCCTCCACAAATAAGCTGCATGAAACCTCCACTTAATAAATACAGTACAAAAAAAACAAAAATCATATTTATGCTGTAGGCAAGGACATATATAATATTTTAAACAGTTTGCATCAGTTTGTCAGAAATAGTATGTTATAAATCTTCTCCACTTCCCAAATCCAGTTAAGTTGACAGGACAGAACACAAACCTCCTCCGTGGCCACCGATAAACCCATCAGACACACCACAAAGTCTGTATAATCACGCATTATTTTAAAGGTTATAATGTGAAAAAGTGTGAACATGTACAGCATCTTATTAGAGTTCATAACTCCCTGTGGACATGCCATTTTCCATTGTAACCAAAGGTACCAATGTTGAAGTAATAATTGCTCTTGCCAGAGCGCCTCAGTTCACAATGTGTGTGTGTGTGTGTGTGTGTGTGTGTGTGTGTGTGTGTGTGTGTGTGTGTGTGTGTGTGTGTGTGTGTGTGTATGTGTGTGTGTGTGTGTGTGTCTAGAGCAGACGTCCTACTCCTGCAGATCATCTTAACACAGCTCCAATTACACAGGAGCTGATTAGATGTTCCCTGTAGAAAAAGGCCGGGAGGAATACCAAGGACTTAGACAGACAAATGAACCACACAAATTGGGCCTCTGATTATTATGAGAGCAGATAACGTTGCTGAATGAAAGTTATTTTTTGAATCCTCAGATAGACCGGTGCCAGATAAAGCACACGGTTTAAAATAAATTCAGATATCAGTAGTAATGTATGTTTTGTGTGTTATCAAACTGAGATGAAATAGCTTTGAAGATTTTCTCAAAAGAAATCCCAAGTAAAATCCACAAATATAAATAATCATAGTGTAACTACTATCAAAGTACAAAAAGTTAGGTTTAAAAGATAGGGAAGAAGAACATGTTTTTGAACAGAAATCAAATAGCAGTAACGTACCTGTCAAGGCTAAACAGGCAGGTCTTTACATTTGCTAGTGTTTGACCTTCCATCAGAACACAGAGGGAAGGTTAGGGAAGCACCAAAGTTGTTAGGATTCATCCTCTGGGCACCCTGAACATTTGTACCAAATTCCATGGTGATCCATTATATAGTTGATAAGATATTTCAGACATTGCCATCCCAGACACTATGTAATCCAAACAAATTTCGACCATAAAGTCCCTCAGAATGACGAGCGAGAGCAGCTGTCAAGCAATGCATTAATGTAACCAAAATGCCATGGTGTCTTCTTATGTTAAGATTTTTTTAATGTATATCACTGATGTAAACAATCCTTCTCAACCTTGTCTACTTCATCTCGAATCACTGTGTTCCTACATTTCCCAGTGTCTCTCAGAAACCTCCAGTGACTCTGGGTGTGAACTCGCTGCATTCAGCTGAGGCTTACATGTGTAAAGCAGGTGGAGAGAGCAATTACATGTACTGGAGTGAGACACTTTTCAGTTGAGAAAAGCTGAGAGTACTGAACATAAAATGTCTTTTTGGCATTGCATCGTGGTCTCGTGAGGACTCTGCCTAAAGATAGTTTGGTGTCATTAGCAGTTCTGTGATGGATTTCCTTCGGCATCGTTGTTGAATTTTGCACACAAAAAAGTAGCGAAAGGGCTTCATGTCACAACGGCCTCGCTAATGTTGAAACAACTGCGATGATACTGCGCTTGACTGCTTTGTACACAGTACAATGATGTATAAAAAAGATTGTTAATAAGATGTAAATGAGTACTCCTGAGAGGTCCAGCAGAGAGAGCAGTCCAGAGTGACTGTTGGTAAAAGGTTGCATGTCCTTTGAGTGTCAGCGCTCTGCTGGTACACTGCCTTGGAGACTCCCTGTGACACCAGTTCAGCACCGTTGGTACAGGCCCTGACACTAAGCCCGTCTGACAGCACCATACTGTTGGCTCTACTTCGCACTCCTCCCACCTCAGTTACTTCCTTCCCAAACTGTCTTGGTAAATAAAATCTCTTTAGGTTCAAACGAAGTTTTGATTGAAGTAATGTTGTGTATAAAGACACTTCTAGCTTGGAGTTTTGCCTTGTTCCTTCAATTTGATCTCCTCCTGTTCTGTTTGCTCATCCCAGTTGAAAAGAGATGGAATATATCCAAAATGGACGTGACCGATTGTGTCAGTTCAGGAAACAATTATTAGATAACTGGACTAGTTAATAATGGAAATAGATGTGATATAAATAAGCATGCCTGTTTTGACAATTTTATTCCTCTGTAAAGCCCCTTCTTGTATAAATTCCAACAGAACCATAAGACAGCAAGGGAAGACAGCTGTGACATTATTTTGTATTAAGTGGTTAATTAATGGGTTGGATTTTGGCCTGTTCCCTTCTAAATCCCATTGCGCATCGACAAAATCAGTCATCGATTTAGCGTGGTCGGCGGGTGGAGGTGAAGAGCAAACTGGTGAACACAATCCAGGAGGACAGAGAGGTCAGAGTTGATAAAGCAGCCGAGGCGATGATGCTCATAGGACAGTCAGAGGCTGGTATATCAGAGTGCCACCGTGGCTCATCCGCATCCATGCCACCACACCCGCCTCCTCACCAGCCAATTACAGTAATTAGAGGATCGTTTCCAGTTGCTGAAAGATTAAACGCTCAGTTTCCTGGCTGCTAAGATAGCTGTTGTTGGACATGTTTCAGCATCAGCGTGGAAAGTGAAATTGTTATGAAACTGTTTGCAAAATATATGCAGTGGATTCATAGCATATTTATATGCTATGAAATTGAATGAGAAATTGTTGATTGTGTGGGCTTCAAGTGCCAGTTTTGCTGTAGTGTTGTTGCACTACAAATCCCAGAGATCAATTGTACATATAACATATAGATATGGTATCCAGGTATAACGATCACAGCTTATGCAAACTGACCAGTTTTTCTTCTGGGTATTACAAAATGATGCTTTAATGACCTAATGTAGGGTGAATCACTATTGTGTTAACAAAACAGAAAATGCCTTAAACATGTTGAAGATCATACGTTTCAGGTCTGATTCCTTACATGTACCAAGTCAACACAATTGACGATAGCAATTTACCACAATGACACGCACTTCATGGTAGAGCAAGCTCTATTCGTCATTCATTAATGGCCAGGCCATTGAGGTTACTGTGCAGTGCTTTTGGCACAGCCACTTGAGTTCTTATGTGTGGCGAATGAGCCAAAAATAAAATAAGTCCTCCAAAATGAGAGCATGAAGCATCACTACTTGGGATCTTCCTGTCCTCTAACTGTTGTTGCCTTGTGAAGCTCTGATGCAACACAGTGAATAATCCTGCAGCGTTAGGACACTATGGTCAGAGAGTGTGCTGCAGCTAAGCAGCACCCCAACACAACAAGGGCACTCGAAAAATAAAGGAGAGAGATGTGGATTTGTTTTTCTGGTATGATGCAGTTGCATCAGTGCGTAAGACAATGACCAGAAGTAAAGAACATTAAGTGAGCTAGGTAGACCTATAATCATTCTTAAAATCCACATTTGATAGCTCATTGTAATAACTCTATCCATTTGTTAATTTACTATATAGACTTATGTGTGTGCAGGCTCATTGACATAACTGCTGTCTATCTAATTTTGAATAACTTTGCTGTCTAACAAAAGATCTAACTTTAGCAAAGGCTTTGAGTCTTGTGGATACTGTATAATTAGCAGACAATTGTCACTTCAAGGTTAATAAGATACTTAATTATGATTACATGTGGTGTGGAATATTATGGTGACCACAAAACATTGCTAATCAAAATTAGTTGAAATTTGCATCAGAAATCAAATTAGGACTCATTTTTGAATTTTTTGAATTTTACCATTTACATTGATACAATAAATGTAGAGATCAATATATATGATACAACTGAACTACTTGTTTGAAAGTCTGTTGTCTTTGTTTTTTGCTGCTTTACTACTCAAGACTTTGTGCTTCATGAATATGCCTTGGAGCTATAATGTATGACTTTAGGACTGATCTAGGCCCAGTAGTTCATAAAAACAGCTGTTCCTGAGTTGTGGTAACTCGTTAACTTGAAAAGAATCCAACATCAATTTGTCAGATATGCCACTGGATGATGAGTTCAGAAAGGGTGAGATGATGTTACAGGTGAGACAAAAGCTCAGAGGGTGTTCTCTGTTCCTAGTCTTCCTGACGTGTGCATTGTTGGGTTAATGAGAGCCTCTCCCCATCAGTGTAATAGAGAACAGTGGTGGCTGTCAGTTTGCACCTCTTCTTTCATGGTGCTGCGGGTCTGAACCTAATGGTGACATGAGGACTCACTCACTGCTGTAATGAGAGGACCCCATCAACGTGTCTCCTAAGTTGGATAATGTTATGAGCGGACGCACAGCTTTAGGCTTTAATGCCAGAGGATTAGATGCACTAAAGATAAATGTTACATAAGTTTGGGTGCTCCGTCTCGGAGGTCTCCAGAGTAATAAAACTCTTCCATTGAGCACGAACATGAGTCCTCTCCACATCAAAATGTCAAAGGGTAAATTGGACCTCAGGTCCAAATTAAGTTCATATTATATCATATTAAACATGCAACGTTAATTCACTATTTGCATGTAAAGATTTAAAATGCTGGGGGCGGCAGTTGGGTGGCTATGGTTTACCGTGTCCTCACCTTGACAGCATACTGAGAAAAGATCCTGTCTGCCTTTCCACTGATCTAAAATGTTAGATGGCTGTCTTTGCTTATACTTTCTTGCATTTGAAAAAGAAAACTGGGTTATACATGGTCACAACATATATAACAAAGCTTAAGGCAAAGAAGTCACCTGTTGCTTAAAGGAATACATTTTTTGCCATAGATCTAGATCTTTTTTTGTATTGCATAGCAATATTCCAAAGGACTAATATCACTCGCCAAGTGTCACATGGACTATTAAGTTAAAACCATGAATTTAACAACTGATAGAAAGTCGGAATTTGGCAAAATCACAAACAGAAAAAGGCAAAACACACTGAGAATGATGGTTGATGGTATTATAATTAGCAGGTACAATTCTGATTTCTTGACTACCATAGTTGTAATTAAAATATGACTCTTAGACAAAGTTTGTATGCTCTCTGTGATTCCCACAACTAAAATGAGGGCTGACTTTTAATAATTTCACACAGCCTCAGTCTATTTCTCACTTCTCATCCACGCGCCCACAGTGAGAGCTGTTAAAAAGGGACAGCAACTCAATAAGCTTAATCTCACACACAGCCAACGTGAATTCCAGTGGGCTACCTTGGGTGAGTGACACCCAAACACACACATATAGCTACATGGACTTTGCCATCAGTGACAATTGACAAAAAGTTCTGATGAACTTTACCCTTTTAAAGAGTAGCAGTCCAAAAACAAAAATTGCTGAACATCATCCCCTTCCACAGCCCTCCCTTTAAATCCAGCCTCTCTCAACGGAACAATGAGAGAAATGTTTGGCCTTTGAAGCCGGTGAACTGGGCCATTGAGCGCCATGCTGCAGGATCGGATGCAGTGAATTAGTGTAAAGCCTCAGCGGAGAATAAAGCTGACACAACTGCACTGCTTTGGCCTTGCTATCAGCTCCTGCCACGGAACACTGGAGCCAACCTGAAAAAACTTCAGAGTTGGGAATATATATATATAAATAACCCTTCAGCCCACACTGAAGGGTTTATTTTTATATAGACATACAGATATGGATGTGCATGCAAAGGTCGAGTTGCATTTAGAGGATAAGTGATGGGAAGTCTTGATCTAGGAAAGGAAAGAGTTCTCCAAGGGAATAATGGTTTAATCCAGAAAATTGAATACATGTAAAACTGCCATAATATGTAATTTATATGGGTAAAAAAATCCTCTGGTTGGTGCAATTAAAGATCCTCCAACATCAAAGACACTTGAGACTGCATTCAAAAAGCATTCAGAAGTTATAATGTCAGATAATGAAACCCAGAAGACAAACAATTAGCCAATATAAAAATGGTAAAAAGAAAAATAATATCTGATATTCTTGATGTCTAAGTGTCCTTGAACCCACCACTGGATGCAGTTTTCAAAAAGTCCCTGGTTTGCAAGTACATTATAACACAAATGTACTTTTACCAATACAATTACAGTGATGTAATGAACTATACATTGACATAGAGCTTAAGCAAGTAGCATGTCTCTCCAAGTTTGATTGTCATATTATTGATATATTATATGAATGGCAACCAATGGCTGCCTAAAAGGAAGCAGTACAGTATGCCATTTCTATGGCCATTTCCAATCAATGGTTTTAAAGATGTAAAAACCCCGGTACAGCCCTTTAAATAAACACAGTACATGGTCCTGGCATGTCCTCTTTACTCCAGCTCTCATGTGTAAAGAAGAGCTTCTCAGTCCAGTATTATGAATGGCATCTTGTAGCTCTCTCCAAAAAGGCCCAAAGCTAAAGGGGAAAGTGGCATCTCACCATATGCCTGTAAAAAGCACCATATGCCCCAATGGTTAATTCATTTTTCCAAGGCCACAGGCCTATTTTTCAGCATCTCAACATACCAGTGTTAACACAGCACACTTCTGAACCTTTGTTCAACCTTCAGTACTGCATGGCATTTAAAGCATGTGATTACATCTCGGACTTCCAAAATCTCTTTGCCATTTAGTATACATCTGCTGTTTGTCTCTCGTGTCTATTCTAGTGACATTACAGACGAGTGTGTGTAGGTGTGACAGCGACTGTGCCTGAGTGTGTGAAAAAGCACACAGAGAGTAAAGATAGGTCTTCATGAGTGTGTATGTCGGCGAGAAAGAGAGCAAAGCAGACGGTGTTAGTGAGAAAGCAAAGTAGAGAGCGATGCTTAGAAATAATGGGGTCTGTGATGCCACTGAGAAAAAGGGTCAGCTGCTGGTAAATTGTGGGTAAAATCAGGGCTTCTCTGGGCTCGGCTGTGTGGAATTGACAGATGGAGGATGGGTTCCCAGGGAGCCAGACCTGCTACAAATAGCTCAGTGTGCACTCTCTCCTGGGCACACGTACATGCAAACCTGAAAGGAGCTCAGAAAAAGAAGACAAGTTCTAACACATATACAAACACCCACACAGACAAATACATGGAAAACAAGTACATGGATGTTCTACAGTGATGCTTTAAGACTACTCAAGTAGGCTTCAATTAACCTTTGGCTTACGCAATGGACAAGGAGACGCACATACAACCAGAGAGTGGTATGAACTTGTCATCATCATCCTCGCGTCTCTGTACTACATGACAAGATGTGATCTGGTTTTTGGCTTGGTATGACTTTGTTTGATTTAATGTCCTGAGCACAATGCCGTGACCAGTCCCCTTCTTTGTACTAACTTTGAGTGATCCACAGGAACTGTCCAATCACATTGTACTTGAGCCATCAAGGTTAGAGGAACAGAGAGGAGGGAACACATACAGTAGCTCTGATGAAATCAGGTTGTCCCTGCTGACTCTGAACTGCTCCCTCTGTCCTTGTTCTGCCATTTACAGCAGAAATGCAGGGGATTTCATAGATTATCAACCAGTTTAATTAGAACTACATGTCCTTTTTGTACGTCCATTCCCCCATTTTCTTTGCTCTAAAGCTTGACAAGGCTTTATAATCATAATGATAAAACACCCTCTATTAGTCTTTTATTGGATGCTTAACAAGCAGTCCTCCATTCAGGTGGTCGTGCCTGCATAAAATTAATGAGCTTGATGCTTCGAAGGTTTTTTTGCTGCGTGAAACCAGCTCTAAAAATATCAGCATTGAAAACAGAAAGGGAGTCCAAGAGCACCTGAATACATAATCTGTTGAGCAGAGAGGTTGAATTTGTGTCATGCGTGACAGTATCTGTTATAATGAACTGCGCCAAGACACAGAGTCACACAGGAAAGAGGAGGCACAAACGGAACATCAGGTGACCGGCCATCTCTACATCTAAACATTACCTCATTTAGTCGTAACATTGTGTTGAAGCTCTCTGTGACTTAAATAAAAACAAAAAACCTACGTTTTCTCATAGACATCAAGTGTTTTGTGTGGCTGAATTTAAAGTATCTGAATGGTTCAAATCCTAAAATGAATTGACGAGGAAACGACCTTGCTTTGCACTTATAATTGTTTTTAAACATCACGAAGAGTTGATTACAGTGCTCAGCATCATGTGTTGCATTTGTTCACAGTACAGCAAATTACATTTTAAAACTGTATTAAATCAACATGCAATAGGTAATTCCATGCGCAATGTTTTTTTTTTTTTCACAAAAGGGATTCCTGTTTGTGGCACTTCATAAAACAAGTGGTGTTGTTTTCTGCATAGGTGTTGAGTGTGTTTTTATTACTTCTAATTGCTGGTGTTGATGAAGGGGCGATATAGCCAGAATCTTCTCGATAATGATATATATGACGATAGAGCATGTTTTCAGGTAAGTCAATAAATAAAGTCTATATAAAATAAGTCTATATAAATAATACACATTTGGTATACTCCTGTGTGAATCAAATACTTTTCTTGTTTTATTAAGAACTTCAGTGCAAAATTAACATAATGTGCAATGATCAGAACGTAAAGTGTTGTCCAAATGACGTAAATATTGCTACTGATTTTTCAACATTGCGTTAGAAACGATGTCGAAAAATATATAGGAGAAGACATTTTTATATCGTTTTGGCGCATATCATCATATCACCAAGCCCTAGTAAAGGGGAGAGGTGAAAGTATTCAGATTGGTGAATTAAATGCAGCAATGCCACAATGTAAAAATACTCCATTACGAGTAAAGGTTCTGCATTCAGTATTGGCAGCTAAATGTACCTTTTGCAGAATGACCCCTTATGGAGTGTTATATTATTATTATTATACAGTAATAATACTGTATACATACTATATAATACTGTACTCATTACAATTATTATTACCGATGTATTATTATTTAAGGAGCATAACAATGTTGTAGCTGGTTGAGCCAATTTGAACTACTTAATGTACTGTTATATAAGCTGTCATGATGTTTTCTATATACAATCTTAAATATGCAGAGTATGTAGCTCTCAGATAAATGTAGTGGAGTACAATGTAAAATACTTGCATCTGAAATGATGCGGCATACAAGTAGAACATGTCCTCAAAAGGAAATTCTTCAGTATAGTGCCTCAAAACTGTAATGAAGTAGAGGACGCGACTAAATGTACTTCCTGAAAGGGAGGGAGACGAGAGCGTTTGATCACTACAGGGATGCTCTGTCGTTTGGGCAGAGGTCAGGGTTAGTGGAGGGAGATGTGGCTGTAAGGACACTGGATCCTGAGCCGATTAATTTTCTCACCCCCAGGGTATCAGTGGAAAGGCAGACAGGATCTTTTCTCAGTATGCTGTCAAGGTGAGGACACGGTAAACCATAGCCACCCAACTGCCGCCCCCAGCATTGCACCGCACAGCACATTAGGTAATGAAACTCTTGTGAAAAGCTAGGATGCAAGTTTGGAGCGAGGTAAAAAAAAATATATAATTGGTTTCGGTCTGTATGCAAAGATTCTTTCTATCTGACATTCATCAGGTGATTTAAAAACCTGAATGATTCAGAAGGCGAAGACAATGTCTTACACTGACTCAATTTCAGTAATTAACCCATAACCATAACTAAATGTGCTTATGTTGCTGTCACACACACCCTTGTGTCACTCGCCACCACAAACCGGCATCATTGGAGCATGAATGCTCAGATTTATCCTGTTTATTAAATTGTAGCCAGTCTGACGGTGAAAACTTCATTGATCTAAACAACTACAGTAGTTATTGCATAATGAGGCATAAAAAGCTTATACGACGGTGGCTAACAAGAGGTTACATTTATGCCTCAGTGAATAATACATTCTTACAATTTACATGCCAACACTTGTCTGACAGTCACCACAATAGATGCAAAGACAGTGCTCAAAACTTTGTCACATGGCAGTTTTCTATAAATGACTTTTTGCTAAGTTTATTGAAATTCATTATTTTCACAAGTGAGTTAAGAATTATTGCTCTGGTTCCAGCGGTTTACAGTGATTTGAGCATTAATTTAGACGTGGTTAATCTGTAATATGTTGTATGTTTAAAGTGTCCTAATATACTATTTTAACGAACACCTAGAGCCAATAAAAGACATTGCCTGTTACTTGGTTATCCTATTACCTAAGTCAAAGCAGAATGGAGGATACATCGCATGAGTGTAGGATAAGATATGAGTGATGTTATAAGGTGTAGTTGGGATGGCCATCAGATCAAACCGCCATCATTGTCCATTTCCTGGACTCAAAGTAGCACCAGCCACCCTGAGTGAGTTGGAGAGAAAGAGAGCTATTAAGTGCAGCTGTACGAGTCATTATGTAAAAGCATTAACGGTCTCTGTCCTCACATACCATGGCTCCTGTAATAGTGTAGTCGGTGTTGTGGAATGTCTTACTATGGTGTTGTTTTCTTGAAAAAAATCCATCTTCACAGTATCAAACCTGGCTGGTAATCAACTGTGGATCTGGCAAACAAACTTGACGAGGGTTTATTTTTCTATTTCCTAATGCTTCCTTAAGGTGTCGGGGGATAAGCAGCAGACAGAACAGTCAGTGGTTTTGCATTGGCCCTAATGTCTAGCAGCCACATGCTGGCGATAGTGTCCATGACAGGTGTGTTTTGTTTATTTTTGTGCAATTCTAACTGATCTCAGCCCCACAAACTGCTTCATATGCCCTATTAGTCCTGACTTTATGATCAGGCTGAGCAGTGAAGTTTATAAAACTACAATAGCAGACCATGAACCTGCATTACACTGATGCACAACAAAAGGTTTGTATGTGAACATAAACAATATGTGTACTTTATTATATATGTTTCAGCAAAATTGGAACTTGCTGTGGGCATCACTACTAGTAAGAAGCCACTCAGCATCATAGTCTAAGTAAAACCACTTTATGTGGCATTGCAGCAATGATATGAAAACAGTCAGCTCTAAATGAAAGAACACAGAAACACCTCCTGGGAAGTTTTTAAGTTTGAGTAAGATGTTATTTTCCACTCTCCAACCCCCCCCCCCAACACACTCCAAAACATACTCCACGCTAAACAACAGACAGCTAGGCCAAAGAACAAAAGTCCTTTTTACAACTATTTCAGCCAGTGGGCATACAGTAATATCACATTCCTAATCCCTGCTGACAAGAAATGAAGTTGCAAAATGAAATGAACAGGAATGGCTCCAAAGCCTGAAATAACTGCATCAGACAGAAGTCTCAGAGAATAATGTAATTGGAGTGCTTAGTGACAAGACGAGCAGGGAGGGAGGGAGGGAGGGGGAAAGATCAGAGCTTGTCTGAGCTTCCACACAATAAAAAGACACATTAGTGTGGGACAAAATGACTTGTTAAGATGAGAGGTGAAGAGGCAAAGGAAGGTTCAGTGACAGTATGTAGCTGTGGTTTTAAAGAATCAAAATGACAGAGGGTAGTTTTCATTTATCAAATACTTCAATATAAATGTATTAACAATCTTTAATAAGGTGCAATAAATGAGTGTGACCAAAGTCATATCCAATCTTTTAGGCTAATCTATCACTTTCAAATAACTCCCCAAATTAATCTTTTACCTAAATTAAGAAAATACACATGCTGATTTCATTAACTTTACACATTACTAACACAGCACATATTTCATATGCATTTCCCTTTGTGTGTCAAAACCCTTTAGATGCCATTTCTTGATTATAATGGAGAGAGATTGAGCTGTCAGCAGCAATGAGTCAACAGAGCTCCTGTGCAGTGTCTGCCTTAGGCGAGCGACATTGAAAAGATGAAAGGCCACCATCCTTCTTATAACCAGAAAGATTGTGAAAAGTTTATTCTTAGAGCCCTGCTGATTAATGCAAATTACACCTTTCTGCATAACTGGCAGGAGCGGAGAGATCACACTATCTCCAACTCTCGTTTTACATCACTTTCTCTGCTCAGCTGCGTTTATGACCTCAGTGTGACACTTCTTTCTCCCATTTCCACATTAAGGACCCTATTTTAACGATCTAAGCACACGGCGTGAAGCGCATGGCGCAGGTGCGTTTAGGGCGTATCCAAATCCACTTTTGCTAGTTTGACGGCGGAAAAAAGGGTCCGTGCGCCGGGCGCATGGTTCAAAAGGGTTGTACTTAGTGTCTCCATTAATCATAGGTGTGTTTTGGGCGTAACATGCAATAAACCAATCAGTGTCATCTCCCATTCCCTTTAGAAGCCGGGCGCGTTTGTACCTTGGCGCACTGTTGTTATGCGGATTTTCACCGTAATATTTTTATTTGTAATCTTTTGCATGTTTGTGTGCTGCTGCGCTTCCCTGTGTGTGTGTAACAAGCATAGTGTGCACGCACTGTGCATACAGTAAGCCCAGGCGCATTTGACTAATGTGCTGTTAAAATAACAATAAAATGCTGCACTATTGACTTTAGACCAGGTTTTTGCTGGTAAATGGTGCGATCACTTCCCGCTGCCTCAAGATAGCAATACAGCAAGAATTCACCTGAACACACCTCCCTGTAAGACCAGCACGCCCATGGGCGCAGGTGCATTTGCTATTTAAACGACGCGGGCGCTGGATGGGAAATTGACAACTGCGTCGGTCTTTGCGCTGCGCCGGGTGCAAGATAGGGCCCTAAATCTGTATTTCAAACATCCCATATACATATGTTTTGGGGATTTTCTTTCACTTAAACTATGGCTAAGGGCTGCATCATTTCCTTCGTGATGTTTTTGCCAATCAATAAATAATTTCTTTTTTGAGTTTCTAAATTAATAATTTGAATTATTCCCCTTAAAAGACAGAGTACTGCATGGAGGCATTCTAGTTCAAATGCTGTAAAATGGCCGGATTAGAAGCCAATCAAGCACAGCTCCACATGTAGTGTTAGTTTAAAACTAATTTATTAGCATACAATAATTTACAATGTGCCCATTTGAGCAAGATCAAATTTGGATTTCAAGATCAAAGATTTAATTCCTATATTAACTCTTTAACTGCTTCTCATATATATTCAAATATGGTATACCTGTAGCCATGGAAGCGGCAGTAAATCCCACTTAGCCATCTCCCTGGGAGGCAGAACCCTCTCATTTAGACACACATGCAAAGGATATGTGAGCTGCCACCTGTGATTATGGTGCAGTTACATAACAAGGTTTACAGTCTGGATGTGTGAACCTTGTGATCTACTGTTCTACAGGCTTGCAGCGCCACGGTGTCAAAGCCTTACATTGTGCAGGAACGAGTACGGTACCTGTTGCCGACACAGACCGAGAGGCGCTTGAAAAGGACGCTTTGAGCTCCATTAGTTGATGTCCTCAGCCAAACACAATAGCCTGGTGATGATCACACACAGGCTATTGCAAATCACCCTCAGAAGTCTGAAATCAGAGGCTGCCAGGGAGAAAGAATAGGAGTGCAGAGAGAGAAAAAGGGAAAAAAAAGAGAGAGGGTTCCTGCACTGATGAATCACTAGTGATAAAGCTGGGGCTGAGCCAGTATGGCTGTATTTAGAAACTTCTCACTCTTTTCTCCCCCCCCCCCCCCCCCCCACTAATTGTCATCTCTTTTAGCATTTGACTGATGACTGGCTCTCTGAAAAGACGTGAGAAAAGGGAAGCAGGCACTCAGCTCTTAGGGTAATGTCACACTTTGAAGCTGTCAAGGGTAACGCAATGCAGAAAAAGCTACAGCTTCCTCGCACAACTGAAGGCAAGAACTAGAGACACTGAAGAATCTTTTAGAGATACAAGCATGGTGACACATCAAGACAATAATTCTCTGTTAACGCTGAAAACAACTCTTCCATGCGAGTTAACAGTGTTTTCCTAGAAGAACAGCATTACAGAATGTGATGAAATAAGAGAGCTGACTAAAAGAGTGATTGGCATACTTCAGTTTCAATTCCTCTGACACAGGAGTCCTGGTGTGGTGAGACTGCCAGACTGTCAAACACACATGCACACAAGCACAGACATACATCCTCGGGTCAAACGTTGTTGATTAGTCTTTGGTGACAAGTGTGAAAGGCATCAGTCTGCACTGAGATACAGCATCCAGCGGTATGATATCTTGATACACTCTGCACAGCACACATAGAATCTTTCATTATGGCAGTCAACTGTTGCAAGTCAAAAAGATATATGAAGATTTGCCCCGGTCATGTCATGGCTGTGCAACAATCAATATTCTCACCTGATGCTGCAAAGGCTCCGTGAATTTGCTTTATTCTAAACGAATAACCTCACATTAACAAGCTCTTTTCTATGAAGGTAAATGGTAGGATAACATCACTTATCTTAGAGTAAAAGCAGAGCAGATGGACTAAAAAAGGCAGCAAAGTCTGGGCTGTTAATTTTATGTGGGAAGTCATTGTGAAAGCCTTTCATCTGCATAATGTTGCTTCCATTTACTTCTTATTAAGATCTGATCAAATACAATGGTGGATTGTCTGCTTGTGTTCTGAATGATACATCTGTGCATCAAGTTGCTGTCAACTGGTAGTGCCATGATGTGGGAGGGAGGAAGAGAGACAACAAGAGAGAGTAGAGGAGAAAAGAGAGAGGGAGGGAGGCTGCAAATGGCAGCTTCTGTGACACCACTGGAGGGAGGGAGAGACAGAGAGGAGAGAGGGCGGGAGAGAGAGAGAGAGAGAGAGAGAGAGCGAAGAAATTGTCAGAGGGAGAGAGTGTGAGAGTGAGAGAGAGAAAGAGAGAGAGAGAGAGAGCAGCAGTCCAACTAGATCAGATTGCAAAAGATTGATAGAGATAGCTTTTCAGTTAATAAGGAGTGGGTGAATATTGTACAGTTTTATGGCAAATGTGAAGGAAAGACTTCATAAAGATGAAGGATGAGCAGAAGACCAGCTGAAGAAATTGCCGCAGAAAATGGAGATACAAAAACCTTAATTTTCACTGGGATAATCCTCTTTAAACGTGTCGTACCTGTTTTGCACGTCCGGCACTGACTGAGCAAAAGTGATTTGGCCCAAGGTTCTGGTGTGATTCGGCCTGGTGCGTTTCATCTGCGCTCGCAACAGCACCTGAAAAGGAGAGAGACAAGAGTTCAAGCAAGGATGAAGAAATTCAAAGGGGGTCTGTGCCTTGTGCTGAAGATGGTGGAGTGGTTTTCTCCAGTATTAGAGTAACACACAAGAAAGGAGCAGCTGCGGTGGCAGATGCAAAGAATGCCTCAGTTTGGTTAATACTGACACTGGGAGAGAAGAAACCACCTTTTGCTTCTGCAGCCTGGGGGAGGACAGGTAGAAATAAAGGTAAGAGAAGGACAAAAAAACTTCACCTCAAACTTTCAGCCTGATTGTCACGTCAATATTTGTTCAGATGTCACTGGTCTGTAGTGTTATAATGTACAGTATACTCTCAAGCATTCCCTTTGGAGCACATCCACAGTCATGTTGAAATGACACATCTAATACTATAGATTCACATTCACGTTTTTCTTTTTTTAAACAGTTGTTCAGAACCGGTAAAACTGGGAGAAAATGTATGAAAAGTGCTTAAATTCCATGACAATTCATCTGATGTAAACAAAAGCAACACAAATTAAAGCTGAAAGTCATTGCTGTAGTCTCGTTGTTTCATTTCAATACCACTGTGCTGTAGAACAGAGCTAAAACAGCAAATCATGTGTTACTGATCACACACTTACAAGTGCACAGTATATAGCTTTACTACAGCAGAAGCCATTCTGTAGAATACAGATACACACATATTTTAAATGATGTTGATTTTCCCACCCTAAGACTCATGCAGGGGTTAATCCCCGTTAGTCTTTATCTTAGATTTTTGAATGGCCAAGAAGGCCATGCTAGCTACATTTCAGTTTGTTTGTTTGTTTGTTTGTTTTAACCCTTTAGGAGCTGGGGGCCTCCCAGGGTAAAAAAAACAAAGAAAGAAAAGAAATGTAACTAGAAGAAGAAGATGATGTTTGAGTCTAAAGTAACGTGGGATTTATCTCTACATTGTCTTGATCCATATCAGAGCTTGTTCACTAAGACAGGGGAGGATATAAATGCATTATATTGCGGTGCAATAGAACTGCTGAAATTATGAAATAATCAACTGTTGACTCAACAGAAAATGAATTGGTGAAAATGAACTGACAATTTATAAAAAAAAAGCCACAAAACGTTCTGGAGAATTGCTGCTTTCCTATATGTTGCTTATCCTTGATTATCCTGAATAATATCTTTAAAGACCAAGAATCAGATAAATATAAGCAATTTGAAATCTGGTACACTGTAATGGGAATTTGTCGTTACTTTTTAGATATGATAATCTAATTAATGACGGAAATGAAATTAATTTTGTTTAAAAGGCATTCAATAGACTATAATAATAGACTAATACAATTATTTTAGGCCTGGACGATAGTGCAACCAGTAGAATCACAAATTCAGTCAATGTAAACAAACACTCATTTCTGCATTACATCTTCCCAATTCAACTTCAATAAACATCTTAATAACAAATGCCCTGATACCTAACCACAGCATGTCAGATAGCATAATGTTACTGGTGGACAGACATGAGCAGGTATTAATGGATAAATGTGTTGCTTCAGGTATTGTACTTTTCTATCAGTGTATGAAGAAATCACTGATGTGAGAGTACAAAAGAGACAGAGAGTAAAGAGAACGAAGATTATGCAGCACTGCCTGACAGTTCAATGACCTCATCCTGCTTTTCATCTCAGCTTCGTTCGGATTGATTCACTTTTAGTATCCAAAAGGGATAGTTAGCATGCAGTAGTACACACTGAAAGCCTCCACACAAAAAAAACTACAGTAATATCAATCTTCTTGTATGACTTAATAACATATAGCAGTACTGTATTAAAAGTAATGTATCTAAGCTTGTGAGCTCTAACCAACAGGTGTCACTTAAAATTGGAAATTATAGAGTTCCGTTTTAATATGGGTGATTCAGCCTTTGTGAATGGGTACAAGTGATTAAACAACTGCACAAATAAAGATCAAAAAAAGCCCAGTGAGAAGCTCACATGTGGGAATGATCAATCAATGGGAACCAGGTGTTTGAAAGGTGGAAAAGCTACAGGTGCAGCTAGCAAAAAATCTACAGATTTAGTTCTACTTGCATATAATATACCAGCTGTTATAACAATGTGAGAAGCTGATTCATTTTTTTTTTTATCAACACCTCTCTCTACATCCACCTGAGATTGCATCTCAGCACAGGGGATGGCCTACATACCGGATCCTACAGTCTCCAGGGTTGGTTACTGTCTGGTTCTAACATATAGGTCTCTTTACTAGTAGTTAAACCATGAACAGCCTTCGAAATGACAAAGTGTCAGTTATTGCATTATATTTGAAAAGAAAAACTGTGAGCTAGTTTGTATAACACACTGTCAATCAGACAACATCGCTGCATGGTAAAGTGGTGTTACTTTCTACAGGAAAATACCTGAAGGTTACTTGAGACGAGATGAGTTCCGCGTGGTGAGCTATAGGAAAATACAATGACATCTGAGCCTCGGCTCTTCCTTCACAATGGCCTTGGGAGGTGGGCCGGGATCCGTAGTGGTTGAGCTCAGTTTCCTGCATGCTTGTCTTGAGATGAAGTACCCTCTCCCACTACACCTCATTGTTCCCCCCAATCCCTTCCATTATTTTGCACATCCAATTACTCATTCTATTCATCTTGATCAGCAGTATCATCTCCCCTAGTCATTCCTCTTAACTCCTCAAAAACACACACAGCAGACAAAGTCACAAAAGGTTATAGGTTTTCATGAAATTACTGGCTCTGGTGGAAATCATTTTCCTTGTCCTGCCTTATGAATCAAAGAGTCGTGTATACTAAACTCAAAGTGTTTTAACTGCAAGACAAGATAATATAAATTCAACGATACACTGCTAATGGCCTCTCTCTAAGCTCTCATTTCATGCAGCTTCTCGTATAAGATTTGATGATCCCAATATAAACAAAAAGGTCAGGACTGGAACCTGCTATAATTTCCACACTGATCGACATGTCTCTCAATACATAAACTAACACTGGACAACAACTATATCTACACAGCTTTAACAGCAGCAGTAAGCTTATATTTAGTTGTTACTTAGTTGTTCCAGTGTTTGAAAAAAACTTAATTTGTGGGTAATAGCATAATAATTTGGTAGTAATTTAAGTGTGGGGCTACCCCTTACAGGTCCATTACAGGTTCGCTTACATTGGTAAAACAGCACTAAAGCAGTTGTATATATACCAAATAATGTTTATTTTTCAACTATACAACCAGGTTTTCAATTACAAGTTAGTATGCTCTACCTGTAATTACTGTAATATGGCTAAATACTGTAACTACCAATTGCCCCTTTAACTTCTAATTAATTTGAAATGAGGCAATTATGATTTATAGCTATTGAGCTGTCACTAGCAGTTGCTTAATCTAATCAAAAAAAAGTCAAACTTTTTGGCACAGTAAAGACTACTGTCAAATCCAAGTCAAAGAGCTGGTGACAAGCACCATGTACAATCAAACCTTACATGCACAACCTCTCAGAGGGACAAACTGATTTAAAGAGCTTCCAGTGTAGCAACAGCAAAGGCTTTTTGCATGGGTTGAGACTCTAAGGCACTTATCGAATGACTCCACGGACGCAGGGAGGGGTTTTACTTTCATTTGACCAATTCACTGGACACCTGACACTGTACTACTGCAGTATGATATGGAGACTGTGCACCGTGTAGGGCCGCTCAGGTCATGCGTGTAGTAAGATGTATAATGCGAAATGCTGAGACGACTTTCAGGCTTAAGATTCATCTCAACTATATAAGACAGTCAGTGTGGTTACTATGCCATACAGCCAAGCCCACCTGCCACTACACAGGTGAGCCACTGAGCAAATATAGCATACCTAATACTAAATACCTAAATAATTACTATTTTTAGCATCAACAGCTAAGCTTTTGGGAATGTAGTGATAAAATAGAACGCAACACTTAGCTACAGTATATTTTTCTGATACAGGTATGTGTTTGACCTCTAAGGGAACGTTTTAAGATTGTGCATGAGGTAATCTGGCTCCAAGAGAACCCTTCACCTGAAAAAGTGTGAGTGAAAATGGAATTAGTGTGAGTGAAAATGGAATTAGTATGAGTGTGGGGCAGACGGCAGGTCATCCGGGATTTGGGAATGCACATGAATGAACTGTTAAGTCTTCAGGGCCCAAATCAGGCCAGCATACACAAAACGGATGTGGCCAGGCGATAAAAGCTGTCTGCACCCAGAGGGGCCTCTGTCCAGCCCCAATGGGCATAACTCCTTGGGCCTGAGGCTCAACATCCAGCGCAGGGGCCAGGTTATTTGCTGCCTGACCGAGACAATTATTTGACAGCCGTACTGACATATTGCAGATTCATTACATTCAAAACTAATACATATATTATCAAGTGTATGATTGTATGTGTGAGTCTAAATATTCTTGTAAGATGAAGTTCCAGAATGTGATGACAATAAATATGTAACACAGGGCATTGCACAGGGGATAAATGTACTACCTACTTGTATGGAGCACCATGGTAAGGTGCTATAAATTTACTGCATCCTCAAAACATCATTAATAATCCCGAAAATTGTACAGAATGGGGTCATATAAATAGTGCTTTGCTCTCCATCCCTGTACGCAGCATCTGGAATTGCATGTCCATGGAATCAGTGGCACACATAGATATCCCCAAGGAGTATGTTTAAATACACACACAACCCCCTTTCCCCTAGCAAAGGTATTGTAGTGAAAGGACAATGGCAAACTCAGACCACAAAAGAAACAGAAGAGCGCAGATTGTTGCATGTGTGATGACTGCATGGCATGCTGCTGATAAACTATAAATACAACTAAGACGTGATGAAAAACCTAACGTGGTAGGCCTAAAAAAATTACAGCCCTCCTCATTTTATAAAACATCTAACCAGATACGAGTAGTGACTCACATGATGGTCAATTTTTGCGTTATAGAATAATAAACATCTGGTAGGTGATGACTTAGTTTGTCTCCACTGCCAACCTTCTTCATAATTTGAAAGAGAAAAGCACAGGAAATGTCATGTGACAGAAGTGGATCGGCTGTGAGGCCAGCTCTTCACTTACCGAGCTGACATCAAAAGACACGAGGACCCTTCAGTGAGACCCAATTGGATACTGAGTCGTGATGTTTAAAGAGAGCAAGAAGGCGAGGAGAAAGAGTGTGAATAACTGACATAACCGGTACTATGATACTAACACTATAAACCTTGTCCTGGAAAGTAGGACAGGGGGAAAAGTGTTCTTACAAATCATAACAATGTTGACCATACGGTAAAACTTTACTGTTAATGCAATTATTATAATCCCTATAGTTTCCTATTATACTCATTATCAAAGTTTGACAAACTTATTAGAAGCTGGTCTTCTGTTGTCTCCTGACTTTTACTGCATTAGTATATATACTAAACAAGCGACCACATTAAATACATGGTAAAATAGTCAGTCATACAACATCAAGTTAATCTAATGCAGGTTTATCTAGAATATCAAACAAAACAAAAAAACATATTTTTATTAAAATAGAACATGTAGTGATGATGGTGACTTTGTCGATTGTGCTCTAACAGACAGAAATCGCATTCAGTAAAATTATCTATTAATATCAGTGGTCTGTTTTTTGGGCCAGTAGCAAAACTTTTAGAGTATTATGTATGTTTTATACTGTTTTTGTCATTCAGTCTCCTAAAGCTTTCATGGTTGTTCTTTGGTGATGTTTCATACACAGGTATGGTGTGATTTGACCATTATGTCACAGAAAGACACTCACATTGTTCTCCTCTCCTGACATTCCATACAGGGATTGGATTAACGTGCAAGGCTCCCACCCATCTCCCTATCTATGACTCCCTAAATCAAGCTGTGAGGGCCTCAATCACTCCAGGCCTGCCTTTCTGCTCTGACCCTGCACCTGGAAGCGCCGCCAGGAGCATGAGTGTGGGGAGGCTTAACCGCTACAGCATTGTGTCATCTGAGGAAGAGGGCCTTCGCCTCACTACCATGCATGGCATGAACGGCTTTGGCAATGGCAAGATCCACACACGCCGCAAGTGCCGCAACCGCTTCGTCAAAAAGAACGGCCAGTGCAATGTGCAGTTTGCCAATATGGAAGATAAGTCGCAGCGCTACTTGGCCGACATCTTTACCACATGTGTCGATATTCGCTGGCGATGGATGCTGGTAGTCTTTACTCTTGTGTTTGTTGTCTCCTGGCTGGTCTTCGGTTTAGCCTTTTGGGTCATTGCTTTGCTACATGGAGATCTGGATAATCCCGCCGGAGACGATAACTTCACTCCATGTGTCCTACAGGTCAATGGATTTGTGGCTGCCTTTCTATTCTCCATTGAAACACAATCTACCATAGGTTATGGCTATCGCTGTGTGACTGAAGAGTGCCCAGTGGCTGTCTTCATGGTGGTCTTCCAGTCCATAGTGGGCTGCATCATTGACTGCTTTATGATTGGAGCCATCATGGCGAAGATGGCGAGGCCGAAGAAGCGAGCACAAACACTGTTGTTTAGCCACAACGCTGTCATTGCCATGCGGGATGGAAAGCTGTGCCTCATGTGGAGGGTTGGGAACCTTCGCAAGAGCCACATTGTAGAGGCCCATGTCAGGGCACAGCTCATCAAACCTCGGATCACTGATGAGGGGGAATATATTCCTCTAGACCAGATAGACATTAATGTGGGCTTTGATAAAGGCCTGGACAGGATTTTCTTGGTTTCACCCATCACTATTTTCCATGAGATAGATGAGGAGAGCCCCCTATTTGGGATCAGCAAACAGGACTTGGAGACAGCAGACTTTGAGATTGTTGTCATCTTGGAGGGGATGGTTGAAGCCACCGCTATGACCACACAGGCTCGCAGCTCCTACTTGGCCTCGGAGGTCCTTTGGGGTCACCGTTTCGAACCAGTCTTGTTTGAGGAGAAGAACGTATACAAGGTGGATTACTCTCACTTTCACAAAACCTACGAGGTGCCGTCCACCCCCCGCTGCAGTGCCAAGGACATGGTGGAGAACAAATTTTTAGTCCCCAGCTCTAACTCCTTCTGCTATGAAAATGAGCTGGCCTTCCTAAGCCGCGATGACGAGGAGGAGGATGTAGGTGGTGGGAACAGGGGACTGGCCAACCTCAGTCCAGACCGAAACAGCCGACATGAGTTTGAACGCTTACAGACCACCAGGGTGCTGGATCAAAGGTCATATCGTAGAGAGTCGGAAATATGACCTCTACCCATTGACCCTGGGTTAACTTTCAATAACTTTATCCAAGGGTAAAAATGCAGAACAATGCAAAGTGCCATAGGAAAAGCTGACTACTGTGAAAGATTGGAAAATAAATAAGACAACAGTAAAAGGGACTTAACTGGAAGAAATGGGGAGAAACAACAGTACACAGCTTAGAAAATTGTGGTAAGGAATGTCTACAATCAAGGAAATCAAGGCTAGGAAAAGACCTTCTTCCTTAATTGAAACTTGAATCTGAATGGTCATTTTGAGTTGAGTGTTCAATGATGCATCAAAAACTATTATGACAGAACCTTATAATCAAGTCTTAGGTGTAAATACATTACTTAGTTAAGTTATGTTTCGTGTGTTGTATCAGTTTCCAAAAACACTTCAAAAAAATAGAAATTGCTATTTAAACTTGCTACAAGGCTACTCTTAAGCTCTCCTTGCATTGTTGTAATTTGCTGGACCTGCGTTCAGTGACACATTGAAAATCCGTGCACTGCAGCGTTCAGATGCAACGAGCCATGAAAAAACATCTGACCGTGAGCCACTGAGAACGACAAAATTCAACACCTTCATTTTAGTATTGGTGTGATCCCAAAATCTACCAATGTAGGGAGAGTAGGCAAAATTGATTGCACTATAAAGAACATAAAGGAATATGTTGAACAGAAATTAAATTGTTTAGAGGAACAGTCTATTTATAATCTTTTAATGCCTCATATTTTAACCTTATCTTAAATGCAAACATCTTACAAGCCACCAACATCATGATTTGGCTGCACTGGCTTACACATCATGTGTCAAAACATAAGCACAAATGGTAGACTGTCTTAAATTAGCATTTTGTATTTCCATAAAACATCTTTTGTTGCAGGATACAGGCTGCAATATCCAAGGATGTATTGATACAATTAATAACTTAATAGCAGCAATTTGTAACTCCACAAAGGAATGCATCTTAAAATGTACCTTTACTTTCACAACTTGAAAAATGATCTAATAAACTAAGTTACTAAAACTAAAACTTGTATGTTGGTAGTTAAATTTATAAATAAGTTTTAAATTGACCACAGTAATGTTTTTGTCCTTAAAAATGAATCTATGCATATTGTTAACAGTATCAGGGGCCAGAAATCCTATTCAGTTCTGTGTGAGATTAAATTCTTATGACATTGCTTTAATCAATACCTAATGCTTAACGTGAAATTAAAAAAAAGAAGATAATTAAATAGTAGCTGTTATGTTTATCAAAGAAATTGATAGTCAACATTTCACATATCGCTAAAACCTTTAAAATGTACACAGGAAGAATGCAAGAATGAAAATTATTTCTAACCATCCAACATGCATCCATTCCAAATGCTAAATGAGCATGCATTATAAGGGCAACTGTGTCTAGAACACTTTGCATTATGCTAGTAGGGTTAGAATACTCCAAATGTGTTAGTCAACTTTAGCTGGCCCTACATTCCTATCCATTTTACATCCAAAGTGAGTAGATTTAACTGCTCTTTACGTTGTTAATAACAGAGTCAATCGCTGTTTCAAATTGTACCTGGGTAATAGACTAATGACAACATATTATTTAATTAGTATATGACAAATGTATCCTTTAAAGAATGAAGTGAATGTGTGCAAGACAAAACTTGGCTACAAACCTGTTATCCCTTTCATTGCTGTCCAAACAGATAAACATGAACAACAGTAAAACAAAATAAAGAAGAAGAAAATAGCTTCCTCCTTCACTCCTCACATTGATTCCTCTGGCATTTACAAACACCACATACTGTAGACAGCTACATTTATTTTAGCAATATGCTAAATACGATGAGACACTGGACCAAGGTCTGAATGGAAGCAATAAAAACTGAAGCACACCTTTCTGAATTCATTTTATTAAGCATCATTTTAATGATTCTCTTGTAATTTACTGAACATGCATATTTATATTATTGATTCAAAGATAACAAGTGAAAGAAATGGTGTGAGAATGACCCTGCATTATTTAGTTTGTATTGTACTTGTATGAATATAAGTTCTCCGATTTGATACCAAAGTAATGAGTGCAGCTGAGACTTAAGTTTTGAAGTGATTGTTTCCAAGGTAATGTTCCAAAAACAGTGCAGACTGATCTTAAAAAATGGATATCATATTCCAAAAAGGTGTTTGAGTCTCCAGTTTGCTTTACAGATTTAAATAATCCCTAAAAGAAATGGCATTGATAAAAGCAAATACCTGTTCAATAAGTTAAAACCAAAATCAGCTAAAGATTTAAGTTGTAGTTATAGATTCAATCATTTACCATTACTATATACAGTACTTTAAGAGAGACACAATTATAATGCATGAATACCTTTTTTTTTCCTTTGGCATGGATAATAACACTTACAAATGATCCCTTATTCTAGATGCCTAGTCAGAATGTATCAGTTAAAGTACCTCAACATGTTTATGTTGTCACAAAAAACAGTTTATCTATTACCTCACTAAAACATAGCTGTAATGTCCCTGTGGAACAATTTTAGTTAACTTTTAAACATAGAAGATTACATATGTATTAAGAAGGAAACCTACAGGATACGGTGAAAAACTACAACATGAAAACACAGAGGAGAACCATTAAGTGGTCGTTATGTTGGTCACAATGACTAATATTTTACTAATAGTCATTGACTCAGTATTCATGGTTATAGGTTGTTTTTTTGGAAAATTGTGGGATGTAGTAAAATATAAAGAGCATTTTGGCTAATAAGTGAAGTGTACCCAACCCATAACATTTATTATGCTCATTGCCTTCTGGGAAGGTTCTATCCACTGATGTGTGAAGCCTCTGCACCTACTCAGTGGTTTAAAAAAAAAAGAAGAAAAAAAAAAAAAAGGTGAAGCATTTCTACTGAATAATTATTTTGGAGATTGTTTTAGCTTTGATGTTGACCTGAGCCCTTAAAAAAGTATACACACGTTTTAGCTCAATATAAAAGTTTATAGTGTAAAAAGCATAGAAACATAAAAAGTATAATAGGGAGCAGCCAGGCTGAACAAACCTGCTTATTTTTATACAAAGTTCTTTTTGATAGAATACAGCAATCAATATTTATCTGTTTTTATCAGAATACTACAATGAAATCACTATCGAGAGGCAAAGATATGACTCTTGTCTCACTTTTCAATGATTTAATTTCTGTTGTTTCATTTCAGCACAGATCATGATTAAACAGGTATTTCTCTTAAAGGGATGATTGGAAAAACCTTTGACCTCTGTAGAAGTCTTCCTATGTCCAGCAAAATGTCTACTGGGCTTTTGATTTGAATTCAAAGTCATTTAAATTATTCAATTAAAAACTAACTGTGAAAAAAAAGTTGTTTTCATCTCTTTTGTTGAAAGTGGTCCACCAGTTATGGGCTTTATTAAAATGTAAAATTGATTTCATTGAAAAACCCTGGACATCCTCAAGCTTGAGTAATGAATGGATGAAGTGGTAGTAATACATCACCATGAGGGGTGGTTTAAGATGAGAGATCAAGAATGAAGTCGCCACAGTCAGATGACTTCCTGGTCTTGGGCCAATTACTCAAGAAGGCTCATCAATTATTCACTGCGACACACAAACAACCAGCGGCCAGAGGCCTTTCGGCCCCGCTGAACTGGGCAAGAGGCCTGCAGCTGACTGTGTCAGATCAATGGTGTAACAACACACGATAGATCGTTATTCCTCTACTACCTCAGAACTAAGCAAAGCTTCATGTTTTTAAGCATTACATTTCACCGTGGGCCTGTTTCACCGAAGGCATCATGTTATAGTAGGAAAAACGCAGGTGTAAAGAAGAAGATGAATGATAGCTGAACTCCACTAAGCTGCTTTCAGGGTCCTGCTATTGTGCATTCTGGCGCTCCTTGTCACAGCATACTTGGATATTACTGAGCCATCGTTAATGTTATTAGTAACATCCGTGCATTTCCTACTATGACAAGTAAAAATGTCTTCTGTGAAAAAAGCCTATTGCACAGTAACTGCACATGTAGGTTTTCTTGTAAGTTAAAAGTCTTGCACTATTAAGCAGACCCTAACCAATACTGGATATTTAGAAGTAAAGAAATCTGATTTACAAAATCTGAATGATATATCAGCCAATTTCTAACATAAACACATTACTGATAAAAAATGATGATACAGATTACTTACATATAGTTATTAAAGAATTGTGACCAATACATTTACTAAATGGGAATTCTTTTTACGTTTGAAAATCAACTTGTCAATCTCTCTGGTTGACAAGCTACATAATGGTGACACTGTTTCCAAATTACCACAAGCATATCTTTGGCATTTCTGAACTGTAATTTTGTTGTTACTCATAGGCTAGTAAGGATCAACATTTCCAGGATAATTACCTGACATCCCACATGTGGCTCACAAGGGGATGTCCCTCACTTTCCACTCTCTGTGTGTTGCCGTTCTCAAACTGTTCCCTTTGAGAAACAACAAACTTCGAGCTAGCAAGCTACAAGCTGAAAATGGCAAGTTTTGAGGAACATTTGGATCGTGCAACAAGGCAGGCCTGCTTGGTTCTTTCGGGGAATGATTGTAAAGATTTGCAAAGAATATGTTTACGGCATTTACTCTCTAATTGGGACGTTTTGGGACAGATTGGAGAGGATTGCTATGGACAAAGTAAACAGCGATACACTGGTAAGAGCAAATTACATTTAACCATGTATCCATCTAATTTAAATAGCTCACCTTACTGTATTGATTATACTGTATGTGAACAGTTAACTTCATTTAATATTGTATGTGCTGTTTTCTTTTGCTGGGTGCAAATGTTCCACCAAAAGCAAGTTCCTTCCCAAGACCATTTTGCAGAGCCACGGTCGCTGCGTCTGGAGCTTAGCGCAGCCCAAGACGGTTGTGATTGGTTTAAAGAAATGCAAACAACCCAGAGAGTTTTTTTTATCCTATCCCAGAATGTAAGTGTGGTGTAGTCAGACCTTACTCCGCAGCGCTGTGGAGTAAGGTCTGACAATGCAAGACTACTCATAGGCCAACATATACGATATACTATACGATACCAATCAGTGATAAACTAATATGGGTCTACTGTATAATATTGGCCCAACTAAAACAAATCTCTACAGTGCAGTCATTTGTTTTAAGTATAATAAAATATGGGATTAAAACAATGTTGTGAACATTGTTTTGCTAATATACAGTAAACTGTACAGTACTACACTCTCATTCTAATGAAAAAAATGGAAGAATTTCATTGATAATTTTGTGATGATGACACATTAATTAACATGAAATGCAATAACAACAATCAATTAAAGTAAAAGTTTGACATGAAACACATACATGGCATCTACATGATAGATCTATGATCAAATGTATGGCATTTCTGTTAACAGGGCCCCTTAGAATAAAGAGTTGAAAGAGTTACGCACCTAAGCTTGCTAGTACAATGCCGTTATCAGTACCACAGAACAAGTTTTTGACTGGTGTTGAATAATCCTGAACTCTTTGCATGAGATCTGTTGCCATCAGTTCTTTCTAAATAATTCCAGTTGGGGTGATTAACTCACCCACAGTGGGCAACATATGTGGGATTAACATGCTGGCCACTGGTTGCGCTGAGCTTGAGCATTGGGTCTCAGCACTAACTGACACTAACTGAATCACAGAGGCTATGGTGGAAGCATTTGCCAAGTTTGATTATGTAACATGGCCTGGGAAGTGTATGTTCAGTTTTGTGTGGCTTGGTGTCACACGCATAAAGTAGAAGTGAAGCTTTCAGGATTAGTGGTGGAAAGTGTTAATGAGCGCCTAATGCATGAAAGCATTACTATAGATTTTTCATCAGTGCCACACAGGTTGTGCAACTCAGAATTTGAATATACTCTGAAAGTTGATCGCTTGGATGTCAAACGGGCATACTGTCATAGAATTAGACCCCAAGAGGTCCTGGATAATTAAGTGCATGTCAGGAAAAACTGCCCCGTAATAGCATGTTGGCTTTGTAATCCCAAGGACATGCCATTCAACTGGGATGGGTAGCCTATTAGGATGGGTAGACTATAACTTCAGTTATTTAAATCATTCTCAGCACTGGTGGTGGGCAGATGCATCCAAATATTGATAATATCGATACCAACGTTGGTATTGATATTGATCAATACCAGTGTAATGAGATTGAGATTTTAGTTTCAGTTTTTCTCCAGTATGCACTGCTGTGGTTTCATCAGGCCTGGCTGTCTGAGTCTGTGCCGCTGCTTTCAAATGCCGCTCCTGTCACGGTGCGGAGCAGGCACACTTTGCTCCTCCTCCCCCATCTTGTGATATGATGTTGTATCGGCATGTGACTCAGCGGCGCCAGGCAAACAACCAAGCAAGCTGCCAGGCCTGTCGGTGGCCAGCAGCATCTCACACACACAAGCAGCACAGAGACGGAGCGGAAGACTGGCAGAGAGGAAGAGGAGCGCCGTGTGGCTATATTTTCAGGCTAAAACTGAAACAACGGCAAGCTGTATAATTTGTAAAAAGGCTGTAAGATACAGTGGTAACACAACAAATGTATTCAAGCATATGAAAATCCTGTCCTGGGTTTTAAGTAATTAATAATCCAAAGGTAAAATCACAAAAACACAGATTTAGCAATTTGATGATGCATCCACCTTAATTATTAAAAAGTATCAGTATCGTATCTGTATCGGCGTTGGCCCTGTATTTACTTGGTATCAGATCGATACCAAATATTGCAGTATCGCACACCACTACTCAGCAGGTAGAATCCCATGGTATTCTTGTATTTTTGTGCATCCGTGTATCCATGTCCACTGTACGTCACAATTCAACTTTACCAACTTGGGTCAGGGCTCAAGATGCAAAGCTACTATAGGTTCTTTTTATAGCTATTTTGCCAACAAGGTAAGCAAATTACCCTCTTTACCCCTTTACTATTTTATGTCTCTTTCTACCTCCGTAGGAAATGCTAAAATTCTATAATAGCTTGTTAGCAGTTGTCTGTATCCCAGAGATATGAGTGCCACTGGTGCTCCAGTGTCTCCCCACACTCTTACGGCTCCAGCAAATAAAACATTAATTACCATACGGAGGCTGTTGCCGTGTAACCTGCTAGCTGGAAAAAAAAAAACATGAAGCTAACTAAGGCTTCATGTTTTTACCAGACCCAACCTAGATGGATGGATGGATGGATGGATGGATGGATGGATGGATGGATGGATGGATGGATGGATGGATGGATGGATGGATGGATGGATGGATGGATGGATGGATGGATGGATGGATGGATGGATGGATGGATAGATAGATAGATAGATAGATAGATAGATAGATAGATAGATAGATAGATAGATAGAAGGTTGAAATTATTTTTTTCCTACATCATCATGATATTTTATATTATCTAAATTACGCAACAGCAAGTTGACACCCAGGATCCCTTGGGATTGTCCCTTCTGTGACACCCAGGGAACAGCTGACTTAGCCAGCTGGGGCCTGGACTCACAATTTGCTCACATGATATAAAACAAAAAGCTTTCCACCTACAGAAGATTTCTGGAGCCAGTTAAAGGATGTGAAAGGATGCAAGGAAGTGGCTTCACCAGGCTCTCTGCCAGCCAGCCAGCCAGCCAGCCAGCCAGCCAGCCCATATAGACTAGTTATAATTAATGCTGAAACAAACTCCCTGTAGCCTGGACTCTTGATGACAGTAAAATGAGAAGAAATCGGTTTGAAGGGGCTATATAAATCTCTTCAGTGTAAAGCCGCATGTGGCTCTGTGGCCAACACTTTCACAGCTTAAAGTACTCCCTGTTAGTTCCTGTGATAGTATCACTAAATTAAAGGTATACTGGAGATCTGAGGTCTATAGGTGTGTTTTGACAGCAGGAACTTTCTTTTTTTGTGTTACAAATGGGCAATATAGTCCAAACCTAAATCCAATTAAATTGCAATCAAATATAATCTCATGCTATTTTACACACTGTCAGTTCAAAGTGAAATATCTTTAATAGGTCACTAGATGTAAATAAAGTAATTGGAAGAATAACTCCACTGTTATATGTACTGTATATGCGTGTTACTATAGCAGATTTTAAAAGAAAGTCAAAACTGGTACTAATATTTTATGTATGATAGTATTATTGGAATCCAAAATTAACGTATTAAGTGAGTAATATATAGTACTATTAGGAGATCAATTATAAATGTATAAATGAAGTTTTTCTATAAAGAGGTATGTGTTTTCTAAACACTTCACAAGTGTCTCAAGTGTGACGGGAATGTATCCAGTGACTGAGACATGTTTTGTAGTCTGTTGCCCAAATGGAAGAGACACAACAGCCCTGTCCCACTACCCACGCTTGTCTTCTTGTGCTATAAGCCAAGAGCCCACTGGTGTTATCCATTAGCTGTCAGCAGTGCCCAAGTACCCGTCAAAAGACTGCAAATGTACACAGGATTTTTAAAGACACAGAGGGGTCCCCTTGGTTGATTACATCATCCTATCGCTCAGTCAAGTAAATACATTGGCCTTTTTAAAAGAACACATTTCGACATGTCACCATAGGAAAATCACAGGTGTAAATAACGACAGTGCTAAAACCACATCAGACGAGAGAAGCTCTACTGAGCTAATGTTTGCCAAATTACTAGTTAAGTACCCAGCTAAGCCATCTCAGAAACAAATACTCGATCAAAACTGTTCCACATCCACACAGGTGTTTTCACTTGGCTAATTAGACCTCTGTACACTATCAAAGAAAAGTGAGAGAGATGTCAATCAAGCATGGCTGAACACGCTCAAACATCTGAGGAGAGATCTAATTAGGCAAAGAAAATAAAAAAAATAAAAAACACCTGTGTGGGTGAAGACGTGTTTTATAGTTTAGAATTGGTTGTATGTCCAATGTGTGATGTATGTCCAACGTGTGACGTATGACAAAGTCGTCCCGTGAAAAGGCTGCTTTTTGGAGCTCTGAGAAAAAGGTCATGGGCAGAATTAAATATTGCGACACACATATGCGCCTTATATTCTTTCAGTTACAGTAGGTGCCTCTAGTCTATCCTGATTCATGAAGCAACATGAATGGACAACCTGAGGGGACATAAGGGGGCCACTCTCATTTCCTGGCTCTCAACCCTTGGTAATTACCTATGTGTGCCCAAAGGCCCTCAGTGTGTTTTAGAGAAAGAGAGGAAGAACGAGGACGATAGTGTAGTTATGTACTGTGGAAAGAGTATATTAGGTCTACTGTAACAACATACTGTATATCGTAACATACAGTTCCACAACAGCTCAGAGGCACAAGTCCTGAAATATTAGTTATATTTATGTTTATTGTTTCATAAAGATTATCCTCTTCTGCCTGTGTGTGCAAACCCTACAGGTGGATGTTTAATGGGTTCGCTACCAATTTCCCCTGATGGATTCGATAAATAGTTTACACAAAAACGCAATAAATACAATCCACATAGTTTCAGTGTATTGTACTGTTGATCAGCCCAGTACAATGGAGCTCAGAAGCATTTTGTGGTGCACAAAGCACCTATAAAATATAATTTGAGAAACTGATAAACATGTCATTGAAAAGAATACTCGTAAAAATCAACGGAGCATGTTGTGAACAGTGGATCTTCCTTCTGTAAAAATAAGTCCTAAATGAAAGTATTCACTGTTAGGTGATTTTGGGGGGCATAAACTACATGCCAGTGAGCTCCATTGTATTGGGATAAGCTACAGCTAATAACTTCAAACTTAAGCAAACCACACAGTAACTGAGAAGAAAAGTAAGAGTCAGCTAAAGTGAGTATGTCCCAACAGTGAAGTCATGAGAACAGACACAGAGCTGTGACTACTGTCTCTCAGGTCTCCCCAGGGGTAGACTCAAATCTGTCAGCACCCTTCTCTAATGCAGCTCTCTGTGGAAGGCAACAGGGATGAGATACTTCTCCGCAAGTACCCCTCCACACACACATACACCTCTCCCTTCCATCCTTAGCCTACCTAGACTATGCCAGGACGCATGGATCATCTCTTACTGGCTGGCATCACTCCGTCCCAGGACACAGACCTCGCTTTAGCCAGGACAACGTCTCCAGTGTCAGGCAGAATGAGGGCCTTTGTTGCCGCAGACTCAATACAGGACCTTCACTCACAGAAGTGGCTTGGGGTGGTTTGATATGGAGAACAATATCCCTTTTAACATGATGAAGAACTGACTGCAAAAGTGGAAAGGGGACAGTTAGAAAAACTCTGCAGACCATGCTTGAGTAGATCATTTTAGGGGCTTCTGTTGTGAATAACTAATTAGTTTTAACAGTAACACTGTTTCAACCTCTCAATAAGGGTACCAATCCCAAACTTTGAATTGGACTTATACATTAAATTCCATTTCTAACATGCTATCTGGTATGTCTAGGATCTCTTGAATGTTTTCAAGACAAATCTTTTTTTGCTTTTCTATTCACCTCTAAGGTGTGACACAATAGATTAAAAACCCTGTTGAAAAGCAGTGAACTGACACACAAAAAAAGGTGAAACTGCAGTTGTTAGGTTTTAAAAAGTTAAAACAATGCTTATGTTATGAGTGAATCACACAACTGAATGGGGTGGTTACATAAGACAACAAAGCATTTCTGCTATGGAGTAGCTAGCTAGATAAGTGGTCAAATGAAGGTATTTAAATAAATAACGCTGCCTGACAGTAAGACTCGATATAACACGTTTTGTCTGAAGTCAGCTAACTTTAAGTTAGCTAAATTGGCATACCATGTTTTTTTTAGCTAAATGAACTCAGTGACGTAATAGCTAATTAGCTAACGCTAGTTCGCTAGCTAAATGTATGGCTAAATGTCAGTTGAGCTACACAAGTGCCAGGCTTGATAATACTTAAGTATTTCTTCAGTTGGTTAGTTTTACCTTTCTCCCTGACTTTGTGCCGAGCTTTGACTTTTAACTTTGTAGAGTGCGACATCTTGTGATAATGTTAGGTCATTACCGTTGAGCGTGTAGCACTGTCTAACCAATCCGCGGAAAGAATAGTGAGACGTCAAGAGACTAACCAATGAACGTTTACGTCTTTTACAACAAAAATGGCGTTCTTTGTGTTGTGAACTGTGAAGCAGAGGAGCTACAAACAAATATCTTTTATGTTTTGAAAAACTGAAAAAGTCAGGTAAGCATGTAATTTAGTGATAACATAGTGCGACTGGGTTGTCTTATTTGCCGTGGAGTACGTGTGTTTTTGCACCCAGCAAGACAACTTTATTTTAATTTATGATTTAATAAATGACATCGGCAGCTAACGGCTAACGTCAACCAGCCACATGAATGAATAACGTAGCTAGCTTGCTAGCTAGCTAGTAAACTAAAGTAAGCTAGTGCGTATCAAGTTTACTGCGAAATAGCTTTAACATTAATGGCTGTCTCTTCGAAATGTTGCATAATTTTACGAGTGCGTGGTCGTTTTTACCAGGATGAAGGTGGTCAATCTGAAGCAAGCCATTCTACAGGCATGGAAGGAACGATGGAGTGACTACCAGTGGGCCATTAACATCAAGAAAAACTTTCCAAAGGGAGCAACATGGGACTATCTTAACCTTGCAGGTCAGTGAAGTTCCCTAGACATCATGCTAATAATTACTCTTTACACCAGTTATCTTTATGTCAATTCTAATTGTGGCTTTAAATGCTGTTTGTGTATTTCAGAGGCCCTGATGGAGCAGGCGATGATTGGTCCCTCTCCTAACCCTCTTATTTTGTCTTACCTAAAATATGCTATAAGTTCCCAGGTGAGAGAAAAAGTAGTGTTAACTGGGCAAAATATGCTAACTGGGCCGTGAGTCAAACCGTAATGAGTGTTACCTTCTCTCTCCTTAGATGGTGTCTTATTCCAGTGTGCTTACAGCCCTCAGCAAGGTAATTTATACTTTTATATTTTTTTACACAACATTATGGTAACATGCAGTTTACTGTAATATATGAGAGGTTTTCATGAATATGTCTCTTTTCTGATAGTTTGATGACTTTTCTCGGGAGCTGTGTGTCACATCACTGTTGGAGATAATGGACATGTTTTGCCATCGTCTCAGGTATGTGGAATTATCCACGACAGTGTTGTCCTTCTCCATCGGTAACTTTATATTACATTTTCCATCTTTAGTGTTACCTGTGTAACACATCTAACACATAACTGGATCAATGTTAATGCTAGATTTGTATGCCTTGTATGAATTTAGAATTTCTTATAAAATCATAATAGATTCAGTAAGCATATACGCACATTTATGTCTCAGAATATCATCGGCAGTGAATTGGGGCAAGTATTGGTGTTCACTAATTGCATAGTAACTATTAACAAACGTGTTTAATGGGATGTGTAGATAACGTTTAATGAAGCTGAGAATTTATGTCAAAATAAAAAGGTTATTGCTTATTTAAATCTTGCTTAGACTATTTCCAACATCACTCAGATAACCAACCTGCAACTCATCCAGAATGCTGCTACTAAGGCGATAAAGTGATTGTATAATATCAAGATCAGCCTTGTCTCACAAGTTAACATTTAGTTATCAAATCTTACTTGTTTCCTTTTATTAACAACATCAGCTACAGCTGCATACCACTAACTCTTAAGTAAATGAGCAGCTTATATTCCTTGGACATGCAATATTTTGATGTATTTCTAATGTTTTATTCTTTACTGCTTGCCTGCACATTTGCTTAGCTAAAAAACTGTTAGTTTGGTTTTGGAAATTCCATAAGTTTCTTCTAATTTTAAATGATCTCTGACTCACTGCCTCTTTAACTCTGAAGCTGTCACGGGAAAGCAGAGGAATGTATTGGGCTGTGTCGGGCTCTGCTGGGAGTGGTAGTGTGGCTGCTGCAGGGCTGTGCCTGGTACTGTGAGAAGCTGAGAGAACTGGGTCCATCAGCCAGCACAGAGGCCAGTCTGAGAGCCTGCCAGGAGAGGCTTTACAATCTGATGAATAGCACTAAGAACAGAGCCCTGGTCCACATCGCTCGGCTGGAGGAACAAGGTGGTGTGTGTGTGTGTGTGTGTGTGTGTGTGTGTGTGTGTGTGTGTGTGTGTGTGTGTGTGTGTGTGTGTGTGTGTGTGTGTGTGTGTGTGTGTGTGTGTGTGTGTGTGTGTGTGTGTGTGTGTGTGTGTGTGTGTGTACTTGTGTTTACATAGGATTGTGCAAAATGCATTTGGGCATATATATATATATATATATATATATATATATACATATATACATTTCAATATGATTATTGTTCTCCCCTGTCAAAGCTACATGAAAACAATTTGCAAACTTGAAGTTACATTTGATGGAGTTTCCCTGGGTGATAGATCTCTCTGAGTTGAAGCGACAGTTTAAGTTACCAGTGATTGTCTGACTAAACATTACCATTTATATTAGATGTCTGCACATCTTATTATGCATAATTCTTGTGCCAGACACCTTACTGTGTTTCTGCTGCTGCTACACCACAGGTTCCTGGAGCAGCGTAGAGCAGTCAGTGTCGAGAGTGACGGAGGGCCTCGGCTGTGTCCCTAACCAGACATTGAGAACCAAATTGGAGGAGAGCTTGTCACTAGTAAAAGGGTGAAGATTCCCACCTTATTCCTGCATATTGAATACACAAATCAGCTTAACTTTGGCAAGATGCTGCTTAGCCTAGACATGGCAATATATCACTGTAAAGAACAGCACAATTAATCTTTGTCATGCTAACGTTTGACTCTTTCCTCAGTATCCCCCTGATGCTGTCTGAGCAGAGTGACCCTAGGTTCCATGCCTCCTTCCCATCAGTCCACGCCTTCGTCATGCTGGAAGGGACTATGAATCTGACAGGCGAGACACAGCCACTGGTGGAGCAGCTGATGATGATCAAGAGAATGCAGGTAAACATTTAGTGGCATAGAAATGTAATGTCTTTTGGTAGCTGGAGAGGTGCCAGTTCACCTCCTAGACACTGCTGAGGTGCCCTTGAGCAAGGCACTCGAGCCCCCAACGGCACGGGGCTCCTGTTTATTGGCAGCCCTCTCGCTCTGACATCACTCCTCTTAATGCATGTGTATAGGTCCTGTTTGTGCATGTGTGTGTATTTCGGGCCTGTGTGTAATGTGTAAAAAAAAAAACCTTCCTCTTGGGAATCAATAAAGTCTACTTAAATATCTTGACATTAATATAGCATGATAGCAGTAAATTGTGCATGGTAAGGTCATTTTTATCAGAATGGCCAATGTTGTATGTCATGCTGAGAATTAACAAAAGGAATCTAAGAAGTTAAAGATCAAACAAAATCTGAAGAGTCCAACTCTACCTGGAAGACCATTTGTCTTCCTTCCATTGTTGGACCATTTCTCATTTTGCCTCTGTCCTTGTAGTTATCAGTTTCTTCATGCACGAATTCATGCACAAGCATATTAAGACTGCTCTATTGTATGTATGTATTTTATTATTTTTGGCAGCAGTCTTTTCAAATTGTCTGTCCTCCACAGCGAATCCCTGCTCCTCTTTTTGTCCTGGAGATCTGGAAGGCCTGCTTCACCGGCCTCATCGAGTCACCAGAGGGCACAGAGGAGCTCAAATGGACTGCCTTCACATTCCTCAAGGTAAGATCTATTTCTAAGATGAGGACTGTTCCCTCTATCTAATTGTGATCTGCCTCTGTCTGCCTTTCTTTTTTTTTGCTTAGTCTGGAGTGTTTATTGTCATTTTTGTCTTTAAATTTATGTCAACAGTCTGGCCATTTTGAGGGAAATTTGAACTTCATTAGTTTGTTTATATCCACTCTAAGTTTGTATTTTCAGTATTATTTCCACCTGATAGTCTTAAGTGGACTATATTTTGCCTAGATTGACTTTAGGTTTTTGTTGCATGCAGTAATCAATTTAGTAAATAAGGGTGAAATAAAGTAAACAGATCTACATCCGGCACCATTGACAGAATGACAGAAGCATTGTTACAGTGCGCATGCTACTCGACAACACTTAAAGAAATGAATTTCTTGTTTCTGTATACTAGATTCCACAAGTTCTGCTCCGCCTAAAGAAGTATCCTCAGAGTGACAAAGGACAGGTACAACAATTGACTCACTGATGTCTTTTTACCAAATGAACACTGACACAGTCATGAGCTTTTAGCATTGCCAAGCAGTCACGGCCTAAAAAAAAAAAAAGCAGTAACTGTGTGGTGTGAAATGTAATGTGATGAAACCTTCACTATCACTTTTAATAACATGGCATATTGTATTTTCCAGGACTTCATGGATGATGTGAATATTGCATTTCAGTACTTACTTAAACTCACACCCCTGCTGGACAAAGCTGATCAGAGATGCAAGTAAGTGCTCCAAAATATTGCCACAAACATCTTCACTGCCTGTAATCTCACTGCCTGTAATCTCATTGTAAGACGTTCCAGATAAGAAAAGCCAGTTAAATGCCTGGTAAGCCTTAAAAATTTTCTTGCGCTTCTTCACATAGTTGTGACTGCCTCAGCATGCTCCTGCAGGAGTGTAACAAGCTTGGTCTGCTGTCAGATTCAAATACGGCCTGCCTCACTTCAAAACGGTACGTGTTCCCATGTCACAGTGAACACACGTGACGGCTCTTTTCTTCATTGTCTGAACTCTTTTAGTTAACATGATCGCGGATGACGTTTTGTTCACCATATTCACACAATACACCGTATTCCCCCCAACCCCTCCACCCCGCCTCTGTCTCTCGTCTACCCCTACCTTCCCGCCCCTCTCCCCTTGCACATTTGATTCAGGACCGAGGACAGGGAGTTTGCCCCAAGGTTAAAGACAGCCGAAAATGCTAACATCCAGCCTAACCCTGGTCTCATCCTGCGAGCTGAGCCCACTGTCACCAATATTCTTAAGGTAGAGCACCATTACCCCATCTTAACTGTACAAGGCATTCTCAGTGTATTCTATAAACTGTATAATATCAGTGTATGAAAGTGTCTGATCTCAGTGTAAATGACGAGAAGATAATCAAAGTTACATGCCTAGGAAAAAAACAAAAAGTCACGTGTCAATAAATAGAAGTGGACGAACTACGTATAGATAGATAGGTAGATGTTTATTGATCCCAAAAAAAATGGGAAATGACAGTGTTGCAGCAACAAAATATCAGCCACACAGCACACATTCAGAATATACATTAAATCACAGGACACAATATACATGAAATAATAGAATAGACTACATGAACAATATTCAAAATGTATACAAGTTGGGAACAAAAAATGTACAACTGCTTCACCAGTACTGATAAAGATGTAGATAAACCTATTGTGCAAGGTGCATTCAGTGCAGTTGTGATGTATATGAGTCTTATCTCACACTCAGTGATGAAGTGTTAAAAAGTTGAATTGCCTGTGGTAGGAATGATTTCCTCTAGCGGTCCGAACACACCTTTTTAGTAAAAAGAACAAATGAGCATCACTCTTCCTTTCTCGTTCATTAGACAGTAGATGCAGATCACTCCAAGTCGCCTGAGGGCCTTTTGGGGGTCCTGGGACACATGTTGTCTGGAAAGAGCCTAGATCTGCTCTTGGCAGCAGCAGCCGCCACTGGGAAACTCAAATCCTTTGCCCGGAAGTTCATTAAGTGAGTAAATGCAAAATAGAGTTGCAATGTAAGACAAATAGTCCCCAAAATCATGACTCCTACAGTATATTGACTTACATACCAGTGTAATGGTGAAAACTCCAGTTGGCCTAAGAAGTGGATTTTTCAAAAGATGTTTTAATAACTTTTAATGTATTTCCTCTTTGTTCTAGACTCAATGAGTTTCCCAAGCACATCAGCGGCGAAGGATGTGAGTTCAAATGCAAGAGTGACGTGTTCCAATGTGGGGATTTCTCTCCTCATTGACATATTTTGTATTAAGTGAGATCCTAACATTGAGGATTTTTCCTTGCTCTTCTTCAGCCAAGTCTGCGTCGGTACGGGCCCTGCTCTTTGACATCTCCTTCCTAATGCTCTGCCATGTGGTGCAGACATATGGTTCTGAGGTTAGTTTGTGTCAATTCAAGCTTGTCAGAAAAAAATAGTATATTTATGTTCATGGATACAGTAGTATTCAATGTGAATTTCAGATCAAATCAGCCTGCTCTTTCAGCATAAGGCCACACGATGTGCAGAGAGGGCTTTTTAGAAGTGACCTAAGATATTCTGCGGCATCTCTACTCGCTGAACAGAATACTGTACATTGATTAGATCTATGTCATGTGTCCATTTTAATTGATTAAGCCTAAAGCGATTCATAGAGCACACGGGTGCCCTGTGTCTCTCCTTTCCAGGTGATCCTGTCAGACCCCAGCCCTTCAGGGGAGACACCCTTCTTTGAAACATGGCTGCAGACATGTATGCCTGAAGAGGGCAAGACTTTAAACCCAGACCACCCCTGCTTCAGACCAGAGCCTGGCAAAGTGGAGAGCCTGGTCACCCTGCTCAACAACTCCTCAGAGATGAAACTAGTGTAAGTTGCAGACTAATCTTAACTTAAAGAACTGTTTTTTTGTGCATGCGTAATCCCCTTTACTCTCAATCACTTAACATACTTTACCCCACTGACGACAATTTCTTTGGAATACCTGTTTAAAAGGTTTTTTTTTTAAAAGAGGGTTTCCCTCCCTTACAAACCATTGGTATCCATTCATTTCAGCTCTGTAGCAATTTGCACTTTCTTCAAACAGTACACTTTAAGCCCCCCTATTTAGCATTTATATTTATAGAATATAAACATTTAATTAATGGTTTAGATGTCAATATAATGTACAGTAGTTGCCAGCAGACAGTAGTATTATTATATACTGTAAATGTATTTGTCGAATATAATTCCTCCTGTGGGCACCTATAATTAGAGGCTGTGTCTATAGAAAATGAATGACATAGAAAAACACAGTTGTAAGGCTTGGGGAGTGACATAATACATGGAAAGGCATTACGTAATAAAGATTCAAAGTTAAAGTTACAGAAAAAAAAGACGTAATCAGATAACCAATACATTTAGAAAAAAGGGTATTCTTAGCAGGATTACAATTTTAAAATACATTTTAAAATGCCGAACCCTTCACTAAGAGGCATCTTGCGCCGTGCGTTATAAATCATTTATTAAATGTTTATATACTGCTTATAAATGCTTAATATAGGGACTTAAAGTGTCACCCTTATAATAAACATAAATATTGCTTGTAATTGTAGCTCTGTTGACTTGGGTGAATGTCACAGATGTCGGAGCTTCCCAGCAGTACATGAATGCACCAGACAGGCACTCACTGAATGCCTACAACTTCATTACCATGCAATAATAGTGATTGTGATAGGAATAGAAGAGCACATGACTTTTACAGTAGTGACTCTGTTTCATTTGACTTCTGTTTTGATACTTTTTGATCTTTGTTTTGAACATTTGATGGGCACTGCTTCACACTGGTGTCTTCTAAACTAGGACTTTAAATGTTTCCGCATCAGATTCTAGACGAAGCATCAAGTGTGGTAATGACCTGCAGAGCACGTTCGCGTTCCATTTTTATTATTTTCATTTTATTATTTTCTTTTGAGTTATGTAATGAGTTCTCTAAATATGGAACTTCCTCTGACGGTTATCTGTTGTTGTGACAGTCAGGTGAAATGGCATGAAATCTGCCTCAGCACGCCAGCAGCCATCTTGGAAGTTTTGAATGCGTGGGAGAACGGTGTTCTCTCTGTGGAGGCAGTACAGGTCTGTTCAACTTTAATGCTCTTCTTGTGACTGGAAAGTATTTTGTGAGATTTCCTGAGTTCACATGATGCTCAGGCAGTTCCGGTAACCTCCCTAACTGCATGTCTGTGAACTTTTGCAATTTGACTCATTACTCAAGTGAGCATGACATATTCTCTGGAAATTTGCAAATAACCATGTGTAGGAACTTGCAACAGCAGTGACGCCCTAAAGTCCGATATTTGAAGCAGACTTCTCATTTTTTCCCCAATCCATTCAAGTTTTCATATCACGCTATGTGGAAGGATGCAGTCTTAGTCAGAATCCTCTCTCCTTTGACCATCCTGCACATTCTTTTAACCACATCCTTTCTTCCTTTTTTTTTTCTTCCTTGTCATCTCTCTCTGAGCGTAGAAGATCACTGACAACATCAAGGGTAAAGTGTGCAGCATGGCAATCTGTGCGGTGGCCTGGCTGGTGGCCCACGTCAGGATGCTGGGGAGGGATGAGAGGGAGAAGCCGCAGACTATGATCCGGCAGCTCGTGACCCCGCTTTATGGGGAGAACACGCTGCAGTTTTACAATGAACGGTACAAACAACTGAAACACACACTTATACTTTACGACTTTAGCCAGCCCGTGATCAGATGCGTTCTCCTTCACAGACCATTAATACGTGAATTAACAATGACGTCCTCTCTCTCACCAGGGTGATTATTATGAGTTCCATCATGGAGCACATGTGTGCCGACGTCTTCCAACAAACGGCCGCGACCCTGCGCCCCCCAGTGGAGGGCCAGGAGCCGATCCCCTACCGCAACCTGCTGCCGGCCAAAGACCCCATCCATGTGGCCCTCAGCAAGCAGTTCCAGACGGTGCTGCGCAAAGGCTGGGTGGACAGCCGGGCCCTGCATCTGTTTGAGAGTCTTCTCAACATGGGCGGGGTCTTCTGGTTCACGAACAATTTGGTCAAGGTAGGGGACCAAGAAAAGGGTGCAGATAGCTTGAGGATCAACCACAGCCACACTAGTTGTGTTTTAAAGGCTGCAACTAACCATTCATTATCATTTTGTCTGCTGTTTATTTTCTTGATTAATCGCAGGGGAAAAAATGGTCATCACTGTTTAATACAGCCTCAGGTGATCTTCTGTAAATGTCTTGCTTTGTCTGACCAGCAGTTTAAAACCCAGAGATATTCAGTTTGCTTTTATATAAGACAATGCAATATTACTTAACTGATTAACCGATTATCAAAATAGTGGTTGAATAATTTTCTATTTATCAATTAATTGACTAATACTTGTGAGATCAAAACAAAACAAGGATCCACAAATCAAAACAATGCTCAGTCACACCACTAGTGGTCATAAACGCCACATGGTACCTTTTTTTAAGATGATGATAACCTAATATGGTATCAAAGGCGCACACAAAGAGACCTTAACTAGAGTGCGACAGTCAAATTACTCACTTTGTGTATAATGGGAGCACTGCGTCTTATTTCAGGAGCTGCTGAAGGAGACTCGACAGGAGTGGGCCGATCGGGTGGTGGAGTTACTCTACAGCATCTTCTGCCTGGACACTCAGCAGATCACCCTCACCCTGCTGGGGACCATACTGCCCGACCTGCTCACAGACTCCGCCCACTGGCACAGCCTGGCGGACCCGCCTGGAAAGGCACTGGCCAAGTGAGTGAAGCTTAATACTTTTGATGTGATGATGGCAGTTGTTATTTTGGGATCCGGTGTTAACTTCACTCTCCCGATGACTCCTCCAGGTTGGCTGTGTGGTGCGCACTCAGCTCTTACTCCTCTCACCACAAAGGCGCGTTCTCTGCACGTCAGCGCAAAAGGCAACGAGAAGATATTGAGGTAACAGTCACTCAAGCAAGTAAAGTGTTACTAATGGAAATGCTATTTTCAGTGTGAGAAAATGACACAAAGTGTGTAAATACTCTGATACAATTCCATTTAACTGCATATGTAATTGATCTCTACCCCAAAGTATTCTAACCTATTCCTTACTGGCTGCAGGACTACAACAGCCTCTTTCCCTTGGACGACACTCAACCCTCTAAACTCATGCGTCTGCTCAGCTCCAATGAGGATGAGCCTGCTGCCCTTTCCAGTCCAGGTCAGTCTATTAATGTGAAGCCTGTGGCTGTGTCAGTCTGAGCTAAGGATTATGCAAATACCAGATTGTTTTCAAACGCAAAAGGACTTTCCAAGACCCTGTTACCAGCAAATTGCTTCTTGTAAGCACGATTAGCTCAGTCATGCTTGTAAGCACAAGCATGACTGAGCTAATCGTGCTTACAAGAATCGTGCTTCTTGTAAGCACGATTAGCTCAGTCAGAGGCATAAATAAGCTTTGTTTGATCTACATCAATTATCTGTCGAGTGTCTTACCCATCAGCAGGTTCTGACGTGAGCACTGCAGTTTAATGGGAGGTTTTTACTTTGAACACTTCAGTACTTACAGTCGCTATATATAACCTTCAAATTGTGTTGATTCTAGCGGCCGCTTTGGACAAAAGTAGTAGACGGTAGTGTTTTACCACGTTTGCAGACGTAAGGTCTTAAATGGGCTTATACTCCAATTGTCAAAGGAGAAATTGCATTGTATTTTTACTTCCGGAACCCGCTGTGAGCGGACTGTTGAGCTCTATAAGAGAAAAAGTTACAGATGCAAGGGGGACATAATTAAATGTCTGGCACTGACGTACAACCACATCGCACAATCTAAAGTTATTTTATGAATTAAATGCTATTAACCTAACTAATGTAATGAGCATTCAGCTTTGTGAATTTTACCCAAAGTCAAATGAGTTCCACCCATTCCGTTGTTAAAAAAAAACATGTCCATTGTCTTTAGTCAAGACGGCCTTTTTGTTAACCACCGACAGAATACGTTGAGGTTAACTTTAACTTCCCTGTTGACATTCTGTTGTGTTGTGTATGTGTCCTTTTACTTTCTCAAATAACAAAAAATAAAATGAAAACAACACTTGTCAGTTCTTCCGCTGTTTTTCTAACGTCACATGTTCTCTCATAGGAGACCGATCCATGAGCAGTTCCCTCTCTGCCTCCCAGCTCCACACTGTCAACATGAGGGACCCTCTCAACCGAGTCCTGGGTGAGTCTGTGCTATACGTCCACATACAGTGCTTTTTTGCCTGCACCTTGCACAGAGAAATGAACCGTCTGTTATAACAACTGCTCATCACATATAGAGAAATGCCATGAACACATACATGTGCGATTACTTCAACCGGGACAATTCATACCACCTGTTCTCTACTCCTCAGCCAACCTTTTCCTCCTCATTTCCTCCATCCTGGGCTCCAAGATGGCGGGACCTCACACCCAGTTCGTACAGAGTTTTATGGAGGAGTGTGTTGAGTGCCTGGAGCAGGGAAGTCGCGGAAGCATCCTGCAGTTCATGCCCTTTACAATGGTGAGTTATGAGTTGGGGAGGAGAAGAAACTGGGAGGGGAGGTGGAGAGGGATAAGGAGGGAGATGAGTGGCTGTTAAATCAGACATTGGGAAAGGGTTTGGAATGTCTTCATAAACTTTGTTTGTTCTGCTGGTTTGCAAAGACATTTTTGAGGATTGAGTGCTTCGGTAGAGAGGAAATCTCAGAGAGCGAGAGAATCCAAGGGTCACGCTCAGAATTTGACCCATGTGTGAATCTGCACCACGTTAAGAAAACCTGGTGAGAGGGAGAGCCTGGTGTTTGAGTTGTTAAAAAGTCACTTTGGTGGAGCTGTTGTGTATGACTAATGGTTTGTGGGAGCTTGTAACCATGAGACTGTTCACCGATCAAGAGTTGAAACTTGCCTTGAGCAACACGATGCATTGTTTCTTAAAAAAATAATGAGTTTTTGTCTTTTTGTGCATCCAGGTTTCTGAGCTGGTGAAGCTGCCTGCTCTGGCCAAACCTAGAGTTGTCCTGGCCATCACTGACCTAACTCTGCCGCTGGGGAGAAGAGTAGCTGCCAAGGCCATCTCTGCCTTGTAACCCCCCCCCCCCCCCCCCCCCCCTCCCAGTGGGTGAAGTACAAAATAAAAACATTAATATTTTACTTTCTGTTATGAGTAGCTCTGAACCTGGGTGAATCATCCATTTAAAGGGATTCTTTGTTGGAAAATACCATGTTTATAACCATGTCTCTGTAAACATTGTTTTGCTATCCCACTAAAATGTGTAAATAAGTTTTTAAATAAAAAAGAAAACATAATGAAGATCCTCTTTTACTTAACTCAAAGTGAGATTCCATTATCGCATGTTTAAGATCATATTATGGTTACATCACATTTGGAGGTTACAATAACATGAGATCCAGCCGCTCTGATTGCAAACCCTGGTGATGATGATGATCACATGCTAGCGAGGCTACCACATGACACTACATACAAGGCGGCGGTTTGTGCCACCCACTTAAATGACAAAAAGCTCGTGGTCATCATCCACTTCTTGCAACACTTCCTCAAGGAAATCGGTCTGGCAGCGTGGCAGAAATAATGACACAAAAGCTTCTATTTCACTTTTAGTTGCACTTCTTTATTACAGTATTAGCTTCACTGGAAATTAAGATGAATTTCATTGATGAGAGCATGCGTCAGCATGACCCACTGCTAGTGCTTGATGTGTCATTATGCACGGTCATTGACAAAAAGGAACAATTCCCTTTTCTGTACTTTTTTTTAATTTAAATATCGGAAAATGCAAAGAGTGTTTTCAGATTCATACAAAAATAATTTGTTTCATTTTAACATTTTACAGGATGTATAAATAGTCCTTAAGGTGCCCCTAACCCCCTAAAATGAGTGTTAACAGTTGATAAAGTTTATAAATGTCTTAGGGGATATTGAAAAGTAGGGCTTTGTTATGCATTATTGTTTTACTATACTCAGCTATGGAGAAAATTATAGCTATAGCTTTTGAACTATGTTATATTTACTATTGATATATGTATATAAAATACATATATATATTTTTTTGTCAGTTATAAATAAATGTACTAAATAAATATTACATAAATAAATATAAAAATAGAAATCGATAGAAAAATAATAAATATTAATTTAACAGATAAAAACATAAATACTATGGTGAAATAAATGGCAGAATAAGGTATGTTTTGGACATGAACCAAAGTCAGTGGTCAGCTCTCTGTGTCCTCCTCATTGCTGTGGTCCAGACTCCTGAGGAAGCGGACCGTGTCTTGGCCGAAGGACTGGAGCTGCACCAGGGTCAGGTGTGCTGCCACCTGAACCTCGTATTCCCCTGGCAGACGCAAGGCTACGGGGGTTGGTGAGGGCTGCGCTGCAGCCTCTGCTTGGGCCATTTTCAGCATCTGCAAGGCACACAAAACAAGGTCATGACAGTGCCTAAAAAGAAAAGATCGTTTACCAAGAATCACAGAGATTTAGAAGTAGTATTGTACCTTATTGATCTGAATGACAAGGTCTCTGATGTCAGCCTGTAGCACAGTCACTTTGTCTTTGTTTTCTAGCCGAGGAGAGACGGAGCTCAGTAAGGCCCTGTGCAGCTGAAGACCCTCGGACATACGTGTCAAACTGGTCTCCTAATTGAAAAGAATAACAGCAAACTGGTCACGTTATCTGTTCTTTAACACTCATTTCATTTCACCCAATAATTCCCCTGGTAGATGCTTACCAAAGTGAGATTTCCTGACGCAGCTGTGAGTACAGGAGCAGAGGGGATGCCAATGGTGGATGCCATGATCACAAGCTTTGCGTTTTCCGAGGAATTAAGTTGTAGAGTCTGCGATGGAGAGATAACATGGATGTTATGGATAGATTGCAGCTCGGCATGCAACAGGACGCACACATTGCCTCGATATGTGTATGAAGGCCTATGTACTTCATGAAAAAACAGTGTTTCTCAGATCCTTTACTTTAATAAAAGTAGTAATACCACAACAATGTAAAGATACCCCATTACGAGTAAAAGTTGTGCATTAAAACTACTTTTACTATGAGTATCAAAAGTTGAGTTAGGGTTGAGTTCATTTTTACTCTTTTATTTACTTTTGGCTAGTTTAATCTGGATGATGCATCATATAATTATATAATAATATAATAATATAGAAATAAGATCATTATGGCCTTTGTCTAATCTGCGAAGTAACTAGTATCTTTGTTAAATTAATGGAATGTAGTACACGTTTTTAGGTTGCATAAAATAGAAATACTCAAGTACCTCAAACTTACACCCAAGTACTTAGTGCAAATGAGTAAAAACTAAATGGGGGCAACTTGCACCGCTGTGAAGGTTTTAGCAGGATTCAGGCAATAGATCCTCAGAATTTAGAAATCGATGCTGGTCCCTTTTTAGCAGCAGTACGATAATAACTCATCACATACTGGCACAAATGTGTACTAGTTACAACTTCTGAAAAATATAAAGCACAGTGCTGCATAGCCATAGACATAAACTTATTCAACAGCCTGTCAGACTAGTAAGATCGGCACAGTGCTCACCACCGTGCCCTGACCTGCACTGATTGCACAGCAGCCTGTAGAGCTCTGCCTAAAACATATATTCAAATCGAAGCGTAACCATGCGGAAACCAGCACGTATCGACTGTGTCTCACCTCTGTGTGAATGCAGGATTTGTGCGTGTCGGGAATGGAGAGCAGGATCTTTTGTATCAAGCTGCGGCTCCTCTGCACGATCTCTTGAAACTGCGCACCCTCAACAAGTATGTTCCTCTCAGGCAGAGGTGCGCTGCGGGCGAGCGTTGCCATGTAGCAGGGAATGGCGAAAACTGCAGGAGAAGAAAAATCAAGACGTCGACGAATCAATAGCAATCCCCTTGATACATCCAGCACAACGTGTCAGTGTGTGTGTGTGTGTGTGTGTGTGGCAGAGGAGGACAACAGGCAGAACAAAGCCTGTCTCTCTCTCTCTCTCTCTCTCTCTCTCCTTAGCAGCTCCTCTGCCTGCAGCACTGGGCAAGGCCTCCCCCCCCCCCCAAGCTTAATAGCTGCATGAGTTGAGAATAGTCACTGTAATGTGAAATCTAAGCCAAAAGTGCCTAAAAACAGTTAAACATATATGACTGTTTGAGCAGATGTAAAAAAAGTTATTAAATAAAATGAAAATAAAGAAACCATTTTACTTAAAACAGGTCCAGATGCTTTAAAGTGAACTGTGCAATAATACTAGTAAATAGACAATCCAAACGCACTAGTGTCGTACTTCCTTGAGATTCTCTGCTGTGTCTGGAGATGATCAGCAGAGGAAGAGAAAGCAACATTTTACAGGCATTGCCTCACCACTACTCACCAATCAGAATGTCCATGGCCTGTGTTGAGGAAGGTCTTTAAGTACTGACCTTAAGTGAACACTATTCATGATTGATAGTACAAATAGTCGTATATATATACTGTAGCATGCCCATAGTGGGGTTTCCCGTCATTTGTTCATTTCAAGAAGTTTCACTATGGGATGGGAGGTTTCATTCAGAGCCTTCTACAAAGAAGCCCAATTCACTTAGACTCATATGATGGTAACAATTTGTAATTGATAAAATCCAATTTGTTGACCTTCTGCTACTGACATGTTGATTGAATGATTGCGAGGGTGTTCATTTTTTATGTTCTGTTTAATTCATTAATAAATCCAAAAATATTGTAAACTTTATTTTTATAGCAATTTACAAACACAACAATCCACCACAAATGTAACCTTTACTTAGCAGAGGAAGACCCATCGAGTTACATCATACATACAATCATTTTATAACCACAAAGCAATAAAATAATCAACTTAACATAACATTTTTTATGTTATTTGTTTTATCTAAAAATAGCAAATCAAAGATGAATTATTAAAATGAATTAAAAAAAAAAAAAAGTTAAACAGGTTAAAACAAAGATATACCAGAAGGATAATATAACAAAAATGAATAAATAACAGGGTAAAAGTAGTTTTAGATGACTCTATATCTATTTTCTATTATGCAATTACATTTTCAGCGTAAACCTCCAAAGTAACACAATTTTGGGAACTGGAATTCCTTCAACACTGATTTCTATTTATTTATTGATGTCATAGCTTGTAGAAAAATATCTCAAAGTCATTCATAAAGAGAGAGAGGAAACAGGTATTTCCTCTGACAGCAGTTGAGAGGGAAATGTAAACTGAAAGTGTTTAAATGCTAAAATCATAGTTGTTTCTGAAATCTAGGTTTTTTGGGGAAGGAATCTTTTCTTTCCTTATGATGTGTGGTGTTTTGGGCCATCGTGATTCTTGTTTGGCAAATTACTTGTGGCGTTTGACTCGCTATAAATAGACTGGGAAATTTAACAACCTACTGTGGATGTAAACTCTACACACAGCTGTATTTCCCTGGATGTCATGACGCAACAGCCAACCTCAAACCAAACCTAAAAAAAAAGAGTATTATGACATTTGGAAATCTTTATTTTTTTTAAATTGTGGCCCTGTTGCTGTCATTCGAAAGGTCGGAGTTTTGTCTTACCTGAATGTGTCCTTGATCCACACAGGTGCCTCACTGGCTCAGGGAAAGATAGGTCATCAGACTTTATGGAAACTACAGTTACAGTACTGTATATTGGACAGTGAAAAGAGAAAACACGGCTTGACATACAAGAGTGCCATCTGGTGGAATTAGTTTATTATTATTTTTTTTTGCTTTCAGTTGATTAGTTCCACATTATGAGAAACACTCTTATTTGCTTTCTTGCCGAGAGTTAGATGAAAAGAATCGATACCACTCTCATGTCTGTAGATTAGCATTAAGACTGTAAGGGACAGAGGGAAACAGATAGCCTGGCTCTGTCCAAAGGTTAAAAAGTCACTAATTAGTTTTACTTTGCTTGTTTAATCCATACAAACACAGACAGGTTTCCAGGCAAAATGTTCGAGGTGATGCTTGGATTACATCTTTAACATTTAGACAGTGCCGTGCTAGCTGTTTCCCCCTGTTTCCAGTCTTCATGCTAAGCTAAGCTAACCTGCTGCAGCTAAGCATTTACCACACAGGCATAAGAGTGGTATCGATCTTCTTATCTCTCTGCAAGAAAGTGAATAAGTGTATTTTCCACATTGTCGAACCGCCTATTATTTAACCACCATTAAATCCTCATTTCCAAATTGTAAAATCCCGACATATACTATTGTGGTGACAGTTATGTAATTACCTGATGGGTCAATTCTGTGCCTCTATTGTAACAGATTGGTTTGCTTCATGCTCTGACACGAGGCCCCTTGATCAGTCAGTGTAGCTATGTTACATCTGGCCATGCTTGATAGGCTGTAGTATAAGTAAAGCTGTCAAATCTGATCCCTGAAATCCACACTGGTCTGATCTCCAATCAATCCTGCACATGAAAGGAGGGCTTTATTCACTCCTGAGGCCTCGCTCTATGGCCCCGTCAATGACCCAGTTGGAAACAGTATTTGGTTGTAGCGGTGGAACAATGGGCTAGCTCGCCTTTAGTTTGCTGGACAGGGAAGAGCTGCATAAACAAGTACGTCCGACCTTTGTAACCATTGAAGCCATGCACTCTGATGCTTCGCCAATCCATAACGCAGTGTCACCTTTGTATGTCAACATTATCACAAGTTCGTTTCCATTAGATTTAGTATGCTGTGTTTGTATTAATAGGAATTTAAACTAAGGTTCTGCAGCGATGAACAATGCTCGGCTCTTTAACGGGCATTTAGAAGATGGACCCACAGGTCAATCTAAAGGGACTGAAGAGGTTAGAGGTGTTATACTAGGCAAGGAGATTTTCCACAATAAAAGAAGAAAGGGGTTTTGCATTCAGCCCTCACTACCTAAATCACTAATGTTAGATTACCCATGAAGCCATTAAGGGACCTGGGTTTAGAGAGTCCAAAGATGTCTGTAAAATTACTCGGTGTAGAAAAAGAGGGTTTAGGGTTAATCCTGGGCCCTGGGACTTTTCACAAAACATGTTGATATTAAATGTTTTCTGCATCAAAAATGCATTTTGTCCATCTGCAGTGGTCTCTTAGCAGATAAGTACATGCCTTCTAACATTTTTAGTACTAAAAGCATTTGGCCTTAAGGAACTGGCACTAATTCATGTTAACATTAGTACATGTTCATGCAGAACGTCAATCCTGTGAGCAGAAAAATGTGTCCTCTAGTGCTGAAATACCATATGTTTTTCCCACTCGACATACACTGACTGCTAAGGTTTTTTTTCCCCCACTCAAGTGTTAATGTTGTTTTCCCCATTTGTGCAAAATCAGGAAAGATTGAGATAACATCAGATGCAAAGACAACTTTACATGGTAGGACTGATACCACTGATCCACCCGAGCGTCCAGGTTAGATCTCTTTTGAAACCAGCTTTTCGTGACCGTTTGTGTCCTCTGATTTCACATGGAGTAACAGTTACGCTGAGCTGTTCAGTCTCTCGTAAAAAGAGTACTCTGGTCTTCCACAGAGGAAAGAAGTTCAGACAGAAATGGACGTTGCTCAGGAAATGATTTCACAACAAAACACGACAATGACGTGATTTGCAAGTCCACAAAAGAATTCTCACTCAGACACCTTCATCAGCTGAATTTGACATATTAGTGACACGTCTCGGGTGTAATCTCATGATAGCGATTGTTACAGTTTAAACCTTTAATGAGAAATCAGTCGTGCATTCTTTATGTCCGCTTTTACAGATTTCACAAAAGATAATCAATGCCTAAGGGTATATCCACACCGAGAATCTGGACCTACATTAAATTCATGCCATACTAGCTAGTAGGTCACATGTCTGAATCTAGATTAAGATTTATTGTCCACATAGCAATTTTTAGCATACATACTGTGCATTAGTTATACATACATATGCCATCTTGTATATAATGTTCATTAACAGTCAATACTCACAGTTCAGCCATTTCACCTTCTGTGCTTTAGTTCAGCATAGTATAACAGTAATCACCCATCAATATGTCTATGTTGCAATTGTAATATCCATTTACTGTCTAATAGATGCATGAGTAACCACTTGTACATTACTGCATGGCATTTCAACATTACATTTTGACATGTGATAGGATACACACTTTAATACCCATAAATGGGGATTCTACTCTTTCTTTACCCACTGAAAATGCTGTTAATGTGGATTAGTATGCTCAATTTGTAGACAGGCCCTGTGTCAATTCTAGTATAATTCCTTTAATATTTCACTTGATATACTGTACTTGGTACATATTCTTAAGCACATTTGAGTTTGAGGAACTAACTTACAGCACACCTGGGGCAGATAGTATTCTAGTTGGTTTCTGGGACTGGGTTAGGGGCCTAAATAGGGGCCCACATCTTAGTTTGTCTCTGGGCCCCACTACTGTTGGAACAGATGCCCTTATTATGAAGCACTACCGTTTGCTGCTACGACTGTGTGTTTTTGGTTCTCGATGCTTTGACTAATACATGTTAATCATAATGTGAAAACAGGCATAAAGGCATTTATTTACCTCGTACTTACACCTATTTCACAACAGGGGGCGCTGTGTTGCACAGAATGAAGTTAGGACCATTAGACAGTGTTTTCTCCTTCAGCTCTAATGTGTGTGTTTCCTCCCGAATCCACCCCCCCCCCCCCCCCTGGAGGACACCAAAAAAAGGACACTGTCGCAGATTATTGACAATGATGTTTTTGTCACTGTCCTCAAATGCATCACCTTACTTTTTTGGCTGAAAGTGGAAATCAGGTGCCCACACACAGGCCCTCACTGGGAGATCCCATGTGATCTCAGAGCCTGGAAACATTTTCACCTGCAACCCAACACCAAACAGGGCTGCGCTCTGTGGGATTGGATGCGTCACCTTATCCCCCACTTTGTGTCCCATTACCCAGCAGTTGTAATGCTCACACCAGTGTAACGTGTCTAAGGTAACAGGCAGGGCAAGCTGAGCTGGCCTGAAATTTAAATTAACCTCAGTGACATTTATGTGTGCTGGGGAACAGGAGTGTTACATTACAGGTACCCTCAGTCCCGCCATGCACACACACCTGTCGTACATACAGGTGAACAAAAGAACGTGCACACTCACGTATACAGCTGAACGAAATAGTCAGACATGTCTGTTACTAGTTTTATGTTAAGCTCCTCTTGTGAGCTTCCCTTAACAATGGCTGGTTTCAAAGCAAAGCCACGCGAGTCTGTTATAAGGGGAAAGTGCGAAGGAGGGAGCTGTGCGTCTGTGTGTGTGGCAGGAAATGTCAGAGAGAGAGGCTTACCATCTATTTTTCAGTACTGTTGAACCTCCTGCTCGTCACGGGAGGCAGTACCTGGGCTTCCTTAAGATTAACTCTGTCAAGATCAATGTCATTGTTTTCTGTAGAACAAACTCAACCTGTTAATATAAACTATGAAGCATGGACGCTGTTAAAGATGTAGGGATGACACATACAAAAAAGTAACACAAAAAGAACATGTCTAGCACACGCAAAAGAAAAACAGGGGAAATTAATCAATAAGTGGTTTACTGAAAGATAAATGTTTCCTTTCTTACACATTTTTTTCTGGTAAAAAATAGTTCAACATTTTGTGAGTTTTTGATGCCACTCTAATGTCCGTACGCTAAATAAGAAGCTACAGCTAGCAGCTGGTTAGCTTAGCTTAGCATAAAGACTGGAAACAGCTAGCCTGGCTCTATCGAAAGGTATCAAAATCTGACTTTCAGTGTGTCTAAAGTCCATTTATTAACATGTCTTTATGCTAAGCTAAGCTAACCAACCAGCAGGCTGTAGCTACATGTTTATTTACCGAACATACCTGAGAGTTGTGATCATTTTATCTCAACTCTCTGCAAGAAAGCTAATAGGCATATTTTCCAAGATGTCAAACTATTCCTTTGAAGACTGAGCGCTGCCTTCTGGGACAGAAGGGAATTTGAGGATGACTTTGGCTGCCGCTGTGAACACTCGACCGTCACCGAGCAGCCCCAGGGCATTTGGAAAGTGCTTTACCCAAGCAAGGGTAGCAGAGAAGGGGGGCAGCTGATCCCCTGTGGCATTCTCCCAGAATTTCTCCTCAAGAACTGGGTCATATGAGATGATGGGTGCATTCCTTTTTTTATGACCATCATAAATCCTTTATTGCTCCTGCTCTGCTCTAGAGCCATGTGTGTGTCTGACACAGGGAAATCCTTGTTGACAAACCATTTCCCACATCTCAAACATCATATTTCATTATTCAAGACTGACGCTGGGTTATTCTTACCTTGTTCTGTGGAACAGACAAGAGCATTTCTCAGAGCGCAGTCTGATGTGGATTAAATTACGCCTCCGCTTTAAATACAATAATAATAAAATAGTATTTGCTTTATTCTGATGTGTGTCCATTTTTCTTTTGAGCTGCTGTAGCACTGGAATTTCCCCAGTGTGGAATTAATAAAGCCTATCTAATCTTATCCATATCCATTATTACATTTCCCTTTTTGTGGCCTCAGTTTTGTATTGACAAAGAGGACACAGAAGAGACACAAATGCATCTTTCTCCTTGCCACAGTCTGGTGAAATAGGAGATTCCTGGCAGCTCTTTTAAATGGACCAGCAGGCCATGGCCCCCATAAATTTTATTTGGAAAACCCATGGGAGTGACCGCATCAGACAATCTGGCTCCCAGAGGGACCCTGGGTGCTTATTAAAAGCATGAGAGAGAATGAAAAACAGCACAGGATCAGAGGCTCTGTCTGTAACCAGGTATGACCATGGAGGATTCCTCTGTGTTCCCTTTAATTACTCTGGGTGTAGTGGTGAAAGTGTTTGCAGAAAAGGCTTTTCCTACCAGAATATGAAAAACGTGTCCCTGTTTCGATGATAAGTCTCTCTCCCTCTCTCTTTCTATTTCAGATGACAGCTGAACTGCAGTAACCTCTAATTCTCTGCTTCTCACATCAACCTTTTTCTGACAATCACATGGTATTTTGCATATTACAGGGCTAGGCTTGTGACTAAAGATTAGCATATTATGCCGAGGAGTAATTCCAGAGCTGAAGTGTGTTTCCGGTATCAGCTAACAGGACTCAAATCTTCTGGGTGACAAGCGATTGGTTTCTTCCCTCCTACCAGACATCCTACGTCCCTGCATCTGATAAATGGAGTGGGACTTTCAATTGGCTGACATGGTCTCTTTATGTGCAGCGTAGAGCACTGCTGTGTTGTATAGATCATTAGGGATCCCATTGTTATGGTAGTGAGCTTAGCAGGGGTTTGGCAGCGCTTATCAGTATGGAGCTCTGGCACAATGCTACTATCAAAAGAAATCACAGAATAACTGATGAGTCCTTCATCACACAGCGATCTGATTCATCAGCATAATGAGCTGAATATGCTAAAGAGTGATTCATATTCTAAATACTCTGTTTTTTTCCCTTCATTGTTTTTAGTGAGACAGTTGACTGAGTTTAGTAAGAGAAACCCCCAAAACAACAATTTAATTGGAAAACATAATTTACTTAATACTGGTGAATACTGTAAGGGCTTTAATGGAAAACAGTTGTACATGGAGTTCCTCATTCTAGTGTTGCCTTTTCCAATTGTTCATATTGCTGGTTGACATCTCCGTAAGTGTCTGTGTGTGAGCGAGGTGCATCTAGGGGCATGCGCCACTGGATAAATCCCATTTGTATCCCATATTTGGAGTTCACCAAAAACATGCCACTGCTTTTACTCCCTCAGCGCACAGACTAGACCATCAACTCAGCCGACAAAACCTCCTAATGGGTCGCTGAAAGATGAATTATTCATCTGGGCTAGGTTGCATCGGCCTGGTTTTCTTGTGCAGATGCACGTCTTGTTGCTCACCTTGGCTCCGTGACAACAGCTGAGCAAAACCATCTGAAACTGATGCTGAACTGTGTGGTTGTAGCTTGTAGCTCCATCCTATTTGGTGTGGGCTACCACTTCAGGTCCCACGTTTAGCTCCCTCAGTCCTATACCACAGTACTAATGGTGGAGGACTCCTCTGACTTGCCCTGTTTGCTGGGCAACGACTTAAGATACTCCAGGTGTCTGCGGGCGTCCTCCTGATTAGCCCTGACATAGTAGACCAGGTAGGAGATGACCATGGTGAACCAGCCGAACATGACGACCAGCATGGCCACATCTGTAGTCCTCTTCATCACCACACATAGGTCTATGTCTGGAGCCAACAGGAAGGCAAGTCCTTGAACTCCTATTTCCTCCGGATCTGAAGTCTGGCACACGATGCCCGTCAGCGACGCAGGCTCCAGGTCCACATGGGGCATGGCCATCTGCAAGTTGCAGTCACAATGCCAGGGATTGTTTGTTAGGTTAGCGCGAGACCGCAGGCCCTCGAAGGCCTCAGGGGTAAAGTTGACTAACTTGTTAGAAGAAAGGTCTAGGAACTGTAGTGTGGAGCCCAGGCCTCTGAATGCACCTGGTTCTAACTGGCTTAGTTCATTGTGGGATAGATCCAGTTCAACCAGGTAGGGCAAACCTGCAAAAGCATTTGTTGGGACTGTAGTGAAGAGGTTGAAGTCCAGGTAGATGCGTTGTGTGTCATTGGGGATATCCTGGGGGATCTCTGTGAGCTGCAGGTTGCTGCAGCGCACCGTCTTGCCGCCGCTATCGCTCTCAGAGCAGTAGCAGCTCTTGGAGCAACTGGTGGAAGCATGGTGGAAGCAGAAGGTCATTAGCACCAGGCTGTGCAGCAGCAAACACATGACCACTGAGTGGCGCAGTAACCAGTCTGCAAGTAGGGACATCGTCGGATACGGGCATGCTCCAAGAAGGACCACCTGGGCGCAGGAGGTAAAGTCCACATCAACCTCCCCAGTAGCTGTTGAGCCTATGACATAAAAAAGCAACAGAAAGTCACATTAGCAGCCCTTTGAAAAAAGAGAAATGCAGATATAGTGTGAAATTGTTTTCTCACGCAAAACACGGGTGTTTAACAATGTTCTTCAGAGTCCACAGAGTTATCTAACGCAGAAGTCGGGGGGGTGCAGGAGCTTCTCTAATTGCAATGAGGAGGAGGCAGCAGGGTACTGCATGTCAGCATGTTGTGGGTCAGAAACAACATGAATTTCAGTTTTTCTTCTAGGAAAGTCTGAGGATCAAACATTCCCTTCATACCAACTAAATAAACAAGCTACGAAAATCCTTTGGTGTCAGTGTGCCTCCTTTATAATTGACATCCCTGCTATGCAGGGCTATTTCAGAGAGTGGCATTAACATAGTGATGTGACACCATGAGGAACAAAATGTTCCAAAGAAAACATAAAACGAGATATCATGTTTCTAGTTCTTTCTAAAACTAGTGCTGCCATTCTGATGCAACAATTGTATTAAAAGTGACCATTAAAAATGTCCAAGCTTGGTGTCTGTTGAGCAGTTGCTAGTCCATAAGGTAATTTAGTCAGAAGTGCAAGTAACGCAGAGGTAAAAGCTTGTCTGTGTCCTGTAAATTACACTTTATATTTTGTATGAAAGCCTTTGAAAATAGCAGGTCTACCCACCTTAACACACTTCATTAATAGCTGATCAGGGCTACCTCCTATCCTGTTACTAATCCTCTTAAGGAAAAACTCCTTAAGTCAGTGTAGCATCAGTGTTGGCCACCCAATCCTTTTGTTGGGGGTAGATGCTAATGTTATAACCAGCACCAAGGCCAGCAAAACAGACAATGCGATGGCTTGTCTTTCTTTGAGACAAAACAAATGAACCACAGAGTTCAACCAGACTTCTTCATTTCTTCAAAATGGCTAGAGACTGGGCAAGATCCACTTACCAAGATTAAAAAATGAAATCGATCTCTAAGTACCTCAAAGTATCAGATGGCGTTTGGGCCGTAGAGGACCGAGTGTAGTGGCAACGTCGGTGTGTATGTGTGTGTTAAAGGGGACAGACGACTTGTCTACGAGGCACAGCTAATAGCACTCATTGTGGTACGACGGTTTTAGAGGTGCCTGCCAGACAATACCAATAATGAGGGCGAGATGGAGGCTGATGCACCAGAGCAAGCACTCTGCTATTAAGAAGCTCGCACTGCTGTAGTTTGCCTCCCTTTAGACATAAGATGTTTATGCATACATCTTTATTAAGGCAAAGGATTTCCCTCTGTACTTCGTGTCAGCAGGATGCATGAGAAAGTAACATAGCATGGCAGATGGAGTTTAACACCCAAAGAAAATAAAAGTCTTGCCGAAACTTAATGGGTAACGTGGGAAACCTCCTGTAAAGGCTGTACTTTTCCCGTCACACAGCATGCCAGCCTGGTATTTAGAGAGATAATGGGGGAGCTGGAGCAGAAGGCTGGTGGCAGAGGAGGAGAAAGCATGTGGTCACACCAGCACAGGGTGAGAGAGAGAATGATATCAAGAGGATTTAAGGGGGGATAGGGGGGGGACTTTACAATAACACAGACAAACAGTGCATGACACTAATGAGATATCGAGGAAAGAGGCAAATGTTAGTCAGTCACAGGGAGTGCAGAGGAAGGAGATGAACAGAAAAGAGAGGGTGTAAACCTAATGAGTGACAGGTTGGGGCACCAAAGATGTTCCAAACCAAAATATGCTTATCCAAGACATATCTAGCATAAAGTCACGAGCATGAGTCATTTTACTTATGGCCCTTATAGCAAATATAACCCATCTTACAGCCATATATACAGAAAATGCAATAAATCAGTTTGCCTCTAAATCTGGCGAGGTCTTCATCAGTGTTCCTAAAGTCATTGCTGTGATAAATAAGCCTCCTGCTTTTAATTTAAACAATAAATACAGTGCTCTGGCTGCCAAAGGTCAGTCTTTCACTTCATAAATCCACTGCTGCCACTGCTGCACTGACAAATCTCTGGCACTAATTATATGAGGAGCAAACATGAGGGGCATTAAGATGCAACACGAATATATGATGAAGTGTTTTCATGTATAAATCTGACCTAATATGGCAGCACAGCTGTAAGTATCGCTTACTGTAATCATTATTTAAATGCTTTTAGCTCTTTCCACTCCAAATCCCTCACACAATGATTACTAGAGATGCTCTTTTTGTTCCTTGGAGCACAACATTGCTTTTGGTAGATTTCCACTGTACCTGAAGACCCCATTCCCCCCCGTAGAACAATCTTTTGAAGTTAACTAGAGTAGCAATAAGCATACGCACACTGTTACAGGAGGGCAGTTATGTGTAATGGCATTTAATGTACAGCATGTTAGAGATGAATACGGGTTTGATCTCATAGTCATTGTAATCAGTTTAAATAGCTTTTCAGGATCAATATCCTCAACATAACTATAGGCTACTGATGTAATTACTTTACTTTATAGTAATCTCAACACAAGCTGAGGACATTTAATGCGCAAAATGAAAGCGCAACAGTAGGTTAAGTATCACTTCCTGCTCAAATTTAAATGCTATAAGCAACAAGCATCTGTTGGAAAATGAACTCAAAGCACATGAGATACGGCGGTGCCGCGTGGGAACTGATACCCGGGTTAAGTTTGTCTTCCATCCTTGTTTTAGTCAGCACCATCCAGTGGCTGTTTCCAGGGCCAATCACATTTAGAAACCTCGCATTAAAAACTCGAAAATAGCTGTTATTTCATGGATGAAGAAATGCCTAGATGCATGCAATAGCCTATCACAAATAAAAACATGCGTTTGGACCAGTACGCACACTCACGTCTTTGCCGCTTTCCCTCTCCTTTTCATGATGCGTTTCTCAGCAATTGCCCAGCCAGCAATGAAATGGTCCAGCAGATCAGAGCGCCCCGCGAAAGGCGGTTCGGTCAATATCTTGGTTCGCTCCCATCAGGTCCTCTTGCAGCTCGTTAAACTTGTACTGAGAGCCGCTCTGGCAAACACCACCCGCCACTGGAAATGCTTCGACAGTGCAGCCTTTTAGTTTCCACGCAACCAGATCACCAGGCACACTTGCTGGAGCCAGCGCGAATGGACAAGGATGCAGCGCGAGGGCAAGGCATGTCACTGATTGTCTGATGGCGGTATCTCACTCACTCTGATCCTGGATGTGGCAAAGAAATAGTCCCATTGATGTAAAGTTTAAAATGGCAGACACATGGCGCGCAAGTGCATTTACGCATACGCACAGACGGAAAAGGTGAATGGCTGGATAGATTTGGTCGCATCTGGAAGGATTGTTGGAAATACATGTAGGCTATATATTATGTAATGAAGGGACTGATTACATTCATATGCATCTGTTGATTGCAGTGAGCGGATCTGATGCATGCATCAGGTGCCAGTAAAATAGGGGATACCCCTCCCTCACACGCACGCGCGCGCGCACACACACACACACACACACACACACAGTGATCTTATACACAGTGCTCATACATAGACCGGTTACACTAATCATGTTTCATCTGGAGCTTGTCGTTTCAAACATGCATGTCAGGGCGGTGGGTCTTTGGCCGTCTCCGTCTCCAGGCACTTTTCCTGCCTGCTGCCAGCCGATAAGGAAGCCCAAGCAAATCCACTATAAAAACAGACGTGTATGGGCACTGGCCTGAGAGAGTCTGCCAAGCACATCATAAGGTATTAATGGAATTAAAATCAATAAAGTAGGATACTCCACCCAAACTCCCTCCCTGGTGCTCTGGAATGACAAACAGTGTATGATTAACTGAATCTAGGGTCTTTCTTTCTTTCTTTCTTTCTTTCTTTCTTTCTTTCTTTCTTTCTTTCTTTCTTTCTTTCTACTGTCTATCCAGTTATTGAAATATTACCATTCTCTCTCTCTCTCTCTCTCTCTCTCTCTCTCTCTCTTTAATGCTATTTAAAAGTAAAATTCCAGAACTATACAACTTGTTTTTTTGTCCTCGTTTTGGACAATGTTAGCACTGCATGAAAAGCTGGATTACCAACTGGACACAGCGTGTGTTTGCTTGTGTGGCAATTTGATTATTTGCAATTTTGTTATACCTCTAAAACAATAAAAACGGAAGTGGTAGGCCTAAGTGTCCTTACAGGTTGTTATAGCATGTTATAGCTACCCACTAGTGGCTTTATCCAGCCTTGAATGATAAATAATCTGTTTTCTATTCATCAATAGGTGTTTCAGTGCTTTTTATTTGTATCATAGACTGTTCATTACCAGTCAGAGTTAAATATTGCTGTTCTGTAATATGTTTCTTCATGTCCCTGTCCTCATCCCTGTCTCATTTGGACAATATACATGTATATATACAGGTAAACCAAAGATTCTATATTTTAGGAATTTCATGGATGCCCTGCTGGTGCAAGTTCTTCTAGACATCATACAGTTTTTTTGTTTGTCACTTTTTATAACCTTATTATCCTGTTATCTTCTCGGTTTGTGCTATCCAGGCAACATCTCTTATTTCCCTGTAAACTATCAGCGATGAGCATCCAGACTAACCTGCAGGAGATGTACTGTAGATGAACAATGCAAAAGGCATTCATATTGCATTACTGGGCTGCTAAGTTCCATGGTTGCATTTGTTTAGCCCTCCAAATAATTGCTTTGCTTATTAAGTTTAGGTTGAACTGTTTACACATCTGCTGAGGCTTGCATTTAATTGGCCTCATTAGATTCCAGCAGAGAACTATAACCACCATAATACATTTGTGCATCTCAGCTCCCATGAGAAACGCGTATAACTTGGTGTTCATTGTTGCTTCTCTAGTCACTCCTTTTACAGCCCGGAGGTTAAGAGGATGCGCTTGTCAATTAGAAGGCAATTAGATAGGTGGAGGAAGAGCATATGACAGTGAAACACCAGAAAATAGGATTACTTTCCACAGAGGAGAGTGCACTGCGAGTCAGTCTTTCCCAGCTTTATCAGATTACTTCAAATGCTCTGCTGTGGTTGCCAGATAGACAGGCGCTGTATGCATTATCAACCAAGCATTAGTCCTGATAGACTACACTTCCAAATGGATCAAAGTTCCTTTTTTCCCCCCCTCCATGCTTTTTACTCTCCAGCCTGTCAAGTATCTCAAAGCAGGCCTAGGCGTCCTGTCTGACCTGTGCAGGAGGTATAACTGCAAGCTGACATCAATCCATGAAGCTAAAGTGTTTAATGGGAATTTGGCTGAGAAAATATTAGCACCAAAGCTTCTACAATGCCATCTCAACAGGGTGGGAATGTTTTGCCAGTCTGTGTGCTTTGAGCTGCAGCGGAACAACAGGAGTCATATTAATGAGATTTCTCCCTTTCATTCTCATTTTCTATCCTACTTTGTCCCGCCTGCTCACACAAGCGTGTTTGTACGTATATACTGAAGCACACTCTGTCTCTGGCTCCCAGCTAGCTCCTCGTCCCTGAACAAGATCAAAGTCCTGCCATGTCTTTATGAATACATTGCTCTGCTTTATTTATTTATTTATTTCCTTACCTGTCTTGAACCTTTTAATCAAAAACAGTGAGAGAGGTGGATTAAAGGATTTCACCGCTACTGTCCATAACCGAGGGGTTCGCCTCACCTCATCTTTCCTGTGAAGGTCCTGGTCTTTGAAGTCTGGTATCACTGACATTACGGAAACAATGGATTGTGGCTATTCATTGATCCTTGTTGAATTCCCCACTGACAGAGCTGTGGTCTCAAAAGCTTCCAGCCACAAGAGTCTTCAGTAAAATCAGATCGTAACTGGTTTATGCTCCACTGTTCCAAGATGATTATGTTGTTTGTTGTTATGTTCTTTTTTTGACTTTTCTCAAATCTTTACTTTTTTACTTTTTTCTTTATTTCTGTACACCTTTTTTATCTCTTCAAGGATCTAACAATATTACTTTCCTACAGCCATGCTAGCGTCTCTGTTAGTGTTTACTGAGACACAGTGCTGCTTCAAGCTAAATGTTAGCATCAGCATGCTAACCTGCTCACAGCAATAACAAATAATTTCTAATATATATATATATATATATATATATATATATATATATATATCCGTATTTGTTTAGCAAGTTAGCATGCTACTATTTGCACATGCTAACTTAGCATGAAACACAAAGTACAGCTAAAGCTGATGGGAATTGTATTAGTTTTGCAGCAATTTGTCATGAACCAAAGACATTCACCCAATGATGGTGCTAGATGAAAAGTTAAGGGATCACCAAAATCATTAATTAATCCTGTTGGGATCATGAATGTCTGTACAAATGTTTTGTATGGACTTGAGTCAGTGCTATTTTCTCAGAGCTGAACAGGCTAACAAGGAAGCTAATGGTGTATTGAGGTCTGGGTACTCTATATTTCACTCTGCCAGCTGATGAAGCCGGTTAATCCAATCTGCTTCCTTCGTTGAATCCATATTTGGTGTGTACCTGGTGAGGAAAAACAGTTTAAAGAAAAAAGAAGGTGAAAATACAGTACTTTCTGTGCATACTGTGAATATACTGTAGGGTGCTCCATTTGTGCAGATGCATACAGTAGCTGTTGTGTTTGCAAAACACCGGTAACATTTCTCACAAGTGTACAATCAACAAAGTGGCGTCAGTGATTGTTATGTATGGCATCTTAAATGTTAAGTTGTTATAGCTGCCTGCACTTGCCTGCCAACACAGGATAGAGGTGGTTAAAGCTGTTTTCCACTGCCCTTTTAAAGTAATTAATAATTCTTAGCCCTTCATTGTGTCCGACATATTCACAATGACAGCCAGGGAGGGGTGTTCACCTTAAAGGTCATGTTATGCACCTCCAAGGACACTACTGGGAATGTGATGGTCAAAACATGACCCAAAAAAAGTCTTCCAGTGCTGTAAATGTTAGAGGTTTTCTGTACTTTTTATTTGTCATCTAGTTTGCTCTTCTTCCTGTGAGCATCTGCACAAAGTCATGTTTTCTACCTACAACAGTTTGCTGCCAGTTGTTTCATCTGTCACACATACATGTAAATTGTCTGAGCCAAATACCCCCAGTAAACACAAAGCTGTAATTTCAATTTTCCCTTTTCCATCATTATTTCATTGTAGTTCAGTGTTTTCATATCAGCACGCACATTGCGCTGTACATGCTCCACTCCCTGTTGACCTGTTGGGGAAAGCACACATCTCCATCTACAACACATTTTTGGATTAAAGGCTCAAATTTAAATATTTAACCAATGAATTGTGGCCAGAGGTATTATTTGTATGTACTTTGGCCTAACAATATTATTTTTTTAATGTTTTGGGAAATATGCTTATTTGCTGCCTTGCTGAGAGTTAGTTAAATGAGAAGATCGATAGCACTCTCAGAGTGTTATCAATCTTCTCATGTAACTTGGGGAAAAAGTGAATAAGTGTATTTCCTAAAATGTCAAACTCCTGATGATCAAGTAGTGGTGATTCAGTCTAAAAGTAGCAATCAAATATCTCAAATAGCTCTTTTTTTGCTGCCCCACATTTCAACATAATACCTGTATTTTCAAATCCACTTTTGAGAGCTCTGAGGGTCCACTTGTATATATCTTATCTTTGGTGGTGTTTGGGGGCTGAGAAGAAAAGATGCATGTTGAAAGCATCCTTATCACTGTAGACTGCCAACTGATATCTTTTTCACAACCCTACTAGTTCCTACTACTGGCTCTCACATACGTGTCAAGTGCTCAGGTAGAATCAGCAGTTGTTTACCTGTCACCCTAATATCTCTAAAGCAGCTCTATTCTTGTATGACACAGGGCATCAAGCTGCACCAAACAGCCCCTTTAGACAGCTATCAACAGATCTGACACATCACGTTTCTTTCTTCCCAACAGTCAAGCTGTATCAGGCCTCAGGAAACACAGGGCCATCAATAAATAAACAGGAAAGCAGGTGGTACTGAGAGCGCGGGTGTCCATCTACTTTGCTAACGTCTCTCAGCAACTTCAGATGGGCGACTATTTTTGGATGCCAAGTACTTGGCATTCCCTGTTTCAGACTGCCCACTATAGTAAGATAAAGTATGTATGTGAGTGTGCTACAAGGTTAGAATAGTAATGGCATAGTTGCAAACAAAATATATCTATCTGTATTATCTTAAATTACCTTACAATGATGCACTCTGAAGATAGATGCATTAAAAACTACTTCTAGAATAAACGTATCAAAAGCCAATGGAAGGCAAATATGCTTTTTTGCTCTCTTGCCGAGAGTTAAAAAAAGATTGCTACCACTGTTAAACCCGTTCAGTGTAAAGCTATAGGGAGGAGCCATTTAGCTTAGCTTAGCATACAGACTGAAAGCAGGTGGAAACAGCTAGCCTGGTCTGTCCAATGGTACCAGCACCTCTAAAACTCACAAATTAACATTAACGTTATATCTCATTTGATTTGTTGCTATTGTTTTGTTCCTTTTAGATTATGCTTCTGATTACAGTTTTGATGAGGTGATGGAATATTATTTGATGGTAACATCTTCCAAAAGACTCTGAACACTGCTCTTGTTCCAAAAGAACATTTTGACCCTAAATTGTCTCTTTTTGAGGTACAGAAGAATACAAAAACATTCTATTTTGAAGGTGCCTGTGCACACCTTGCAATGTGTGTTTGCACCTCCATTCATGTGTGCAGCTGTGGGTGTATTTGTTTACATACACTCCACTACATCTGTTGGACTACAGCTCTACAGCCCTATTATTATCATCATGCCAAGGTCAGATGAGTGGGCAACTTAGCAGAGGAAGACAGATAAGTATGATCGAACTGTTAGATAAATCAGGATACTGCATTTCCATTCACTGATAGCAACGTCCAGACCAGTCTTTTCTCTGTAATGCTTTTTTTAAATCCTGCACTTCTGTATCACTTTACATCAGCTAACACAACGGAAAGCTCTGCATGATGATACTAGCTGTGAAAGTTCAGTTGAGGGCTATCGTGAAACTGCAACAGCACACTTCTGGGGAGATAAGCTTGTTAAATTACTAAATAGCTCTTAGGCAGCTATCATGTACAGTGTGTATGCGTGTGTGACAGAGAGATTGGAGTGAATGAGGTAGAGAAAGAGAGAAAGAGAGAGAGGAGTGAATATTGACAAATGAAGCAAATTTGAAACAGAACACTTTAAGTGAACAGGAATGCTGCACTGACAGAAAACACTTTTTGCAAGTCAATTCTTGTACATTTGTACATTTAAAAAGACAGTAACGGTTTGTAGCCCAAGTGACCAAAAGGTACACATAAACAATGGTATTATTAAGCAATACTGAGCTATGTGTGTGCTTCAGCAGGGGTGAGCTTGTTGTGGTGATTGTCTGAACCATGCGACCCAGTCAGCCAGTAGCCTATATTTCTATGACAGATCTCTTTATTTCTGACTTAACTGGTATGAATATACGTTTGTACATACATCTTGAACTTTCTGATGAATCAAACTGGATGCATTTTGGGGACTACCTTGTTATTGTACATGTATAAAAGATTTCCACCTGCAGGACTAAACCGGACTCTTGCTTGTGTGTGAGAAGCAGCTGTCACCTGCTGTACTTTGGCTGTACTACCTCTGGTGCTGATGAAAACTAGACTTTTCAGAGAGGTGTTAAATTAAAGCTTCAAGACGAGATGTGAATACAATGGGATGTGCATAGATGTTGAATATTGCAGCTTCTCTTAGCTCTGTGAACCCTATTTGCCATTATGGAGCTGTGAAAATCACAGTTTCTCTGATCTCTATAAATCCTCCAGGATTTTACAGCGAGCATTTTAGGCTTCAAAGAATATAGTAAAGCTTTAGAAGTGCCATACTGTAGCTTGTGCAATATGCCATCAATTTAGACATTTTTATTATGGGACAGAATACAATTTACCTGATTATTAGAGGCCCATTTAAGTCAATAGTTTGATGAGGAGTAACCTGAATTTGTTTCACCAAGAATATGGTCAAAAGCTTGAGAAGCTCTTTAATGGAAGTATATATTGGAAAATATACTCAATTAAAACCTCTGACAAAAAAAAATCTGTTTTTCCACTACACACTGTGTATGTATAGTACATACAGTGCAAGCAAATCAAACAATGTGCAAAATAAGGCTATAGTGCTGACTTTCAGGTTTAATGGTGTTTCCATCAATATCCAGTGAACTGTGTGAAAAATGCAGTCCTTTTTACACACACCCCCCAAGGGTAAACAGGCTATGACTCTGACACTACTCACCCAATAATCATCTCCAAACACCTTTAAAGCTCAATATCAGCACTCTAATCTCATGCTCTTTACTTCCAGTGTGCTGCAGTAGCAGTGGCCAAAACAATCGGGAAAAAAACTGCTCATAAACTCAGTGACCACTCTAAAAATGAAATAGGTGCTATAAGCTGTGCATGTAAATAGACATGTGTGTGTAGGCCCAACAATAGTGGGGAAAGGTAGCCTAGCTTGATTATTTTTTTTTGTTTTCAGCTCACATTTGTCAGTGTTGGTGTATTTTTTGTAGTTTAATCATTGGAGGGGGGCTATAGTGGGTGGTAAGCCCAAATACGTGGGACCTCTATGAACAATGACACATAATCACTCAATCAATCATTCAACGAAATGTAATGTTTATTTCCACATTGGCCAGTTATTGCCAAAAGCCGAAGTGAATGGACAAGTTTTTTTTATGATGAACAATATAACAATGATAACAATATACTCAGTTTTCACCTCTTTTCCCGGTTAAAGACATTAAAGACATAAACAGTATATAAAATGATCATTTTTATCTTGGGAAGCCGATTGGCCATGAGACACAACGTGGGCGGGCTCATGCCTCTTTAGTCGTTGGTTATTGGTTGTTTATTTGAGGGAAAAAAGGGTTTTGCGTTTCTCATTGGAGGAAAACGTCAGAAGGCCTTTCGATTGATTGGTCAATGTACCTGGCGGGATATGGCTCATCCATGATTCGAATTTTCAAACTGTGTTCTTGATTCATTCAGCGACGATACGTTTTAGTGCTGGACAGAAGTTAGTTTTAGGACTTAGGTGGGAGTTGATTAGCTAACGTTCAGAGTCAAAAGTTATTGCGAGACCGAGGGTTTACCAGTAAATATAAGAAAAATGGCTCAACCACTGAAGGTAACTTTATTAACTTCGATATTTAGCTAGCTACTACTAACGTTAGCTAACTTAACGTTCTGTAAAACTAGATAGCCATCAGCTAGTCAACGTTACAGTGGATAACTGTTAGCTGCAGTGAAACTTCTTAGCAACGGTTGAAATTGGCTAGTTAACATTGTTTAGTACAACTTTAACATAGTTGTCAATTTACGCACTGGTCAAGAAAAGAACAATGTTTTATGTACCCCGATAACTCCCCTCCCAGACACATGGCACGACATAAAATGTGATGTAACGTTAGCCTAGCTAGCTAAGTTAGGCTGATACATTTGTTGAAGCCATGTTGTGGTCCATAACAGTAACGTTAACCATCTGGCTACCGTTAACGTGAGCTAGTTGGCTAACGTGAATGTTGACGATAACGTTACGTTGCATCTCTTCCTATGCCATTTAAGAAATAACGTTAACGTTAGCTAGCTAGTTACTTGTCTCAAAGCATGCCTAGCACACGCAAAACTAGCTAATGTCGTTATTCATTTAGCTAGGAATTTAACACTTTAGCTAATGTTGTAGTCAACTCTAATCGGTCCGAAAGACAAGGGGGGGACTGCACTCAAATGCCATTTTTAATTATATTTATCGAAACTTAAAAAAACAAACATTAAAAGTGTGCAAGTAACGCTAGACACAAGCATAACTTATATGGTTAGCAGTGTTTACATTTCAAAACTGGTGGTATTGTGAGCTCACAGGGGAATTTTTGAAAAAAGAAATGGCTGCAACCAGTAGATTCCGGTTCAAGCATCCGCTCGTCCAAAGTGTACACATTGTAATTAGATCCCAACAACTTCAATGAGATGTTTTGTAGACGGCACTGATTTCACTTCTTTTTTTCAGTAGACATGCGTTTTTGTGTTCACCAAATTGCCTGAGGTTTTGTCTACATTAAAAGTCAAGATTGAAGTAATTACAGCAATGTAGAGCTGTTTGAGCAACTTTCATTGCAATGTTATCACTGTGTGATCACTTTATGGAGGTTACTTGTAACACAAATAGAAACCCCTGCTCCATCATGCAACATAAAAATGAAAATAAATAAAAAGATAAATTCACATAAAAGATAACCATGTGTCATTCGCTTCAGAACTTCTTTGAAAACAAGCCGGTGGAAAAGACGAAGAAAGATCCGAAGCGGATGTCAGTGGAGAGGATCTATCAGAAGAAGACGCAGTTGGAGCACATTTTGCTCCGACCGGACTCGTACATCGGCTCGGTAGAGCCTGTCACCCAAGTAAGAGGTTACACAGGAATGACTGTCTTTGAAATTGATGGCTTCTCTAATACACCTTTTTATTCATTTAAGACAGGGTTCTTCAACGGGTTTTTTTTAAGCCAGGGACCCCTTAACTAAAAGAGAGACGGAGCAGGGACCCCCTACTACATGTAGTGTATAAAATTAAGCTGCATATTAAACTGGGCCTACAATAACGTGTAGGCGACCTGAAGCCTTTATATTATATATCATATATACAGTATCTCACAAAAGTGAGTACACTCACATTTTAGTAAATATATCATTATATCTTTTAATGGGACAACACTGAAGAAATGACACTTTGCTACAACGAATCAAAATATCAAAAGTATTAAGTGTACAGCTTGTATAACAGTGTAAATGTGCTGTCCCCTGAAAATAACTCAACACACAGCCATTAATGTCTAAACCGCTGGCAACAAAAGTGAGTACACCCCTATGTTAAATTCCCATAGAGGCAGGCAGATTTTTATTTTTAAAGGCCAGTTATTTCATGGATCCAGGATACTATGCAGCCTAATGAAGTTCCCTTGGCCTTTGGAATTAAAATAGCCCCACATCATCACATACCCTTCACCATTCCTAGAGATTGGCATGGAGGTACTTTCCATAAAAATCATCTCTCAATGCAAATCAAACCAGCGATTAGGCTAACTGACATAAAACCACGCCAGTCTCTAGGTATCATCACATACCCTTCTCCATACCTAGAGATTGGCACGGTTTTAAGTTGTTTTAATTTTAATTTATGACAAAAACTTTTTTACAATTATTTGGAGGCCACCCTGCAGTGACTCTGAGGACCCCCCTAGGGGTCCCGGACCCCCTGTTGAAGATCTCTGATTTAAGACATTGGGTACATCTCTCTGGAGCTGATTTGAGGGTGGGCTATATTTTAGATCTTTTCTGAATGAATTTTGCTCTCAAAAGTTGCAGGATGTTGAGTAGGAGAGCAAAGCAATAATGGTTCACATTTTACAAATGTATGCGTGATCTTTGTAGTCACCAGTTGACTTCTTTCCTTAGCAAATGTGGGTGTACGATGAGGTTGTTGGACTGAACTGCCGCGATGTGACGTTTGTGCCTGGGCTTTACAAGATTTTCGATGAGATCCTTGGTGAGTAAATAGCTCTCATAATTCTAGATGGTGTACATTCTAAATAGACAAAATGTTGGGCTGGCCTACTATACTGAAGCAATTTTGTTTTTTTTAAATTCTTTCTACAGTAAATGCAGCTGACAATAAGCAGAGGGATAAAGGCATGTCCTGCATCAAGATCAACATTGATGTGTGAGTAATATGTAATATATATTATTAGTGTATATAATAAAATATCGTATAATCCTACCTCAGTGTCCCTTTGCTTGTAAGTTGTAGAATAGCCCCAGCTCATATCCAGCTTAACTGCTTTCTTTGGTAGCACAGAAGCACATTAGGAAATGTGTCTTTTTTTTATTTTTTAGTGAAAACAACACCATCAGTGTGTGGAATAATGGAAAGGGTATTCCTGTGGTGGAGCACAAGGTGGAGAAGGTCTATGTGCCCGCTCTCATCTTCGGACAGCTCCTCACCTCCAGTAACTATGACGATGATGAGAAGAAAGTCACTGGTAAGACTGAATGTGGAATTTTAAAGTGTATTTATATGTAAATGCTATGTTTTAACAACCTGGGTTTTATTGATTGTTTTTAGTTTATACCATCTCGGCTTTTGGTAACAGTAACATTTTTCTTACCAATGAAATTGCAGAGATTTTAGCACGTGAAGACAATGTTAGACGCAGCTTCACAACAGAGTCTAACAGGGTTAGCCTCATGTGCAGTTAAATGATCAGCCATGATCACAGATTTGAACATGGTTAAATGTGATATTTAAATTATTTGGAAGTAAATATTTTATCATAACGTTGGATTGGCAAACTATTAGCATAAGACCCAGGTTGTGGTTGTAATTTAAAGCGGTTTCTTTTGCTAGTATCCTAACTCCCATCTTCATACCAAAACGTGTTCTTTAGGTGGACGCAATGGATATGGGGCTAAGCTTTGCAACATCTTTAGCACAAAGTTCACTGTAGAGACTGCCTGTAAAGAGTCAAAGAAGATCTTTAAGCAGGTAGGAAAGAGGCAGAGGAACATTTGCTCTTTTGTAATCATTGTAACTTGTAAGGGAAAAATGTAATTTCACAATATGTCCATGTTTTTTTTTTTTTACAGACTTGGTACGACAACATGGGCAGGGCAGGGGATTATAACCTCAAAACCTTTGACGGGGAGGAATACACTTGCATCACCTTCAGGCCAGATCTCGCCAAGTTTAAAATGAGCATCTTGGACAAAGACACAGTGGCTCTGATGAGCAGGAGGGCCTACGACATCGCTGGATCCTCCAAGGGTGTCCGTGTGTTCTTCAATGGCAAGAGGCTGCCAGTAAGTTACCGTGCCGTTTCACTTTTCTGTCGCCCACTTTTCCGCCTGTTGCTTTCTGTCAACCACCTACATATCAGCTATCTTTTACTAAATTAGAAATTGTTTTTTTTTATTTGTCCTTTTTGAATATCAATAATTAGATTCGAAAATTAACTTTGTAAACATTGTCATTTGTCACAAACTTAATTCTAAATTTTGAAGCAGATTTTTAAGTTTCCGGCTTATCTCCGGCTGAGAAAACGCTTTGAAAATGTAACCATTTCTGTTCTTGGCATTTAGACTACTGCATATTATGGCATTTCTCATCTTAAACTTTTACTAGCTTTGATGCGTGAGTTGGGCTTTTTAATGATACAAAAGGGAATAACCATACCACTCATTTATCAACCATTTTGATTTGCCTATTGAGTTTTAACTCTTTGTGATTTTACTGATCATTGCATAAGCCTGTAGGGGTAAATCTTGTGATCAAGACTAAGGCCGCTCTTGTACTCCAGCTTACAGGTTTCCGTAGCTACGTGGACATGTATTTGAAGGACAAGGTGGACGAGCTTGGCGGTGCCCTCACCGTGGTCCACGAGGTCGTCAACGAGCGCTGGGAGGTCTGCCTCACCATGAGTGAGAGAGGTTTCCAGCAAGTCAGCTTTGCCAACAGTATTGCCACAACCAAGGTAATGTCACAGTGTATTAGATTACTTCTGTAGTGCATTTTATTGTATATGCAACAGTGGTTGGGTTATGACCTCAATGCCATACCGATAATTGCATTTCTTAAGTAGTCTGTTGGAATACTGAGCGCCAATTTCAATTTTATCTTAATTCGTCAGCCCTGTTACATCGGAGTGCAGCTATTGAGCCTTTTAAGGCTGACTGAACTAGTAGACCAGGTTTCTTTGGCAGCTGAGTATATGTTTGGCTGATCTCCCAGCCACTTTGTGTCACTATGATTAAGCCTTATGTAATTTTATTCTGTAAATGGGATCTTGTGTTTGTCCTCTGCACCTCAGGGAGGGAGGCATGTCGACTACGTGGCTGACCAGGTGGTTTCCAAGCTCATTGAAGTGGTGAAGAAGAAGAATAAAGCTGGGGTGACCATCAAGCCTTTCCAGGTACAGTTATCGTACTGTGAACTCCGATCCAAGTTTAATATTCTAAATATTCCTTGTTAGCAGAATGCATAACCGAGTATGCTCCGCTCCATCCAGGTGAAGAACCACCTGTGGCTGTTTGTCAATTGCCTGGTTGAGAACCCCACCTTTGACTCTCAGACCAAAGAGAACATGACACTGCAGCACAAGAGCTTTGGGTCCACTTGTCCTCTCAGCGACAAGTTCATTAAACAGGTGCCCATGAAGAACCACTGGCATTGCATGCTCACCCAGAGAAGTGTAATCATTCCGACCTCACAAATTTGTCTTTATTTTCTGTTCTCCATAGGCCACATCCTGTGGGATTGTGGAAAGTATCATGAACTGGGTGAAGTTCAAGGCTCAAACCCAGCTCAACAAGAAATGCTCAAGTGTTAAACACACAAAAATCAAAGGGGTGCCTAAACTGGACGATGCCAACGATGCAGGTATTGTATACCACGCCATCTTTCTCTTTTGTACAGTCTAGCCCCACGAGGAAGCAAATGAGCTGCCGCCATCCTGCATTAACCATGTCCTCTGGCAGGTGGGAAGAACTCCATCGGCTGCACACTGATCCTTACTGAGGGAGACTCGGCCAAGACGCTTGCTGTGTCTGGTCTGGGAGTGGTCGGCAGGGACCGCTATGGCGTCTTCCCTCTCAGAGGAAAAATGCTCAACGTCCGGGAGGCCTCACTCAAACAGGTCAGGCCAACAACAAATCATTTTCAATGAGAGGCGAGCGGGCGGGTAGGGAGAAACGGGCAGTTTGACAGGTGACAAGCAGGCGCAGTCCCATGAAAATGTGGCGTTCGTTCTCGTCACACGTCCGCCCGCTGCAAGAGTTGAATTGTGTTGAACTTTTCCCTATTTTTTTTAAAGCCCACGTTGCTATGCCATTTTTAGACTAGACTTTTACGCAATATAATATTTGACCTTTGTTTGCAATGTACCACACTACATTGTCAAATTTAAAACATTTTATTAACAACATAATGTAACAACAACCTATATCTTCAGTCAATTGAGCAAAATAGCCTGCCATCTAGTTTCTCTTTTGTAACTGCCGTTTTCTTCACAGGAGATGACATTCAAGTTCACAACAAAACAAACGATGAAACAGCCATGTCCGTAGTCTTCTCTGAGCAATGAAGTGTCTTAACAAACTATTTCCGAACAGTTGAACATATACCACACAGATAACTGCCATGTTAGTCGTGCTGCCAGTGGAAGAATATGGTAGCAGAGCTTGTAAACTGTGTCTTTTTTTGTAGACAACGCAAACGTCAACATATCTCACTGGAAATCCAAAATACTTCCACACCGGCGACTTCAGTGAAAGAGGAGGGGGTTCAAGTTCTGTCGATTGGTCTCCTGCATCTGCCGTTGCCATGCTATCTTTTGACTGGCTGTAGCTAAATTAGAGGAGTTTGACTCGCAGCACTTCAACACTAGTGTTGGCGAACTGACCGAAGAGCCGGTTAATTAACCTGAGTCGTGTCACTGAACCGGGAGAATGAACAGACTCACTCCTGTTTTTTTTTTTTTTTTTTTTTTTTTTTTTACCTTATTCGTGCCGGCAGCACTTCGCTCAAGCTGAGGGCGATCGGTGTATGCTCCGTTGTGTGTAACTTTTTGTGTGAAAAGCCCTTTACAGTGCATAATAATAATGGGTTCATAACAATGGGTTCAATCAGAGAAAACCATACTGGGCATCATCTGTCTGTGATGTAGTTCAGCAAACAGCTGGGTGTAAAAAAATGTTTGGTCTTCCTCACCAGATCATGGAGAACGCTGAAATCAACAGCATCATTAAGATCATTGGCCTTCAGTACAAGAAGAACTACAGCGACCCAGAATCCCTCAAGACTCTGCGTTACGGCAAGATCATGATCATGACAGATCAGGTGTGTCAGCAGTTTTCATTTGATCTGTATTATCATCTCAGATTCTGTGTGTAAAAGTTTACCGGTTACATTTATATGACTAGACACTACTGTATTCCTGTGATTGTGACAGGATCAAGATGGCTCCCACATTAAGGGCCTTCTAATCAACTTCATCCACCATAACTGGCCATCGTTGCTGCGCCACAACTTCCTGGAAGAGTTCATCACCCCCATCATCAAGGTACATCATCTCCCCAAAAGTCTCACACTGAAACCACTAGATGTTCGGGCTGTTGTTGTCAATTGTTTATGGAAACTAGTGAAATGATTTAGTGGATATAGCATATTATCTGAAACAAAGGGGATTTCTAGCCCTGATAGAGGTCCACACTTTTGAGTAGTCTCCCTGAATTTGCAACAACACTGCCATCTGGTGTGGAAACCACAGAACACTTGAAAGAGACTTTTCATGAATCCTTTTTGATGGTGGTCATAGCCTATTTTTATTTTACCATTCTGTTGCCGACCATGTAAGCCTGTTCAATTACTAGGTGAGAAGATGAGACGTGATTACGGATTACTGTTGTTTCCCTCTCTTTAGGCATCTCACAAGAAAACCTCGCTGTCTTTCTACAGTATCCCTGAATTCACCGAATGGAAGGAAAGCCAGTCCAACATCAAATCTTGGAAAATAAAATACTACAAAGGTTTGTCACAAAACCCGTGTATGGTAGTAAAGAAAATGCAAGTAAGCAACCCTTCATACCTGGCCAATGTCATGGATAGTCTTGTGCCATTATAATAGCGCTCTCTAAAATTGTGTGGCCTTTGTCCATCCAGGTTTGGGAACCAGCACATCGCAGGAAGCCAAGGAGTACTTCTCTGATATGCAGAGACACCGTATCCCATTCAAGTACTCTGGACCTGAAGACGATGAAGCTATCACCCTTGTAAGATGTTACCCGTCTCTTTTTGGCTCATTTAACAGCCGATTAAATGTGTAGTACGCACTGGGGAGGATCACGTGAAATGTAATTGTTGAGACCCCGTAGTGCATTTGTCAACCCATCGCAGCATGCACTGTAAGTTATCTCACACTTCCTGGCTAGGATATAATTGGCAGTCAAAGTGTTGATGTCTGATTCTTTTCTTTTTTTCATGCCCAGGCCTTTAGCAAGAAGAAAGTGGAAGAGCGGAAAGAGTGGCTGACCAACTTCATGGTCAACAGGCGCCAGCGCAGGGCTCACAACCTGCCCGAGGTAACGCCCCAACAACTGGTGAACTTTACGTGCTTTATTATTGTTTTAGGTTTCATTTGACTTTATCTTTTGCCGTCTCTTCACAGGATTACCTGTACGGTCAGGCCACCAAGTCCCTCTCGTATAACGACTTTGTCAACAAGGAGCTGGTACTTTTCTCCAACTCTGACAACGAGAGATCAATCCCCTGCCTAGTGGACGGTGCGAGAAATGATGATGAGCACATTTGTAACTCTTGCGAAACACTGTTTGTTACGAGAGTGGCTTGAAGTGTGTCTGCATCTGTGTGTATGTCAGGTCTGAAACCAGGCCAGAGGAAGGTGATGTTCTGTTGCTTCAAGAGAAACGACAAGCGAGAGGTGAAGGTGGCCCAGTTGGCTGGCTCGGTGGCTGAGATGTCAGCCTACCACCACGGAGAGGTGACATTACACTTTAATGAGTGGATTTTCTGCATTGGTTGACAATGTTGATGTTTTTTTTGTAAACTTCCTGAGAAGCCTTCTGTGTCTTTTCAGTTTAGTTGCTTTGATATCTGGCTACTGCCAATTGTAGCTTTGATACGTTTGCCTTGAACTTTTCCAGTGATTTGAAATTGATACTGCCATCCTGTCTTCTGCCAGACCTGACCCGATTCATAAAGTTTCGAGTTAATTGAATAGTATTAGTTCGGAGTACAATAAGCACAAAACCTCTCATAGCAAATTAATATACCAATTTCTTTTTTGGTGAGCACTGCTAGCTATATTTAGCATTTGTGATAATAAGATTCAATCTCTTGAACTCTTCATTTTTCAGATCTCTTTGATGATGACCATTACTGGTTTGGCCCAGAACTTTGTGGGAAGCAACAACTTGAACCTGTTGCAGCCACTGGGTCAGTTTGGAACCAGGTTGAACGGTGGCAAGGACTCTGCCAGCCCTCGATACATCTTCACCATGCTCAGGTCGGCAGCCTCCTTACAAACTACGAATAATCTGAAGCTACAGGCCTCCTGCGCACACTTGAGAATGTGTAATGAGTTAATTTCATGATTGAACCCAACTTTCTGTCCTTCCAGCTCTCTGGCCCGCCTCGTTTTCCCAGCTGTGGATGCCAACCTGCTCAAGTACAACTATGACGACAACCAGCGCGTGGAGCCAGAGTGGTACATACCCATCCTCCCCACTGTGTTGGTGAACGGCTCCGAAGGTATTGGCACAGGCTGGTCCAGCAAGATCCCCAACTTCGACATACGAGAGATCGTCAGCAACATCCACCGCATGCTCAATGGCGAGGAGCCTCTGCCCATGGTGAGGACAGGAAATGGCTGATGCTTTCTGAGATTGATTTCTCGTCTTCTGCTGCACAAATCACACTATGAGAGTGCCTTTTTTCTTTCTCCCAAAGCTTCCAAACTACAAAGGCTTCAAAGGCACAATTGAGAAGGTGGTGGAAAACCAGTACATCATAAGTGGAGAGGTGGCCATCGTTGATTCCACCACCATTGAGATCTCCGAATTGCCTGTCAAAACCTGGACACAGGTTAGTCTCTACAGCTTTGTCCTTCCTGTTAGGGATGTACGCTGGTGTCGTCTTCAGCATGGACCCAAATTTAAATTACTTTAGCGACCATTTTAATTACCTCTACATGTCGTTTCACGTTATTCTCTGTGGTCTAGTCCTACAAGGAGAACGTGCTGGAGCCAATGATGAATGGCACAGAGAAGGTTCCTCCTCTGATCACAGACTACAAGGAATACCACACTGACTCCACCGTGCGCTTTGTGGTCAAGATGGCACCAGAGAAGCTGAGTGAGGCGGAGGCGGCTGGCCTCCACAAAGTCTTCAAACTTCAGAACAGCCTCACCTGCAATTCTATGGTAACTGCCGCCGTGCATATACACGTATCTTATGTTTTGGCGACTCAGGGTGGATCAAGTCTTCTTGTACTTTTTTTTTTTTAAATGTAAAATCTCTAGCATTAACGAAAAGCTTAACCTGTTCCAAACCGTCTTATTTGTCCCTTTTCGTTAGGTTCTGTTTGACCACGTGGGCAGCCTGAAGAAGTATGACTCTGTGCAGGATATTCTCAAGGACTTCTTTGAGTTGAGGATGAAGTACTATGTGCTGAGAAAGGAGTGGTTGGTTGGCATGCTGGGAGCAGAGGGTGCTAAACTCACCAACCAGGCCCGCTTCATCCTGGAGAAAATCCAGGGCACCTTGGTCATTGGTTAGTAGCTTGTTACGTTTTTTTTGTTTTAAAGCCTACACTGCTGCAATTTAATTTGAAAGACCTACAAACAGGAAAGACACATGGTTTGTGTATTTACATTACTGTCCAGTAATGGTGAATAATTATATAGTGCAAGATTCAGCCATCAAATGAAATGTTAAAGAAAAGCCATTTTATGGCAATCACAATTTATCATTTTAGCCATAATTGTGCAGGCCTAGAACGTGTTTCAATTTCCCCTGTTCAAAAGTATTAATACGGTTCATCTACCTGCAGAGAACAAGCCAAAGAAGGAACTGATTCGCATGCTGCAGGAGATGGGCTACGACTCTGACCCAGTCAAGGCTTGGAAGGAGGCTCAGGAGAAGGTGGGACACTTTAAGTCATGTGGCTTTCAGCTACATTAATCGGGAGTGCTAGGCAATCGGCCTCCACCTGAGCAAATAACATTGTTCGTGTTCATGCTCTTTAGAATGAGGAGGAGATTGACGAGGAAGATGGGGATGGAACGGAGGACAAGGAGGATACCAGCGGGCCTGACTACAACTACCTGCTGAGCATGCCCATGTGGTTCTTGACCAAGGAGAAGAAAGACGAGCTGTGCAAACAGAGGGATGCTAAGGTGTGAGGTTGTCAGCTATGCTGCAATCATATTGATGGTTCAAATTTAAAAAATTCACATTGGTTTAGGGCTATTATCTGACCCGAGTGCTGTTTTGTAGTTGACAGAGCTGAACACCCTGAAGAAGAAAGCTGCAGCAGACCTGTGGAAGGAAGACCTCGCTGCTTTCAGCGAGGAACTGGAGGTATTGGCTCTTTATCTGTCACATTCTATACTATGCGCTATATAGCCAAGCACACCTTTTGACAGTCATGTTGCCAATCCTGCATGAACATGTTGAGCACCGATTCAAACCTCTGGTTCTATTCAGAGTTTTGACTGTTAAACTTTCCCCTCCTGAATAATCTTCTGATCTTGTTCCCTCTTGTGCTCAGATTATTGAGGCAAAAGAGAAGCAGGATGAGGCCATGCCTGTCGCTAAAAAGGGGGCTGGGAAAGGCAAAACAAAGGTGAAGGTGAAGCAGGAGACTCTGCCCACGCCGCAGGGACGCCGCGTTGTCCCGCGCATTACCAGCGCTATGAAAGCTGATGCTCACAAGAAGGCTGATCTAAAGAAAGGAGAAGGCAAGAGGGGCAGAAAAGTCAAGGTATGTCTTTTCAACAAAAAACAACAAAAAAAAATCGGTTATCTTAGCCCGCCTTGTAGTTGTTATTTATAGTTTATTGGGTTTGTAGTCAGTTATCCCAACTGTCAGAATATCTGCGTCTCGAAACATTTGTTTGGTACAGCACGCTCTCCAAATGAAAGAAACATTTTGACCTCATTTCTGTAACTGTAGAGTGGAGATGTAGTGGTGAAGATGGAGTTTGGAGAAGATGCAGAGAACACAGAGCCGAGTGAGGAGATCGGCTTGGCTGCGCGACTGAGCCAGAAAAGAAAAACCCAGGCAAAGGAAAAAGGTGAGACTGGCTGAAAATGTTACATTGACCAATCTTGAGTTGATTTTGATTACAGTCAGAGGTCAGAGGTGTTCACTGAGCTTGTGTCTTAAAGACTTTCTGTTAAGAAAGCAGATCAGATCGGACTCAATTTTGGGATAAGGATATCCGTTTATCTTCACCAAAGCTTAGAATATTCACTGTTGATTACTGCCGAAGCTCCGGACCCAAACAAAATGCTATTTGGGAGCCCCTAGGAAATGCATCATGTGCACTTCCTCAACCCTCGGTGCATAATAAAAGAATTGTTTTTCATTTTTTTATTTTTTTTTATGCCAAGCTTGCCACCTGCTAGATAAATTACTCTGTATTTCACAGATAAGATACGAGGCTATGTTATATATCTACCTTTTTAAATTTCAGATTTTTACCGGAGCAATTACTCGACACCCCCACTGTTATTACAAACTGAGTCGTGGGACGTGCCATACTGCTTGACAGACTTCTGCTGGGTGTTTGTAGAATAGTAACAGACTGGACATTTGTGAATTGAGCATAGCCCACGGTGGATAGTTTAGGAGGCTGGAATATCAGAGCGTTCACAACATAAATGACCAAAAAACTTGACCATTAGAAGTAATTGGTGACAGTAAACTATAACGGATTGCACCTTTTTTTTAAAAGAAGAAAAAAAATATCGACTGTAATGAAGCTGCATTGCATTTATATTAAAGTTAACTAAGAAACCCACTTCTCTTCAGCAGCATCAAAGACCGGCAGGCAGAGCACTCTTCAGTTCAAGCCTGTTGCCAAGAAGGCCAAGAAGAATCCGTGGTCGGATGAGGAGTCGGCTGAAGAGACCGACTATCTGTCCAACGATGAGGTGGAGACAGCGGAGGTGGTTGTCCCCAGGAAGCTGGCCGAACGCAAAACTAAAGGTAAATCTGCTGGATGACCCTGACCACTAGTATTGCTTATAGACAGACGGGTGTAACTATTGTGTTTCCCGTCTATTGTCCTCCTATGAAAAGCCTCTGTTGGCTTATACATACCGAAAACTTGGCCCCTCACTATTCTATCCTCCATTACCCAGACAGTCAGACAAGCTCTAATCACTCTACAGAAGTTTGGGATTTTAAATCAAAACACGGATACAATGCATTTCCTGGAGTTAATTAGCTCTCCTATCTCAACTGCCCTCTAAACTGATCTTTGCCACAGCTGTTTGGTTATTCATCTATTATGGGAGGACTTCACTGTTACTAAGCCTGATTCACATAATAATAATAAATTGAATTATATAGCGCTTTTCATAGACTCAATGTCGCTTGACACATGGCAGCTTTGCTAACGCAAACCGTTGTGTTGCTTATTTCTCAAGCTGCGGTGAAGTACAGTATGTCCGACAGTGAAAATGAGTTTGATGACTGGAGGAAGAAGGAAGCTCCAAAACGGAAAGCGGTTATCAGCGGTGATGATGATGATGACGACGACGATTCCAGCTTTGCCCCAGAGACCATGGAGGACAGCGACGTGGACTCCCCAGCCCCGCCTCCCAAGGCTCCAGAACCCACGTGAGTATGAAACGATAAAACAACTTGTTGCATGAAGCTTCTTTCACATCAAAAGTCGTTTACCTTAAATCAAATTGTGTCGTTCCTATGCAGGAAGACGATGGCGAAGAGCAAATTGACACTCAAACAAGCGAACACCAAGTCGAGCTGTAAGTATCTTCATGGGACCCAGCCCGTGTGATGAGCTTCAGAAATGTTGGGCCGAGGCTCTGAGGTTTAGTCAATTGCTCTTTGTGGTACTTTTGCAGCTCAGTCGGATGATCAGGAGCCTGCACCCAAGGCTCCAGTTCAGCGTAAAACCAAGGAGGCTGCACCCAAGAAAGCAGCTGCTGCTGCTGCTAAGAAACCAGCTGCATCCAGGAAGAAGGCTGCAGGTATTTAGACGAGCCTAAAAGGGCCAGCTCAGAGTGGTTTATATGTCCCACAGGTGAAAGAGCAGGTTACAGTTTGGAAGTTATAATATTGCTGTCATTGATTTCTCATCAAACGGTACCAATAAGTTCAATTGTAACGCTAGTTGTTCTGGTAAGCACATGTAGATTGGATACTTAAATGTGCATGATTAAAAAAAGAAGAAAGAAAGAAATGAAATGCATCCTTCCCTAATCGGTCAGTTGTTTTCCCTGTTAACTTCTCATAGATGTGAAGCAGCCCTCTATCCTGGATGCTCTTTCTAAATCCAAACCTGCGTCCCAGACGGCTGCCAAGAAGGTCCCTTCATTTGACTCCAGTGACTCGGAGGGAGAAGCCAAAGCTCCAGTTACAAAGACGAAGCCCGTCCTCAAACGGAAGCCCGTCACCAGCGACGACTCGGACAGCAGCTCGGGCAACCTCATGTCACGACTGAAGTCCAAAACAACTGCCAACAGGGTCAGTTTCTACACAGAACTCTTGATTTCAAAAAGGTCTTGAGGGGTTAAAATAGCCCTCATATTTATTTATGTATTTATTTAATTGGGTATTGTAAGTCACTTTGAATAGCTGAATGTTTTCTCTGTTATTGCAGAAAATCAAGAGGTGGGACGAGGACGACAGCTTCCACGTTTCAGACAAGGAGGCAGCGTCTCCCGCGGCCGTGGCAGCGCGGGACAAACCCTCACGTGCCCGGAAACCTGTAACCTACAACCTGGACTCTGACTCAGATGAAGGCTTTTAAATTGTACTCTTGCCAGTTTTAGATTTTGTATTAAATACAGGTTCTTACTCATTTATACTTAAAGTTCATACCATGTGATTTAATTTGGCTTAGTTTTAGCGAATGATCGCATTTACACTTGTGGCTTAAATAGACCTGCAACCTCTGCAAACATCTGTTTGATACATGGTAGTAAAAAGTTTCAACAAGTTTCTCATCCAAAGAGCAGAAGTAAAAAAAAAAAAAAAAAAAAAGCTTAATGTAAATGTATGCCCAGTGCATAGACGGCAATATACCGTACCTGTGTGCAGGTTTAGTTTTAGTCTTGCTTACTTGAAATGTATTTTGTAATCCAGTTGTTTGTTTTGTCTTGTCTTGTAAATATTTCAATGGCTGTTCATTTTTATACTTAGAAAAATAAAGTTAACTTGTTTACATTGATTGTGATTGGATTTATTACTTGCTTTAAGGCTAACGTCGAGTGAAATCTGTCATCTGTCTGTACAAGTCAGGTTGTCAGTGTTGAAATGAGCGTGAGATATACAGTGCTGTGATGTCAATTGGAACCGGTCATTGGGAATTTTGAAAGCGTAAGTAACATTTTATTTCTACATTTGGGGGGAAAAAAAAAAAGGGTACAGCTAAATGAGCTTTTGAAGACTGGGTTATGCACAAGTTGAGTAGTGAGATAAAAATGTTTTCAGTACAACATTGATAAACCAGTCCAAAGTCTGCTAAGTATAATCACCAGGAAGCAATCGTAACTATTGCTTACATAAAAATTAATCTTGATCTTCAAAGCTCAATAAAAATGGTCAGGTGTATTTTGACGCTACTAACTGAAGCATACTACAGTTATGATTAATTAGAGGGATACTTTGTGCAGGTTGCATTATCTTGTGTATTTTGTCCAGTGAGACTGGTGGTATGGGGTTCCTCCTGCCATTTAGGAAGCTCTTTGAAAAGCTCATCAGGAGTTTGCCTTTCTTGTGTAAACATCACTTCTGTTTGGAACCCTTGATGGATGCAGATTAGGATGTAGCAGGAATTTCCTAAACTGTTGCCGCCCTCTCAATTATAAGCCCCGGCAAACCTCAATCCCATGCCACTTGGACAGACTGAGAGGAATATTAACTGGTATGCACATGAGCTTAACATTTTGGACACAATTCTTTTCATATTTGGTTTATCGGAATGCGAGAACACAAACGAGGAGAGTCGAAACAGGATTTTTAAGGATTATCAAAGAGGGTAGGTTTGGCACGTCTCTGCATAAGGGAAATGAAAATGGGCTGAACCTGTTATCTTTCTGCCAATGGCTTGTTCTTAAATGCTGTATTTGAGGAACGTTTCAGACCTGTAAGTGGCTCAGCCAGCCACTGTACTTCCACTATTAGCAGCTTGTAGCTGATCCAGGCTGTATTCATAACTGTTGTGCTCTCAAAGTGAAGTTAAAATGTGTGGACAGTAACCAACATGAATGACAACCCCATTGTGGGGTTCAACTGTTTTCTCTTTAACATCATGTGTTAAATGAAACCTTAAGAATAAGAGAGATAAGGGGGGTTCAATATAGGCCAGTGTAATTATTTATCCGGTTGATTGATGTACTTATATTGCTGTTATTGCAGGTGCTTTAATCACATTTTATTTTTGGTTTCAGGTTACTGGAATGCGAACCCTATAACCACTGTGGGCACATGAACCCTGGACCAAACTTTGACCTCAGATTGGTCTCACTATGAGTCATGAATTTGAAATAAGATACATTTTACTTTCTTTATTTAACCAGAGACAACATTTGCTCTGAGACCGACAGGTGGATGTATCTCCTGACTTTCAGGAAAGCCATACCCAACACAGCACTGCAATCATGGGTGAATGGGGCTTCCTCAGTGGACTCTTTGATAGCCTCCAGGCCCACTCGCCGATGCTTGGTCGTTTCTGGCTCTTACTCATGCTTGTCTTTCGGATACTGATCCTAGGAACTGTAGCCAGTGACCTGTTTGATGATGAGCAAGAGGAGTTTGCCTGCAACACCCTCCAGCCGGGCTGCAAACAGGTGTGCTACGACTTGGCCTTCCCCATCTCCCAGTACAGATTCTGGGTGTTTCACATCGTCCTCATCGCTACACCTTCTCTGGTTTTCCTCATGTATGTCATGCATCATCACAAGAAGAGGACCAGCCGCTCCAATTCCAGCCAATTTAGCAGCCAGGACTACAGAGAAGAGATCCATTTAAGGAGGCTTTACCTTATCAATGTGGCCTTCCGCATATTGGCAGAAATTGGCTTTCTAGTGGGCCAGTGGCTGCTCTATGGCTTCAAAGTGGAGTCCCAGTATCCCTGTAGCCGCTTTCCTTGCCCCTACACGGTGGACTGCTTCACCTCCCGCCCTGCAGAGAAAACAGTCTTCCTCTGCTTCTACTTCGTCGTAGGATTGATATCAGCGATTTCCAGCTGTGCAGAGCTTTTCTACAGCTCCATGAAGTGGTTCTGCCCAAGCAAGCAGCCCTTCCCCCCGGAGCCTTCCTGCGTCTGCCAGAACCTCCACAACACCAAGGAAAAGGAGCCGGAGGCAGTGGAGAAACCTCGAGGGAAGGCGGTTTCAGAGGGCGCGTCCAGTAGCGTGAGGCTGAAAGGAGGATCACTGAGGAGCAACACCAGTAGGGAGGTCTCCAGCATCGGCCACAAGCACAGGGAAGGCAAATATGTAAGCACAAGGACATTCATGGTGTGAGGGCGGCCTTGATTCAAACACGCTGCAATCACTTATTTTTAATCTAAATATTATAACGATAATTCCTGCATACAATAATGCTGAAAAAGTATTTCACTGTTAATGAGGGAAGGAGATTTCATGATGGTCATAAGGAAATGCCTTGGAGACAGTCATCAGATCAGGAAACAAGCCAAGACAAGACTAATGGCCCTGATAAGGGGGGGACGGCATTGTTGTCTTGTTTTCTCTCATGAATCATTACAGACCATAAACGGTTCAGGAGGAAAAACAACTCTGGATTACACTTGATGCACTTGTTTAACACTGATTGGTCCTTTGTTTAAAAGAGAACTGATTGTACATCGCTGTGGCACACACTTCTTAACGGGACAAATAGTTTGTGTTATTCTAGTGGTTTTGGACAGCGAAGTCAAAAATCTACAAAATGAAGACAAAAGAAAGACATTTCTGAACTTGTTTTTAGCATGTATTTGCTTTCTTTCTTAATGAGAGTTAGAGAAGCTCAAGACCACTCTTGTTTGTACGGTTAGTGTAAGCTATTGCCAGCAGCCAGTTAGCCTAGCTTAGCACAGAAACTGGAAAAAAAAGGGGGAAACGGCTAGCCTGGCTTTGTCCAACTGAACAAAATCCACCTACACCTAAAAACAATGTCATGGTTTCATGAATATTTCCTGGGCAGGAGTAGAAACTTTGTGGACTACCTGTTTCCCTTGTTTCCAGTCTTTGTGCTGAGCTAAGCTAAACGGTTGCTAACAGCAGCTTCAGACTTCATGTACATAGAAAGACATGCAAGCAGTATCAACCTTGTCCAAGCAAGAAAGCAAATAAGCATATTTCCCAAAATGTCGAACTATGTATTTAAGTATGGTCTGCTGCAGTGACAGTTATGACAGAGAAGTAAGTTAGATTATATATTGAGGCATTAATAGCAGTGAATATGTTGCTACATGTATCTTTGACGTGATCACGGCCATGGGGACTTGGCTTGGGAACTGGAGGGTCGCTGGTTCGAGTCGGGTATGACTGGTAGCGAAAGAAAAATGACCTTGTGTTGATTGACCAATAAAGCATCGTTCTTTCTTACCTTTTGTGAGATCAATGATGTTTCATCCTGATGTTCCACTTTTTACCAAATATTATAAATGTTAACCCATTTCATTATGTTTGGCGACCGACGTGTTGTTTTCTATTGCCACTTCTGTAACAGATTTTTATGCTTACCGTATTTTTGAAAGTGCACTGCAAATAGGCCAGTTGAGTGCAAAGCATGTCATATGGTACGAGATGACTCGTATCCAACACTGTTTCCGTTTGTTTGAGACCGTCTTAATCTGTCAAACTGATTTTTAGAAACAAGCTGAGTGGCATTTTTTTTAATTTATTTTGTATTCATTGTTGTGCAGGCTATTGAACATGAAGCTACATATTGCTTTGTTCATCCTGCATGTAACAAATTCCATATTTTATAATCCCATTTTTCATTTTAACATTTCTAATACACAACTCCACTTTAATACGCTTCACCTGCAGAACATGAATATTAAAGTTCCCCTCTACTCAAAGATGTGTTTTGCTTATTGTCGCTTCACTTGGGCGTTTGTGCAGAATTTGACACAAATACGCCAATTTCACATTCATCTGCCAAAGGGGACAATTTCTCTACGACCACCTTAAATGTCAGTTGAAGACGTGTATGTACGAGCAGGATTTGTGACATCACAACACGTTTTGAAGCCAGTTGTTATCTGATACATCTTGTGACAAGATGTACTTTTAAAAGTTCAAGTTTTTTTTTAATTATTATTATTTAAAGCAGAGTATTTTAAAATAGCTTAAAACATGTCTGGAGGAGGTATTTGCAACCTGATAGTCCCTTTGTCTCTGTCCCCCGTTTAAAGTTAATTTTCCTAAACCAAAAAAATTGGGAGGACTATATGTTTATGTTAATCTCAGATATTGAAATGTCTCCGCTGCTGAGGAAACCATTATAATGCCTGCATCAAAACACGAAAACACAATATAAAATCCTCGTAAAACACTACTAATTAACTTCTTGAGTATGTTCTGTAAGAATATTTGGTGAAAATGCTTTGATAACATCAACATCAAACGATCAAGAACCGAGAAAAGCAAAGACTCTTCCCTGCCTCCTTCTTTTAAGTGTGTTTTGTCAACAGTAGGTGGCAGCAGTGGAACAGAAAACCAGGCCTACTTGAATTATAAAAGTTCACATCAGCATGATGACTTCATTTGCAGCCACATTGTTACACTGATGGCGTCCACACGTCCCAGTTTCTCGAGACCTCTGCGTGACGCTGCCGTTGTTAATTCATGTAGCCCATATCATCATGCCAACTGATATAAACTAGCTCTTTGTTTTTAATGGTTACTGCTGTATTTGCAGCAAGAGCCCTCTGACATGAAGCAAATGGGATTGTTGTTTGAAGACTTAAGCAATCACAGATCCAAGTGGCTCATGTAAACACAGTAATCTACATACTCTCCAAAGAAGCTTATTTTTGACTCAAACATTCTTCCCAGACGCGCACACGCACACCTCCTGCTGTTCCCTGGACACAGCATATATGCAGATTGCAAAGCAGTACAGGCTCTTTGATGTGCATAGAACAGAATTCTAGATGGGTTTTATATAACCACTCGAGAGGGAAGAAAGGAAGGAAGAGGATTACAGTGGAAACGTTCCCTGTTTCCTTTTGTCTGCATGCGTCTATCTTTTCATGTCTGCCTTGTCAAAATGGAAGTCTGCCTGTTTCTGTTTTTCCATACCTTCCTCCTGAGAATCTCTTGTTCTCTCTTTCTGTGCATTTCCATATACTTCACCCCGTCTTTTCTGAATCTGGGGAGGCCTCGCTGCTGGAGTCTGTCTCAAAGACAATGTAGGTCGTCTGTTTTCAACGACTCCCTGCACAACAACACAGAGGAGGAGATGGAAGTGATAACATCTTTCTCTGCGTCTACCCTCCACCCCCCCCCCCCCCGCCCCTTCTTCCTCCTCCTCTTTTTCCATTTTTCCTCCAGCCTGAATGAGACACTTAAGGGGCTCCCTGTGCTCCACCTGTGCCCCCAGTCCGCTCCATGGAGGCTCTCTCAGTACACACCTCCCTGACTGACAGCTCCACGTGATCCCTGAGCATCTCACATTCCGCTAAGTCATGTAGGGATCAAACTTGACAAGAAGCTTTCTTTTTCAAGGGGAAATTCAAGAGGCATCACTCCTATTGTTTGCTATCTTTGCTCCAAACATCAGCAGCTTACTCTGTTGTATTTCTCTGTGATTTGGTTTATTTACGGCACAGTGCCCAGTTCTAAGCAAATCAGTTTATGTAACTTATGACCCAATACATGTTGATTCCAGTCCCTGTAAGAACAAACACTACTGATGCAAACACTTCAGTCTTTACATTTTTTTTTTATTTTAATAATTTGCAAATAGTTCCCTGGAAATGACTAATTTGTGACTAATAATTTGAAAAAATAAGGTCACACTTCCCTGCGACAATACACATGGTCAGTATCCACTCAGTTATTGAGTTTATAAAAACAAACAGGAAATGAATAGTTACAAGTGGTTGTTGATTTCCAGATGATATTTGGAATTAATTGAAAGTGTACCAATTGAACAATGTTTTCATTTCCCCTATAATAAGTACCACATTACATAGTCTTTTACAGAAACCTTTCATGACATGTGTTATCCCTCTAAAAAAAAAAGCTGAATATTAACATTGGTCCGTGCTGTGTTGCATTCTGCAAGCACCTGCTGGCTATCAGATGTCAACAGCTACAGCTACTCTCTCGTACCTACGAACCCCTGCCCTGATGTCTTGATGTGTTGGTGTTGGTGTATTTACACAGAGTCAGGGCCGGATTAGCCCATTAGGGGGCCCATGGGCAAAATTGAGCTGTGGGCCCCTGTCGATCTCCCAGTTTCTCCCAATCTTATTGCATATATCTTTTTACCTTTAGGCACCCATCAGGCGCACACAGCAGACCACAGATGGCAGCTTCATTATATTTTGCCCAAAAGTCCTAAAAAAGTAGTACAAGAAGTACAATCCAGCAGCAAACAGCAGACAGACACAGTTGCAACTAGCTTGTGAACATAATGGAGAAAGAGCTGCACATATCCCTCAAAAGTTGGGTACCACAGCAAAAAGAGAGTGAATATCAGACTTACATCCTCCAGGTGGACAGAAACACAACCCCAAATAAATGATTATGTTTCAAATGTGTTACCACATATTGATTGCCACACAGTTTACTTGGGGACGTTGAAGATCCCAAAGGAACCGATACGGTCCCACAACTGTTACCTGCATTTACCGCGTAGCAACAGGCTAGCTCCTTTCCCCTTGTTTCTAGTCTTTTATTTAAGCTAAGCTAACAAATACGCGTATTTCCCAAGTGTTGAACAATTCATTTAAGCTCCAAATGCAAAGAAGTCACACCACAAACTCTTTGATGTCACCAAAACGCAAATAGTTTCATCTTCGGCGCTAAAGCCATGCAGAGTACTGTAAATGCTCCGTGAATGTGATAGTATACAACAAAACTTGTATCAATGTTGTATGCAAACAGAAGTGTACTACTGCGTTGGGCATATCCCGGCCTGGTTATGTTACCGTGACCTTAACTGTCCTTCTGTATTGCTGATGGTGACCTATGCATGTGTGTGTGTGTGTGTGTGTGTGTGTGTGTGTGTGTGTGTGTGTGTGTGTGTACATGCTGACCTCTGGTCTGCCACACAGCCAGCCACAGAGCCGATGGCCAAAGAGAGCTTATGTCTCTCCCCTCGCTCGAAGCCGTTAAAGCGTGCCTCCAAGTTTATGGCGTCAAAGAAGAGCTCGGGTCACCGCACATCACAACTCGCCACTCTATCTCCTCCTCCTCATTATCCATCCATCTGCAACCTCCCCCATGGGGGTGCACAGTGTGAATACAGCATTTACAGTGAAACATTTCTGCTGTCTCTATTCTTTTCTCTCATCTTTCCCTCCATCTGCTTTCTTCACTTCTTCCTGTTCTCCCTGCCTAAAGGGAGGGCGTAATGTAAATGGTGCGCCGTCATCCAAACTCACTTTATCTCCCATCCCTTTCCCTTCTTCTGTCATTTTCTCGAGGAAAATGATGTGTAAAAGCCCCTGGGCTCTGGCCACTTAACCATGTTGCATATAGTGACTCGAGAGGGGATGAGCTGACTGCTCTGCCCCCGCTGACACAATAGCTGTGTTTGATGACGATGATGCTTCTTGGCTGCTGTCTTCGCCCAGTGCGGCAATGTGTTTGACGTCGGTAAAGTAAATTGTTATGGTTCATTTGTAGCTTTGTGCAGTCTGGACATCTGGGTTTGAAGAGCTTCTTTCCAAAACAAGATATTGCCTGTGTTACTGAAGCAGAGAGCCAAAAACATCAGGTTGCAATATTTTCCCAACATGAATACACAGTGTTTTGGGACGGACAGACTTCATGTGGTTCTGATTTATCCTTTTCCAATCTTTTTTTTTTTTCTCTCCATTTAGTGTGCACAGTTTTGTGAGAATAGAAAAAGCAAATCAATCTTCCACTGTGATGGCACCCACCAATGGCTGATGACATGCATAGAGTGCTGTAATGATGCATAAATGATGGATGGATGGATGGATGGATGGAAGTAAAGTTAGGAGAATGAGCACTCCCCTGGTTTTCCGTCAAATCTCTATCGGTGCTCACTTGTTTTGGATGTCCTTGTGGTCCTCGTGGGAGATTGCAGTGTGTGTCTGTGTGTGTGTGCACTCAAGTGTAGGTACTGTGTGTCCTTCAGAATTTAAACATGTGTGTGTGTGTGTGTGTGTGTGTGTGTGTGTGTGTGTGTGTGTGTGTGTGTGTGTGTGTGTGTGTGTGTGTGTGTGTGTGTGCGCGCTTTTTTTACTATATTCGTGGGGTCCAAAAAACAGAGAATTCAGAATACTTGTGGGGTCTGCACAGCCTTGTGGGGTCCAAAATGCTGGACCCCACAAGGTTAAAGGGCTGTTTGAGGGTTAAGACTTGGTTTTAGGGTTAGGGTTAGAATTAGGTTATGGTTAAGGGTTAGGGTAAGGGTTAAGGTTAGGCATTTAGTTGTGATGGTTAAGGTTAGGGTAAGGGGCTAGGGAATGCATTATGTCAATGATGGGTCCCCACAGAGATAGAGAAACAAACGTGTGTGTGTGTGTGTGTGTGTGTGTGTGTGTGTGTGTGTGTGTGTGTGTGTGTGTGTGTGTGTGTGTGTGTGTGTGTGTGTGGTTCGCCCAGTGTGTGCAGAACTGTCCAGAGTGGTGTGCTCAGCAGTCGTGGTCGGCTGCACACTAACGCGATGTGACAGGGTAGAAATGCCAGTACCGACCGCGCTCTCGCCCACCCACCGTCACACACACCAACTCCACCCGCCACAGCTACCATCACTCCCCTCCCCCATCCCCCACTCACTCCGCCACGCCGCGCCCACACCCCATTGGCTGTCTACTTCCGTCACTCCACGTCTTCTGCTCGGAGACAGAACCATAACCCTCCATGTTCTCCCTCCCCTCTTCATTTCACCCCAAATATCCTTCCCCCTTTTGGCCTGCTTACTAGCAGCATTACTAACATGCATCAGTGAGTGACATGGGATAAAATGGGACATATTATGCAATATCCCATTACGCAACACCACATTTTCATACAGTATGTCCATCCACCCAGCCTCGCAAGGTGGGTTCTTCCCCTCTTCTTTGCTTCCTCTCTCCTTCTTTCAATATCTTCCTACTGGTTGGGTGGCTTCCTAAACCGTAAACCAAGGTGACAGGCACAGTAGGGGGACGAGTCATTTGACATTTGCGGTTGTCACAGTTTGAACCCTGACCTCTGTTCCTTCACAGCTGGCGAGTTCAAGCTGATATGACAAGGAGAAATTGAAATACCACACTATCTTTTCATCTTAATGTCCTGATTGCGAAGAACAAGAAGACACTTTTCTTTAACCTTCAGCTACAGTGCGTGGGGGAAGCTGACCTATCATGCAACACCTTGCTTCAGCTATTCATACCATTGCGCGTTTTCACGCCTGGATGCTGCTGGATAAAAGCCTGATCTGGCTACTAAGCAGCTCCACTGGAGCATTTTAGATTTCAGTGCCTTGCTCAAGGACATCTCTGCTTTACTTGTTGATCGCAGGAGAAGAGGGCTGCATACTTTATATATTTATATAGTACAGCAGGGTTTTTTTGAATACTGATGAACAAGCAACATAAGACATAAACCTAAAAAGACAGAACACATTACAAGATCATTCCCTAGGTTACAAGATGAAGGCTACACTGCAGTGCCTGCAGTCAGTCATTATTTAGAAGCTGGACAGTTGGGAAACAAGGAATATTCTCATTTATAATTTAGATATACTCGTATAGTTCACACAGTGGAGATGCTAACAACTTCTTTTGGTACAAAATCCTAGGAGAAGTTTGTTCTGTGAATACATTTATGATGCACCGATTGATTGAGTTGGTATTTCTTGAGAAAAGTTTAATACTAATCCAAATCACAAGTGCTTGACAGTACTGGTTTAAAGTAACTATGTACATTTCCTCTAAGTAAGTACAAGTTCATTGTTTTTCCATTGTATGCTACTCTACTACTACATTTCAGAGGGAAATATGAACGTTCTACTCCACTACATCAATTTGACAGCCATAATTAGTTGTTTTTCAATTGCCGTTAATGATAAGCAAATTGAATACAAAGCATGCTAAAGCTTAAACCAGTGATTCCCAACCTTTTTGGCTTGTGACAAAAAACAGTGTCTACATGGGGGCTGTTGTTATGTTTCAGACACCTGTAAGTTCTTCGTTAGTTCCACCAATTAGTGATTTGATCCTTGCTGCTAATACTAATACTTATGTACCCTTACTTGAGGATTTTGAATGCAGGACTTAATGGGGGGGGGGGGGGGGGGTATGTTTCCACCACTGTTAATGGTAAAGATGGGAGGCTGAGAGAAGCAAAGAGATGATTAAGGCCAGAAAAGGGACGACATTACTCCCTTTACTCACCATTTTGACCTTTTATACAGAAGAATCTATATTAGGACCAAACACCCTGTCTACATTTTCTTTCTGCGCCGTTCTCCCGCTCACCTCACCTCCTCTTTGTGGGCTTACGTGCACTTTCTCCCTCCCTTCCTTCTCCTCCATCTCTCCTCTCTCCATCCTGTGTTTTTCTCTATCCTCAGGGAGACGGCTGCATGCAGAATCATTGTGGATCACTGAGCTTCAAGACACCGTCTCTAAAAATTGCTCCATTTTTCCGCAGAGCGTTTTTCTAAGAGGGTCTGGCGGCCTGATATGATGCTATAATTCCTGTCTTAGAATTTGTTCTGTGAGCTGATGGATCGGGGTTTGATGCATTATTGAAGTAAAATGGTTTCTTTGTGTTAGATTTTTAAGTCATATTTGGTTTTAAAGTAGTTTAACATTGGCAGTTTTAGGACTTAAAATCATGTAACGTGAATTTGTCCTAACATCAATCGCTTTTATTATTTAAATCTGAGCATTGATGGATGCAAAGCTCCTCTCCATCAGATTTCATCCACAATAGTGTAAGTTTCACAGCAATGCAGCCCCAGAGGCATCCATATTGGATCTTCTCCAGTCCAGTGGAGGCATTGAGGGGGGAGGCCTGGTGGAGGCTATATTCTGGCTCCATTCCATCCTGGTGGGCATGAAGCAGGCCTCAGGCTCCTGGGACTTCCCTTTACACCAAACCCCTATGCCCTACATTAACCAATTAGAGAAGAGAATTGCTTAACTGGACATATAAAAGACTGCACACAGGCTGTGGGGCAGAGGAATAAATCAGGAATAACGGGAGTAAAAAAAAAAGCACCATGGGAAGGTATAAATGACGGAGACAGGGGGCAGAGAGAAAGTGTGTGTGGAAACTGTGAAGTGTGAATATATAATGCAGAAAATATCATAACATAGTCCCCTCCTGCTCCAGTGCATCTAATTCATCTGCCGTGCATTCCACACTCAGATGTGTGCTGCCGAATGCCCAGGCCTGTGATAGATGTTTATGAGCTAATGTCAATTTTCTTCTGTGAATTTACTGTCAGTGGATGATGAATGCACTCAATATCACTGGTTATTCATCTCATATATTCTCTGCAATGGCTCCCTTTGCAGAACAATGCATCATATTCCCCAATAGGTGTCGTCATTGCCCAGCTTGTCCTCAGGTTACCGTGGAGATCAGGCTGGCAGGCAGTGAGAGCTTCCCTTTCAAAACTACTGGGGCACGATGTGGTGTAACGCTGCATTGTTGCCATAACTCTGTCAGAGAAAGTGTGACAAAGGCAAGGAATTATTTGTGCGCGTGTTTGTATAAATTGTAGTGCTTCTTCATGTGCCAAATTTATGAATAAACAAATGCATTGTATACGGAAACTGAAGCTGCAGTTCAGAGAGTGCACAAACACACTGCAGGTGAAATCAGGTGACAGGTGAAGGACAATGTGTGTACACAGTGTCACCTTACCCTTGTGGTTTACCTTTGTGTGTGTGTGTGTGTGTGTGTGTGTGTGTGTGTGTGTGTGTGTGTGTGTGTGTGTGTGTGTGTGTGTGTGTGTGTGTGTGTGTGTGTGTGTGTGTGTGTGTGTGTGTGTGTGTGTGTGTGCGTGCCGGTCCTTGTCCTGGCCATGCTCTTGTAAGCAACCCACATCAATTCATAAGGCCTCTGCCCTTTTCCTAGGGCTGCCTGGGAAATGTGATGTGACATGTGGGATGAGCAAGACAGGAGCAAAGGGGGAGGAGGAGGAGGAAGAGGGATAAGTGAGGTTGTTATACGTTGATTCTAGAGGACACTTTAATTCTGAGAGATGCACAGTCAGGCTGTCAAACAGACATAGACAGACTGCACGTTGGCCATCTCCTGCATACTTTAAAGTTTAGACAGACAGTGTAAAGGTAGGTATACATACAGAGAGATACGCATTTACATTAACACCACACCACAGCACTTAAATCCATATACAGAATAGACTGACAGCACAAAGACAACACAGCATTAATACTTGTTCAACATATTTAATGTTGCCACAAAATGTACATCACTGATAAATTAATTTTAAAAAAATGATGATACATTAGCATATTGATTTTGAAGACTGCCGGGTTCTTGGCTGAAACTGACATTTGCTGGATTGCTTTTAAGCGAAAAACAGGAAGTAGTTTTCAAGAACTACATTTTACCAAATTCCACAGTTGGGAATGCAATATTTTTTTCATTGACTAAATGCCTGTAAAAATATAAACATTCTCACCAGCCTCAGCTGTACTTTGTGTTTAGTGCTAATTAGAAAATGTTAGCATGCTAAGATGCCAAACCGAGATGAAGAACATGGTAAACATTATGACATTAATTGTGAACTAGTTAGCATGCTGGCATTAGCATTTAGCTCAAAGCACTGCTGTGACTGAACACAGCCTCACACTGCTGTGAGCTGGCTGTAGATTCTTGTTTTGCGTCACATTAACAACTGACCACAGTAGAAAGTGTGGTTGACTTTTTTAGCTACTCAAAATCTTTGCATGCACAGTAACACCTGAGCAGAGGCAGCAAGTATACCGTACTGTAACACCCTCTTTTGTACCAGAAGCCTTTTAGAAAATGTGTTGAAAGTAAAATAGAAAAATCTATCTAAACATGTTTTTCATTGGAATACGTTTTTTTTTTTTTTTTCAAGCAACAGAAATTTAAATCCCTCAGAACATTCAGCTACTGCAACTTGTGGTGAGTGGCAGACACTCGTGCCCATAATGGGCAGCAGATGAGAAAGAGGGTGAGAGCGGGAATGACAGCCAGAGAGAAAATGAGAGAAGGTGAAATCTATTAGTGCAACAGGCCTCCCATAAAGCTGGAGACCTCTGGGGGACACACTCCAAGTGCTTAACGCAAAAATAAGAGAGAGAGAGAGAGAGGGAGAGAGAGAGGGAGACTGGGTAAGAGACATACAGTACATACAAGACCAGACGAGAGACTAAAGTTAAAGGAAATAAAATAAGCTAAAATGAAAGAAATGGACAGACATTATACAGCCTGGATGGGAATGTGGACTCCCTGTGTTTGAATGCATGTGCCTGGAGATTGATAGACCTGCATGTATATGCGTGTGCATCTGTGGATTTGTGTTTGCATGTCCCCCCCCCCCCCCCTCCTCTTTTGAGTGCTACCAGGATGAGTGTGTTCCATCTGTATGTCAGCTCTGATCACTCAGTGAAACGAAAGGGGGATAGAGGAAGAGGAAGGGGAGTGTGTGGAGACTCCCATTCATGTCTGCATCCGTCTATGGGTGACTGAGCATCTCAGACCTGAGGTGAGAAAGAAAGAGTTACACTGATTTTGGGAGGAGGTGATAGATGAGGGTTGAGAAGAGGTGTTCTTTGGGGATGAAGGGATGGATGGAAATTACATTCTTTTAGTGGTTTCAGCTTCTTCGGAGGATATATCGGTTTACTGCTAACATTCGTCCCTCCCTCCCTTACTTTCTTTACTTCTTTTTCTTTCTTTCCTCTCCGTATTTTCTGCCTCTCTTTCCCTCTTAGCTGTCAGTCTACGTCCTTCTCCCTCTACGCTGCCCCACCCATGTGTACTTTGACACCCAACTCATGCTCTGCGAGGCAGACGGCCAGCCCCGGCCCTCGGTGTCCTAGACCTCAGCCATGTGACGCTGACCTGCTATGTTTTACAAGGCTGCAACGGAGCGAAGGGGCCTCTGAGGAAAAGGGCTGCGTTCACCAGCAGCAGGAAACAAAGCAGTGCTTGGAGGGGAAAGAAGTGGTGTGTGTGTGTGTGTGTGTGTGCGTGTGTTTGCGCGTGTGTGTGTGTGTGTGTGTGTGTGTGTGTGTGTGTGTGTGTGTGTGTGTGTGCGTGCGTGTGTGTGTGTGTGTGAGGGAGGATTGCGTGGGTGGCAGGGGTCAGGAAGCAGTATTTCAAGAGTTGGAACGCCACTATAAAAAGTTTGACATCAAGAAGCAGAGAGTTTTCATGCGACGCTGCGTTTAAACCTGCTGCGTTGTTGTCTGCCTGAAATGTAAAGTCTTTGATCAAAGCAAGTTGGATTTTTTTCCACCTGGCTGACGTTAGATTTTTCAGCTTTTACTGACATGCTTAGATGAGCTCTGGCCTTAATCTCCTCTCTCTTTCTATGTCTCTCTCTCTCTCTCTCACTCTTCATCTCCCTTCCTCTCTCCCGGCATTAAATCTCACGCATCTGAGCCTCATCTCCCTCTCCAACTCTCCAGTTTATTCCCAAACGAGTTGGCCTTCACTATCGAACAGCTCCGTCGCTCTGCTCTGCGGCCGTGATCTATGGCTGCAGACGCAGACATATCTCGTTGCCCTCCCAGCATCCCTCGCAAGTACACACATGCACCGACGTGCACACAAAGGAGACTTCATACAGCAAAGTAAGTACATGAAGGATGACCACAGATACTTACAGGCAAGTGTGGACACACACAAATACACGCACACGCACACGCACACACACACACACACACACACACACACACACACACACACACACACACACACACACACACACACACACACACACACACACACACACACACACACACATCTGTGTCATTCCTGGGAGAATTTAGCCCATTAAATGAGAGCAGCCCGGTCCAGTCTCTCAGATCGCTGCCATTCCCCCCTCTTTGTTCCCCAAATCAGGAACAGCTGTGCTCCTCCACAGTTGTAAGTCACTCACTCAGTGGAAATTTAAAAGCCATTAACTGAGCCCCTCATTGCTACCCCACCCTGTTTGTGCGTAGGAGAGTTTGTGTGTCTCTGCGTCTGTATCGCACACTTGTGTGTACATGTTGAAAGCCAAAATACATCCTGGGCCCTGCGCAGTACATTTGAGACAGCGTCTCTTGAAGCGGCCTCTCTTGTTGAATCACTGTTTTCAAGTAGAACATTTTCGAGCAAAAGCGCGGACTCATCTGTGTTTGGTGCACTGCATGGTTGGGCCGCGACCTGCCTCCCACACCTTGAAGACTTCGCTGTGTTCCAGCCGCGAGTAGCTGAAGGGAGGTCACATGAGGTCATGTTGTCTTTGAGCGTGGAACAACAAAAACAAGGCCCCGCTGAAATAGCTCGCTGCTTGTCCACTTTCTTGGCTTAGCCAGCGAATTACTGTGCCAGGAAAAAAAACAAGCCCGAAGCCTTTCATAAGGCGAGCCCTTCAAGCTCACTATATAGACGCAGGCACAGCTGCATGCACGGACACACACAGCAAGCAGATGTTCATGGAGACGGAGACAGAAAGAAAGAAAGAAAGAAAGAAAGAAAGAAAGAAAGATAGATAGATAGATAGATAGATAGATAGATAGATAGATAGATAGATAGATAGATAGATAGATAGATAGATAGATAGATAGATAGATAGATAGATAGATAGATAGATAGATAGATAGGCATGGAGAGGAGGTGATATAGGAAAAGGGGGCGGGACCATGACATGAAGAGTGGACACTAGGATGCCAAAAGTCAAATCTATGCTTCTTTCCCCTGTTTTTCTTTTGTCTCCTCCTCCACCTTCTCTCCCTCCTCTATCTCCTGTGGAGATCTCTCATTTCCTGCAGGCCCAATGTTGATTTCATACTGAAGCTCGGGGCTTAGAGTGAGAGTCTGTGAGATGGGTAAGGGGGGGCTGGGGGGGGGGGGGGGGCATGGGGAGGTGAAGTGTGGGGGTATTTGAGTTCAGGCCAAAAACAACCCTCACCTCCACTTCTCTTAATTACTCTGTGTTGATTTTAAAAATGTGAGCGTGCTCAAGATGTTTTTTTTTTTTTTTACCCACCCTACAATCACACACACCCCAACAGCTGGGAGAGGCCACAGTACAACTACAGTCTTATATCAATCAAATGCATGCTCCTTTGGGGCAGCTGGTGTAGTATCTTGCTCAAAAGCACCTCAATAATAGTTTAGGGGGAGGAGAGCGCAGTTCATTCACTCGTCCTGTGTAGAAATGCTACAATGCTATGTGTAGCTGGCTAATCTTTTTCATTGGCTTGTAGCAACAATACCAGCTTCTGCTCCATCATGGTTGATGGCAAGTGCAGAAGTGTTTCATTTAGTAATGTGTTAAAGTGCCCATATTATGAAAATAAAATCAAAATCTGCACGGCTTTCTACGCCAGCAGCTGAGACGAGGTGGCTAGCGCTAGCATGCTACCTCGTTCTCAATGGCAAAACACTGCTACAACACACACTAGTTCACCATAATCTACAAAATAACTACTTACATGTCCCTGTTCTGCAGGTATTCCACGCAAAGTTGGAAGTGTGCCCTTGTTTAGAAGAAGTCTCCCGGCTAATCCTGCCTTGTAAATGACCTGAATAGCTAACATGATCCTTACTTAGCTACTGTGCATGTGCGACTGCCAACAAAGATGATACAGAAGTGAGATGTCTCACTCTCTAGCTAAAACAGAGACCTGAACACAGGGGTGAAAAGAGGAGCTGCAGCAATGTGCAGTACAACAAAAATATGGTGTTTTTTTGAAAATTAAACCATGTAAACCTATTCTGGTAAAACCTCAAAATACAATTATGAACTTGAAAATATATATAATATGGGTGCTTTAAACCCTCCATCCTAGAGCTGCATTAGGCATGAAGCAAAAACAACGCCAACATTTTAAGTAGAGTGAGACGTCTTCCTGCAGCGCTCCCCCTCCCCTCTGTCTGCATGTGCAGAACAGCCAATAGCTAAATTTCCTAAAGCCTGAAGATAGAGCCAAGAGGATGTGCAGAAGTCTATTTTTCTCTCAGACCACTTGAATTACAATATACTTAAAGGTTATTATGGAATTTTTGCCCAACGACGCCAACAATGTAATGCCTACCACAGCTTTAAAGTCAGACTTAAAATGCATTTTTGCTATTTAAAATACTTTACAAAGTTTGAAAATAGTGGGAATAAGTGCTAATATAGGTTAATTAGGTAATTACCTTCCATGTTCCGAGTGGAAGCTAGTTAACGCTAGCTTGCTATAGCTTCTACTTTCCAAATAAAATACAAACGTAACAGAAAGATGGGTCCTCTGAAATGTTTGTAAAGTTTGAAAAGTAACGTCTAGAGGGAATCAGTGCTAACATTAGCCGAGCGAAATACAAACTTTTATCAGCATGATGGGTCCTCCTTAATGTTGAATGTTGTAAAGGGAACGATGTCTGTTAATTGATAGCGATACATGAACAACACTATGTGGTTTCAGTTCGACTTCAATAACGAAATGATGACAAGTAGAATACAAAGTTCCATTCACTAAATTAGTGTGAAAAATATGATTCCGTTTGAATCCAAAAGTCCTCAAATAGAACACTAACTGCCAGTCATCGTAACCTTATAAAAACCAAGACCTTTGTGGGCACAGATGACACATAACCTAAAGAAGGAAATAGTCTAGGTAAGGTTTCAGAGCGACAGTTTCTATACGGTGTCACTTTGACCTTTTCTTATTGAGGCAGATCAATTTGTCAGCATACAAAACCAGAATGAGTCACTTCAGTTCTGCTAAGTTCTATAATCTTCACTTGATTTCTACTTGTCAGCATGCGTTTATTGTGTTTATCTCACAAGCTGTTACCAAGTAGAGGAACATGGCTGAAAATGGAAGTTTAACTGTTGTGTCTTGTTGGCACAGACGCCAAAATTATGCACAGCTAGACTCACGTGCATGGCAGATTGTTACACTGTGGCACATGCCCAATTTCTGCTCCTCACTTCCTTTCTCTTATTGTAAGCATAGATGAGGCCTTCTAGACATGAACAGCTGCAGCCCTTAGCTTTCACTTCCCCTTCTATTAAACCACACATGTATCTGTTACCACAACAAGTTCCCCAAATGTGGCCTCTGATACCCTCTGTATCCCCCCCCATTCCAGCACATGCACACATGTGCCTGCAGGCATGCTCGCATATATATATATATAGAAAACTGCCGGCTTGCCATACTTGAGTCCATTGTCGTAAACTATATTTCCAGACTTGTGAGAACACAAGCAGCAGTGAGAGCGGTTTTGAAAAAAAAAAAAATAGAATCTTTTTAAAAATGTACAAATGTGTTAAACTTTGAAGGGCGGTGTCAGGAACTATAACTTCCTGTGTGCAATGCCAGATTTGTCACCATTGTATGCTGAGATACACTCACGAGCTAACCTCAACATACATACCTAATTTGGCATACTCTTGGTACCACCCAAAACACACACACACACACACACACACACACACACACACATCCGCACACACACATGCAGCGATCCTAACAGAGCGGCATTGCGTGACTGAGGCTTCACACCTCTCTTTCTCTCTTTCACTAAACGAAAGCATGACGAAATAATGTGAGAGATGTGTGTATGTGCGAGTGACAGTGTGTGTGTGTGTGTGTGTGAATGCCTTAAGTATTCGTGTGGGGCACAGACTGAATATGCCCTTGTTTGGCCTCTGTCTTTGTAATTCACTCACGTTACCGTATATGCACACACAGATGCAGAAGTACACCAAGTCCTCTCACACACTGGCTCCAGGTTTGTAAGCATATAGCTAGTCAATCAAACTTCGATCAACACCTCACCTGCTCGTGAGGTTTCTTTATCTGTGACTTCACAGCTCTGTTTACATGCAGTCCAGATATGCTCCTACACATTCACACTGTAGCCTCAAAACTCTCTCTTAGTAATTTGTGAATGAACCCGTTGACACAATAGCTCAGCCTTCTCATTGTCTCTCCTTGTTTTCTCCTGGGTTTTGGTTAATGGGAAGGTGTGGGCTGATCTCAGATCTTATGATCTCATTCCCTTTACCAAGACTCCTGTCATGGAGACGGTTTATTGATGGAAAAAAACAACAACAACATCCATTGTGAAGGATGTCTGACGGCTCCACCGTTAGCTTAGCCTAGCACAGATCCTGGAGGTAACCGGCTCCAACTAGCCTACTGCTCCGAATAAGTGACAAAATAACGGCAACATGTTCCTATTTACAACGTCACTTGAGACACAGCCATCTTCTAACTGTATATAAACTGGGAACTATATTCTCAGAAAGGGAAGCAGTGCTACTTAGAAGATGGCTGTGTCTCATGTGACGTTGTTATTTGTACACGCTGTGACTATACAAATCACAACATGTAAATAGGAACACGTTGCCGTTATTTTGAGCCGGTTACCTCCAGGATCTGTGCTAGGCTAAGCTAACGGTGGAGCCGTCAGACAGAGATGGAGATGAGAAGGGTATGTATCGACTTGTCTAACTCTCGGGGTTACGGTGAATAAGCTAATGTCCCAATAAGTCGGCGTGTTCCTTTAAGCCTGGCTGCCAAAATGCTCCCATCCTCTTGATCCATTGCAGCAATGTGCCACTGGCTAAAAATCTCAGTCTTGTGATGGGGAGGCAGTGACCAGGTGGCTAATTGAGCTGTTCCCAGGGCAGCCTGTGACAGCGTGCCACCGTGTGCCAAGGTGTTGGGGTTTCCCAGGGCTCAGTAATAGATCATTTTAGTCGCCGTAATGTGTCTCCAATTGCCTTGCCCCCCTGGCACAGAGCGGGCACACAGTACAGGACGCACAGGACAGAGCAGTCACACTTATCCCAGTGGAAAGATGTTAGGTCGAGCGAGCCTCTTGATAATCGTTTGTATTTGTGAATTGAAAATATGCTTTTTTTGGACTACTTGCCAGTTTAAGTCCAAAGGCTTCACTGTAGCTCATGAAAGCACACAAATTAACACATTGTTGGTAGCGATACTGCGCTCCAATGCAACACTTTCTCAATCAGTTGTACGCTGCACCATTGTTCGTGCTTGCTACAGGGTAAGTAAAGGTATGATTTCTTTTGATGGTATGTATAAAGGTTGCTTGGTTGCTAAACTTGCATAGATCAAGGAGATGAAGGTCTGCTGCACATCCTGCAGAGACGAAAGTGTCTGGCAGAAGGTAAATACTGGGCAACACAAGCTTTGTCTTGAGTTTGCTGAATATTCACATACACTATATGCAGTATACAGTATATACATCCAATAGTCACACTTTTATTGGACTATTGGATGGATTGCCATAAGATTTATATGACTACACGACTTTGGTGATCCCCTGACATTTCCTCTAGCGCCACAATCAGGGAGCCTGATTTTGAGGGAACTGTCTCGACAACTTTTGGAAGGATTGCCATCAAATTTTGGTACGGATATCCACGTTCCCATCAGAATGAAATAGAAAGTCTTGCCATCACTCATTGCCATCATCACAGTCAAAATGTGACAAATCTGTGGAATTCCCATCAGCCTTAGCTGTACTTTGTGTTGAATGCCAATTAACAAATGTTAGCATGCTGGCTGACAGCATGTAAATAAGAACACATCGATCGTGTGATTGGCTGTACTGAAACACACAATGAGTAATCGAAGAGAAAGTAGTAGGTGACGGGAAACTGACTCATGTTTTCAAAAATTATTTTAAAGTGTATCTTTGAAAATTTCCTTTTGTGGTGGTGGAAAATGCCTACTTGTTGTGGATGGAAGCCCCACTCGGAGAGAAAAAAAATGCCTTTTAATTTATTGTAATGGATTTGTGCAGACGAAGTCTTAATGCTACTCGTGCTTCTCCTGAGTTCTTCCAGCATTTCATTAAAAAGTGAAACAAACTCAACATAATCACTAGAAGCTGCATCTACATGCATGACAAATGCTAATAATATAAGTACTAAAGTAGAAAGTACAAACGGACATTGGAAACATTCATATATCAAAACAGTCATTTCCTGCGTACTTTCTGTGTGTGCATGAGTTGTTGTTTTTTTTATCCTAATTTGTGGAGCGATGGGGTAGAGGGTAGGGAGATTCACCGGCTGTGAGGGATCAGTTTCAGGACTGTAAACATGACAGGGACACCCACTATTCCCCAACCTCTTTTGAAATGGTTGAGCTTATGCACCATCCCCACCCTCCACCCCCCACAAAACACCCCAGCCCCTCCAACCACCCCACCCTCCATCCCCCCCTTTCCTCTTCGTGTTTCCTGTTGAGCTGGCTAGACTCCTCTGACAGATTTACAACTCTGGGGTCAAAGCTTTCCGACGGCAGCAGATAAATCTTACACCCCCACTTCCCCCCCACCACCCCCCCCCCCCCCCCCCACACACACACACACACACACACACACACACACACCCATTGCATGCTTCACCTGATAAAAAGACACACACTCTGAACAGCCGCCCTGCGCTGCCCCCACCGCCAACACACCAGTCCCCGCCTCCCCTCACCCTCACATCCTTTCATGTGTAATGTGCCTCTTTTAAAAGAAAAAAAAGAAAGTCTCTGTGTGCACCTATGTGTGTGTAAACATGTGTATGAGGACTCCTGCAAATGCCCATGTGCATGTGTGTGTGTGTGTGTGTGTGTGTGTGTGTGTGTATGGGAGTGTGTACACAGAAGGTTAAGTGCCTTGCAGTTTTTTTTTAAGAAAAAGAATGCAGGACATTGTTCTTTAACCATACTGGCAGGCTCTTTATGTTCCATCTAACCTTTATTAATTTATTTATTTTGTTGGGGGGGGGGGGGGGGGGGGGGGGAGAGATTTGGTGATCTCCCCACAGCTCCTTCTTGTTTTCCCTCCATCTGATTTTTATGTTTTGGTCCCAGTGTGACACTCACTCTGCTTTCGTCTCCTCTCCTCCCCCCAGTTAGATAAGAGGAGCAAGAGTAGGCTTCATTCCATCAGCATGCGATCATTTGTACTCCCGCCCCCCTCTTTCTCTTTTTCTTTCTCTTTCTCTCTCTCTCTAACTCTATCCCTCTCTCATCCCACCCACTGCAACATTCATTTCTCTTTATTCGCCTGTCTTTTATCGCCATGTCTGTGACAAACATCTTCAGCTCGACCAGGGCAGACTCATGGAGAAACGGAGAGAACTATTGAAGGAGAGTCTCAAAACACACACAGGCCTCGGGGCCATGTCTCTGCAGCTCCCTTTTCTCCCACTCTGTTTGCTCTCTCTATCTGCTCTGATCTCTGTTCCAGGGTGGGAGGCAAGATGATCAGTGCTCGCAAGCTCCAGCCAAAGCACATAAAACTTTTTTTTTTTTTCATCCAGTTATTCTAATAAAATCTTCAAATTACTTTTACTAGTGTTTGTCATTTGGCATGTTACAATGTCTAACTGCTCATCTATCTTTCAACCCCTCTTCTGAGAAGGCCATTACTTTGTGATGAATGGAGGAATGGAGGAAATGCGAGTTAAACTTGAATCTCTCTCAAGACTCTGAACAAAAATTCAATGAAATTAGATGAACGATGATGAATGCAGAGGCGCATGAAGATAAAAGACCTTGTTTATGTAATGTGAATTAAAAGTAATTTTGAAGGTAGGCATGCTCTTTCCAGGGCCTCATGTATCCAGCTCAATGACATTACAATATTTGAAGTGGACTGCATTTGCACAAAATAACAAGTTGAATGCAGCATTCTTTTTTTCTGCCAGGGCTCCTCAACCTTGTGACTCAGCATTGATTTCTCTCGGATTTTACTTTACAGTAATATAATATTCTTTACAGCCTACAACAACAAACATTCCCCAATATACACACACATTCTTCGCATTGGGGCTGGATCAATGGACGTGATCGATTTGATGGCGGGCTGGCAGCCAGTCCTGATCAATGTTAGCCTGGCTGACGGCCGCAGACCGTACATCACTGTCATTCACAATGTGTGTTGAAATTAGTGTGAGTGAGTCTTCTATCACTTCCATCAGGTTTGACAGATAGGAGTTTGTTTCTTATTGCATCATATTATATTTGGCTTCCGTTTTGTTCAGAAAATGTATTCTAGTTGGGATGCAAGTTTAGCCTGAAGCAGAACAGATTGAAATTCATATTGTTTCAGTCAGTTTGAAACAAATTTGAGACGTTTTTTTATTAGCAGACAGGAACAAAAAATAAAGTGGGGGAGTATGCTATGCAACAAAGATCCCTGTATCACTATCTGGATCACAATCTCCTGTATGGTTGAGAAACACCCTCTAATCTTTGGGGTTATGAAACTCTTTCGAAAATAAACCAGTTTCCTTTCTGTAAAGTCATCAATTTGGAGACACAAGTGTTTCACCAGACATCAGATGTGTGTGTGATAACAACATAAATTGTAGCAACAACCCTTTCTTCAAAAAAAAAAAAAAAAAAAAAAACCTTCCCATACAACTAATCTGCATTCTCAATTACATTTTGACAGCCGCAGTATTAAACATGTGGTTAACGTTGAGCTAATTCAAACTACTTGGTTAGGTTTAGAAAAAGATCATGGTTTGGGTTAAAATAAGTAATAAGTCATTTTGTTACGCAACTTAAATTACGTACATAAACCAAGTAGTCTAAGTTCAAATAAGTCGACGTTGACTTTTACACGAACATCGGTCTCCTGGGTCCCAGTGTCTGTTTCCGACCCCACCGACCTACTCAGACTTTGAACGTGGCATTTCATTAGAAACAAAGTCACAGAATCAAATGTAATCCGGTGACAAAATACGCTCCCCTAGAAACGTAATTGAGAATGCCCTTTAGTTGTGTGGGAACGTAATTCTTAGAAGAAAGGGCTGCATAACACACCGATTCAACAAATTACAGCTAAACCCCTGTGAGTCAACTCAGTCATGAGAAAGACTGATGATGTCGGAACAGATAATCTGAAGAGTGTAAACACACACTCTCATTGCTACCACACCCTGTCCACAGGTCATCCTGTTTCGCAAACTGCACTCGCGCACACACACACACACGCACGCACGCGCACACATGCACACACGCACACACACGCACGCACGCGCACACACACACACACACACACACACACACACACACACACACACACACACACATACACACACACACACACACACACACACACACACGCCACACGCCACACGCTATCAGATTTGCAGGGAAGCGCATCAAATATTACAAAACATCACATGCCTGCTGAAACACTCCACGCGTTGCAGCGTTTCACTTTGTCAAGCAGTGACCTTGAGTATTTAAGAGGCCCCTTGGTGGAGCCCCCCCCCCCCCCCCCCCCCAAGTGCTCTTCACACGTCAGTGCCGTGGGAATGAGTGATATGATGGCATGAGGGGGAGAGAAGAGAGAGACTCGCCGAGTGACAACCAGAGGAAGGTTAAAACACAAAAAAAAGGATAGGAAAGGGAGGTAAAGAGGGGTGGGGTGGTGGGTGGGGGGGTGGAGATGTACCATCTGACTCTCTCCAGGGAAATCTTATCACAGTGTAGTGGGGGGAGGTGGATTGCCACCAGAGCGAAAGATTGAGATGAACACGTCGGAGGTAGGGAGGCTTTAGGGGATTACCAAATGAACAAACCTCCTCAACTCGCTCTCTTGTCCTCGTCTGTCCCATCATCCCTTCTTGCCAACTGGACATGCTTTATATATCTGGCTTAAGTCCCCTCGTAACCTCTCTGGAGTTTTTTATGGTCAGCTTGTCTTTTCACAAGACCTGTTACTGGATTACACTTCACCTCAAAGACTCTCTTTCTTTCTCTCATGTTCTGCCCCTTCCTCTCTCTATTACCACCTGCGCTGCTCGTTTCTCTTTCCCTCTAAACCACTCTTCCACACTTCCTTTCCTTTCCTCCCTTTTGTTTTAAGTGTCTCTGTAATTGTTCTTGTCCTGCATGGATGAGGTAAGGATGGACGGAGAAGCAAAAAAGACAGAGAGAAAGAGAGCTATGTAGTCGTCTGGTCTGCTGTGGTTGGATTTTGTTTTGTGTGGCTCTGCACACCTTGTGTCACTCCACTGGTCCTATGTTGGCCATAATATCAAGCGACAGGCTGGGTTTCCACTTCAACAAGCCTGTGTCCTTAAAATGGGGGACATGAGAGGATGTGAGAGGCTGACAGAGAGGGAGGGATATAAAGGGATGGGAAAGGAGGGGGATATCAAAAAATAATAAGATGAGTAGATGGAGAGGTGGTAGGTCAGGGGATGACGGAATAGAGGATAAAATATCAAAGAACTAATGATATCCAGCCTCTAAAACTGCTGCCTTCATCGGCTTACCTCCTTAATCCAGCAGCACAGAGGTCGGCGGTTCTATGAGAGATCTAGTGACCTTTGAGAGCAACTTTGAGGTTAATTTTGCACGATTTGTTTGGTTGCTCCGCTGCGGTGGTGGCGAGAGAGTCAGAGTAGAAAGAGAGGGAGAGAGACAGAGAACATGGACTGTATTCCTGAATCTAGGCCAGTCACTGTCTAGAAATGTGGACTCATGTTCCTGTTTCCAACCATTCCCAGGAGGAGCTTGCCTGCCTGTCGCCTGACTGCCTGCCCGGCCAGTTCACTGTCCACTTGGCTGCCTTCACTGTCCTCGTCTGTTTCCTGCTCTTCTCTTGTATGATATGATTGTGGTGCTGAAACGATTATTCGACAAAATATGAATCAGTAAGATATTCGATCATCAATTAATCATTTAAAGCAGGATTCTTCAATGATTTTTAAGCCAAGGACCCCTTAACTGAGAGAAAGATAGAGCAGGGACCCCCTACTGCATATATTGTATAAAACTAAGTTCCATAATAAACTGGACCAACAGTAACGTGTAGGGCGGCCTAATGCCTTTATACATACCTTTATACATTTTTGCATATAATACTAAGCTATTAAAATAGCCTAATAAGTGTTGGCGTGATATAAATCATGTTTTAATGTTAAACATACATGTGGTACAGTGAATACAGAGGATTAACTGTATCTGTTGATGGCCTTAGTGACTACCTTACCCATAGGCCAGTCAGCCTATCATCAGAGGGGAGTTATATTTGCTAATAATATGTTAGATTCATGTTAATATTTTTTAATTTTTGAAAAAAACTTAATACAACACAACAATTAACAATAATTTGGAGGCCCCCCTGCATTGACTCTGAGGGCCCCCTGGGGGTCCCGGACCCCCTGTTGAAGATCCCTGATTTAAAGGATATCGCCGGTGTTGGCTGGCGATAAGTTGTCAAAAAACAGCAACGTCATTGCACCGGGTGACATGTTCCTCCATTAGCATGAAGGAAGGGCTGTGGTTTATTCTGATTCAGTCCCACCTACACTGTCCTGCTGCTGTAAATACTAACGCACAAGGTGTGTATTAATCCAAAATAGTCACAAATGCACAATTTACTCCTCTTTGAGTAAACGCTTAGCTGTTTTAGAAATGACTTTTTAACATTTGAAAAAAACATGTTTGTGACCTATAGTTAAAGAGAGACAGACCAACGTATTGTTAGTTTTGGTCTTTTCATGGATTTTATTGTCAATAAAACGCATATAGCATAATGCCAGCCTCATACTTAGTACTTTATGAAACAAAAATGACAAATGTTTGCAGGTTCTAGCTCCATTTTTCTCACTTTTTAATATTATTGTAAACTGAATATCTTTGGGTTTTTGGATTGCCAGTCAGACAAAACAAGCAATTTCAAGAAGTTGAACTTGGGCTCTGGCAACTTGCGTTGGACACATACAAAAAAAACATTACATTGTAGCCCTAACAATCTGTTTCATTAAGTTGCATCAATTGAATTGTATAGTTTCATTTGACAGATAATAAGTCAAGGACAAACATGACCCCATACAGTTATGTGTTACGGGTAAACAACATCAGGGAAAGCACTGCTGCTTTGCATTGTGTTCAGTTGAGTTGCATATTTCACTCTTTTGCATTCTGTTGTGTTCACTCTGTTGTTACATCTTTTTTCTCTGTCCAGCTCTGGGGTCAGATGCAACAACAGGCTTACAAAAACAGTACATACAGTTATTATCTGTGCTCAACTCCAGCTTCTGTGTCTTTACCTACCGGCTTCTAGGGGGCGTCAACCCCTGGCGCACACACAATAACACAATATGTAACCTGTACAGTATAATATAAGGTAATCAAATGCAAAGTCTTTCTCCCTGTCTGACAATAAAGATGAGACAAAAGAAATACAAACAAAGAAAGATAAAAGATGGCCAACGCTCTATCGACTAGTAGATCAAAAGGTGGGGACCTTTGGGTGGTGTGGCCTCCTTCAGAACCCCAGCTGCGGCTACCAAGCCGCTCATCTGTTTGGGTAGAGTAAAGTTGGCTTGCAGAGGGATCAGCACGAGTAGAGGGAGGGGCACAAACATAAAAGCCTTGTGTCGACATCTGCCAGGTTACCTATGTCTTCACTCTGCCAGGTCATCATGTAGCGCCTGGCACTAATCCAACCAGGACAGTGTGACCTTAATCTGTGCCCGTCACTGAGCTCCCAACACATCTGCCCATCTCCGGATGTAAAGGTCCTGCCTGCCTCTGCTGCTTCCGTGTGCCTTGTGGTGGGCGAGACAAGCACTGACTGTTTTTACAGCCTCCTCCTCACATCAATATAGGTTAACACTTATTAAACTGCGCTTCCTAATCAGCTCTGGGATCATGAGTGGCTCAGACTGGGTGTGGTTTAACATGGACATACGGTACTGCTCCACCCTGAAGACACTTTTTTTCACAAGACCCTGTAAACAGCACCTTTGGTTTATTTCCCTGCCAACGTTTCCATCATTCAGTTAACCACAGGGCTGGGAACCTCACTGGGTAGACCACTTTCAAGTAGGCTACTTTTATCCTATCAGTCAAACTATTAGGAAATGACCTAACCACACAGGGAGTCCTTATTTAGAAGCTATTTTATATTATTGCACAGCCACAGCCCATAGTGGTGTCCCGCCTGGTACTCCATATAGATATGTCTGTGTGACAACTGGTTCTGCAAAAGGAAAAATTGTGATCATAAGGTACCTACTTTGTATATTTATGTAGCATATGTGTGTGTTTTCCTTTTTTTTTTTTAATCATTAAAAATGTCATTAAAAAACATCTATGTACTGGATACTGAAAAGGTGTAGCAGCTGTAGACAAGAACAAGCAAAGTTAGTGTTGTTGTGAATCAGGGGCATTAGTAGTAGTAACGAGCATGATATAAAAAATAACTCCCAAAAAGGGCGGAATTTGTAGGTGCTGTATGTGCTGAAAAAATAAACGTGTTTTTTTTACATGCTGTTATATTAAGCCAGGGAGCGGCTATGCAAGATTACCATCGTACTGCTGCCGATCTCTTAACTATCCCTTCTGTTTTGTGTTGCTTTTTTTTTTTTTTTTTTTGCAGAGAGATCAAGGGAAGGAGTTTTCCATCTCCGCCTCATTTGGATCACATCAGCAGCAGGTTCTTCGTTCACAACTCACAGGGAGACATTTGGGGGTTATGGTCACTCCTCGCTGCCTGCCTTTGTCAGTCTCTGTGCAGCTACTTGTAGTCCTGGGAAAAGCAGCAGGAGTCACAGATGAGCAACATCTGATCCCGACTGATCATTATATGTGGGTATCATTTCCCATTTGCGTGCCTGCATGCGATGACTCATAGTGACAGTGAGTCAGGGTGCATATATAGAAACCGAAAACTAATGGCTTAAGACTACATGTATAATGTCTAACTATCTAATAGCTGCTTTATAGCTTCAGCACTATATCTTCAATGATCAGTAATATGGCACCGTCGAACTGAGCGTTGTTTTCCATTGAGAAGAGAGTTATTTCTCGATGGAGGGCGTTGGAAGTGGGTGATCTGATAAAAATCTATAACACTCCTTTGATCTCAAAAACACAAAGTTCTCATGATAGAAACAGAGTAATAATATTTAGCTCATCACTAAGAAAGTCCTGTTTATTTCATGTATTGTATTCATTTATCAAATGACTCTGGGTACTTTTTTTTTTGACTCGCCCCTAAAAGTAAACTGAACCTCTATGTGTCATTTAAACTGTGTGTGACTGCTCATGCAGAGAGTCATCAAGGGCACAGTCTAATGGTGACTTACACAGGAAACCCAAAAGAGATAGAGCAGCAGAATTCGGGTGGTGATAAAAGCCTAAACCTCAAACTTCCGTTGCCAAGCTCATGTTGTTTTTCTCTTTCACAAAGAGACGTATTTGATGCCCAGATGGTGGCTCTTGCTTTTTAAACTGGAACCTCTTCTGTGAGCCAGTGTTTTTTTTTTTTTAAATCCCCTTTATTTACTCTCCAGCGGAGTTTACTTTATACTCGCCCCCCTCCGAGTATAACCTCCCCTGCTCAGCCATGCATTATGCCCCAAAATTCTCATCACTCCCAGGTTTTCCTCCGTTGTTTCCCCTGTTTTTGTCACAGCATGACGTAGTAATCAATAAGCAATTAAAAAAAAAAGGCAACATGGCACAGGGCAATGCTTACTTAGTTCTACTGTAGCCTTTACAGTACAGGGACATGGTGCAGGGACCACTGGTGTGTGTTTGGGGCTATACGGTCACATTGTCTGACACACAGCAACCATGAAAAATAAAAACACAGCTCAGAGGTTACCTACACGTAAGCACATTTTATAAAATCTAACTGCACTGCTGTTAGCTTTTGTATCCGCTCTTACAGATATGGGAGTGTTTGTTTTTATTGACATTACTGTGGTATTTGCCATGTTCCTAACATTTGAAGAAGTTGACTATGCAGGTTCACACAAATAACATTTAAAGCTCCAGCTTACGATCAGTCTTAAAGGAAGGGAAGACAAGCCGGCTCAAGGTCAGACGATACTCGGCAGTAATCTTAACCAGGAAGAGATGTTGCAACCACCCATCCTGTGCAAAGGAATAGCTGCTGCTGGTTTACGAAGAATTCACACTGATATTCCACTGTCACTCTGCAAGGCCTTTTACATCATCTAACAGAGTTGCATTACATGGCTGTGACCACTCATCCTCAATTACAGCCATGTTTACTGTTGCCGTAACATATACACACAGACCTCATGAGCATATCAAGTATGTCACTTGACGGTTTAGACTGTGCTGTCTGTGGGGTGGCAGGAGTAAGATGTGTTTATGGAGTGGGTTCTTACTCTCTATGCACCTTGTATGTTTCTGTGTGTGTGTGCGCGCGCGTGCATGTGTGTGTGTGTGTGTGTGTGGGCTGTTTTATCACAATGCTGACACCTCATTCTATTGTCTTTTTGACCCTGATAGACAGGCAGCCGGGGCAGATGTCTCCCATCAGCCGTGTCCAATGCGCTCCCCCAACACCTCTGATATGACAGACCTGCCTCCCTGGATGGCTGTTGGGAGTGGCACTTATTTATGTGTGTGTGTGTGTGTGTGTGTGTGTGTGTGTGTGTGTGTGTGTGTGTGTGTGTGTGTGTGTGTGTGTGTGTGTGTGCGTGCGTGTGTGTGTGTGTGTGTGCGTGCGTGTGTGTGTGCGCGTGTGGGTGCGTGTGCGCGCGTGTGTGCACGTGTGTGTGTGTGTGTGTTCTGCTTCCCTGCGTTAAAGTGAGTAACTCACTGTGTCCATGTGTGTGGTACATGCCAGGAAAAAAATATAAGGGATGAATAAGAGAAAGAAAGAAAAAATCAGCTCTGTTGAAGTCCAGAAACTTCCACATCTCCCCCTTTCGTCCTCCTCTCCTCCTTTCTCTTAACACTCTACATTTTACAGGCTGCCATTTCCACTAAATTAGTGCCCAGGGTTTTAATTGCAGTTTATGAAGCTCATTTATTGGCGCGAGAGTCTGTGTTTGTGTGATCTGGCATTCAGCGAGGCAGGCCAGTCCTCTCCAAGCCTCCCTGCGGTTTATGCATTTCTTTTTTTTTTTTTCTTTTTTTCCCCCTTTGTTGTTTTTTTCTCTTTCCCCCTTCTTTTCTTTTTAACACCAGAATGTTGCTGGGCTTAACCGTACATGCTGCTGTTTTTATAGAGAATTATCACTTCTCTACCCAGTGCTGGCTGTGTGGCTCCACACTTGAAGTGTTGCCTTTAAATCAGCCCTCCCCTTTAAAGCTGCCCAGGCACGTGCCAAGAACCACACATTTAGCATACAGAAGCAAGCATTTCTTATGACTTTAATCAAAGCCTTAAAAGCATCAAATAACATAACAATATCATGGAATGATACACGATAAATGTAGTATATCTTTTATGGTTGTTATGTAGGTTAAAGAGCCGACATTGTTACCATGACCCATGACTATCTCACATTCTGTACATTTCTCTTTCACTTCCCCTCTCTTTCTCTCTTCCTCCACATCATCCCCTCCGTGGCATTCCAGTGACACCCTGGAGGCTAATTAAGCCTTAATTACATTTGTTGGAATTGATTTGTGATTTAGTCTTTCCTCTGTTGTTCCAGCTCATTGGCCCCCATAGAAATGTCATTAATGCGCCATTATTTTCACGGGCGGTCTAATTAAGGGGACATACTCTCTAGGTTTCCTCTGATGAGATGCTGGGAAGGGGAACATGTTGGCAAAAGGCACCCTGATGATCTAAATTTGAAGACGTGGTGGGAGGGAGGGGGGGGTGTAACATAATGTAACATAACCTTATGTATTGTATAAGGCGCTGTGCAGTGACCTGTATGAGGCCAGAGTCAAGAAGAGGGAAGCTAAAATTGAAGTTACGTGCTGAAACTATTTCTTGGTGACCAGCAGCTGGGTACAATGACGTCAAGAAGTCTCTTCTGGTTGCCTGGTAACTTCACAGTGACAACAAGTGTATAAACGTATTTTTGAACTTTGAAGTTAACCAGGCTAGCTTTTCCCCTTGCTTCCAGTCTTTGTGCTAAGCTAAGCTAATCAACTCCCAGCTCTATAGCTCCATACTTAAGACACAGACATGACTTTTTCTTAAAATGAACTCCTGACCTTAAAGTCATATTGATTGTGGTCTTAGTTTTTGATATCCAGCATTTGGTGCTGAATGTTTTATCGTGCATATTTTACCTCCTCTACCCGATAACAAGAACAGCAGATATCTGATGGGAAGAGGTGGAAATGAAAGGTACACAAATATGAGCCTATCGCACATTTAGCCTCATCTCCTCTGGATGTTATCCCAGGCCTAAAAACGTGTTCTGTCTTAATGGATGACCTGAGTAACAGAGCATCAGGCTGCCTGCAACGCACCACAGCCAAGGAAGCAAAAACACGCTTGATTCCCTTTCAAAAATAAAAAGCAGAATTAGGAGTTGGCAGTTGTTTGTGCTTCTTTTAAAACGCCGGTCTTTCCTTAGGGAGGCTTGTGGGAGGGAGACAAAAAAAGGGAGAGGGGGGGTTTGCGGTGCATTCACATGTGGAGGCTCAAAGCAGTAACAATCTTTCTCAGCCTGCTCTGGCCTCATATGGCCTATGGTATCCTGCTAAGTGCCTCATAGCACAAGACTATTCATTCTATCTTTCTTTCTCTGTGACTGCTCCTCTACCTTTTTGCTTGCTCACCAAGTCGCTGCCACTCTCCTCTGCCCTCAATTTTACTGCAATTCTATCAGTTGTCTGCTTTGTCTGTTATGATTGTGTACAATGGTACTCAGTCCAACATGCTGGCTGGCAGGCTGACGGGCGTGTTGGACAACTGCTTCACAGTTGGCTAGGCTGGTGAGAGAGGGGGAAGGAGAGAGAGAAAGAAAGAAAGGCAGAGGCGGAGGCAGGGAAGGGTAGAGCTGAAGATAGAGAGGGAGAACAGGGAATGGGGTTACTTGAGTTTGTTGCTCATAGGATATCAAGCGGCTCACTCTCTCCACCCCGTTTAGTAGTTTGGCTCTTCTGTTACCTCCCTCCCTATCTCATCAAAACCGCCATCTTTGGGAGTGTAACAACAACAATGTCCTTCATAAAACGATCCAGCAACCCCTGTTTTGAGTCCTGGCTTAATCGCACCATGTAAACCACGATGATGAAGTTCAAGTGAAGCATTAAGTAAGCTTAAGTCTTGGTTTTCTTTTATATGGCATTTGCAAAACTCAGCAGGCTATATGAAATGCCTGGAGAGGCGTTGCTTTTGAGCTGATACATGATAAATGTTATGCTTTGTTACAGGTTGCTTTGCAAGGGCAAAAAAGCCAAGAAAAGTCCGTTGAGCAATGCAGAGAGACGTTAACCATGTCGGGAGTATGAATTGTTCCCAATAACTGTGTTTTCCTTAACTTTTCCAGGTCCCTGCGATTGCTGAGTCATCTGGAAAAAGCAGCGCTCTCGCATTCTTTATTTTTGGGTAATGCAGCATAAGAGGACTTCCATTTTTAGCTTTACGGCAAATTACATTAAGCCACAGTTCAGTAAGCCCTAATGCTTTGAAAGTAACAAAAATCGACAGAGAGGGATAAAAGTTTTTTGATAGTGCTTAGACTTTCACCCGGCAAGGCCTCCTTTATACCACCTCCCTGCCGCTGAGCGGGAAAAGAATGGGTTAAACCTGTCTGCGGCCCACATCTGGGAATCATTTGAAACATTCCACAAGGCTTACCACGTGTTTTCAGATGGACTAAATCCTGCGAAAGGCTCGGCTGTCAGAGGTTTGAAAAATCATCTTTTTTTCCTCGCCAGGAGGGGAAAAATTGAGAAAGAGAAAATTAAACTATATAATGGCTTTTCTCTCTTGCAGGTGAGATTAGGTAGGGACGTGGGTGGGTTTGCAGGGCTGTCCCTGTGTGTGGCAGTGCCGTGCCGGTGGTGGTAGTGTGTGTGGAAATGTCTGTCCTCTTGCATGTTGGTGGCATGTTATTTGAATGTGTTCTGAGTGAAAGCTGTTTCTTAACAGCCATTTGCAGTTCAAAGGAGGCTTTGGGGCTTGGCTAACTGTTTCCATGCGGCTGATACAATCTCATCTGCACTCGCTTTCTTCCCCTCACTCATTTTTTCTTCATTCTTTACAACCTAGCGCCATGATGTGAACCAATGAGAAAGCTATGTCGCTTTTCAGCACGCCTGTCCAGACACACTTACAAACACAGGTGGCACATTCAGCTACTGGCAGGGTAGCTTCTTTTAAACGCTTAAGTGGTGCGATATCATCAGGTTATTGTGATATATTCAGAAAGGCTCTTTTATTAAGCCTGACCGTCAAAACTTCAGCATTGCCATGAAGCGCTTTCTATGGTGGCTGCTTGACAGTTTCACCATTACACTCTACTGTGGATGACAAGCTAATAAAGGGGAGTTGCAGAGTGATGAATGGTTGGCTGCTGGGATTTCCAAATAAATATGTGGTTTTAGGAGGGCAGCAGCAAGGCTGGACCAATTAAAAGCCAAAGGACTGTGGGTGGTGATTGGCCAGCAAGCCTTGGCACCTTCACGGTTCTCTCTCTTACACCAGGGCTCAGATCCTCATGTATACCCAAGACTGGTAGACTGCTGGCCTTTCTGACTTCAGGCCCCTGGGCTCTTATGTTGTCCCGGTGCGTTAGATGCCTCACTGTAATTGTCCACTGACATTTGGGGAACTGGAAATGTTTCTGTTGGTGTGGGTGACACCCTACCCAGAGGAAGGGCCCCCTGGCTATCTCTACCGTCCTCTCTTTTTCGCTTTGAACCAGGCCATGACTTGTGGTACTTGGCCTCTGCTGGGGGTAAAAGTATTGATCGGGCTGGCTAATGTTACCACACTTTGGAAATAGTGGACCCTCACAGTGGATGGTCAATAGGCACCCAACGTTTAGAGGCGGAAACTTAGCACCTGTTAGCCACCAAGGGGCTCACCAGGTGCCTTGTACAACCCCAAATCCGAAAAAGTTGGGACAGTATGGAAAACACAAATAAAAAAAGAAAGTAGTGATTTCTAAATGTACTTTGACTTGTATTTCATTGCAGACAATGTGAACACAAAATATTTCATGTTTTGTCCGGTCAACTTAATTTCATTTGTAAATATACATCCTTTCCTGTCATTCAGACCTGCAACACATTCCAAAAAAGGTTGAGACAGGAGCAATTTAGGGCTAGTAATCAGGTAAATTGGTTAAATAATGATGTGATTTGAAACAGGTGATGTCAACAGGTGATTGTAATTATGATTTGGTACAAAAGCAGCATCCAAGAAAGGTCTAGTCCTTTAGGAGCAAAGATGGGCCGAGGATCACCAGTTTGCCAACAAATACGTGAGAAAATTATTGAAATGTTTAAAAACAATGTTCCTCAAAGAAAGATAGGGAAGACATTTGCTTATTTCACCTTCAACAGTGCATAACATAATTAAAAGATTCAAGGAATGAGGAGGAATTTCAGTGCGTAAAGGACAAGGGTGCAAGCCTAAGCTGAACCGTGATCTCTGAGCCCTCAGGCGGCACTGCATCAAGAATCATCATTCATCTATAAGCGATATCACCACATGGGCTCAGGACTACTTTGGCAAACCTTTGTCAAGTACCACAATATGTAGTTACAGCCACAAATGCCAGTTAAAACTGTACTGTGCCAAAAGGAAGCCCTATGTTCACAGTGTCCAGAAGCGCCGTCGACTTCTCTGGGCTCGGAGGCATCTTGGATGGACCATCACACAGTGGAAACGTGTACTGTGGTCAGATGAATCAGTATTTCAGGTATTTTTTGGGAGAAATGGACGCCGTGTGCTCCGGACCAAAGAAGAAAAGGATCGTCCAGACTGTTACCAGCAACAACAAGTCCAAAAGCCAGGGTCTGTCATGGTATGGGGTTGTGTCAGTGCCCTTGGCAAAGGTAACTTGCACTTCTGTGATGGCATCATTAATGCTGATAAGTACATAGAGATTTTGGAGCACAATATGCTGCCTTCAAGAAGACATATTTTCCAGGGACGTCCATGCATATTTCAACAAGATAATGCAAAACCACATTCTGCACACATTACAAAGTCCTGGCTGCGGAGGAAGAGGATACGGGTACTTGACTGGCCTGCCTGCAGTCCCGACCTGTCTCCAATAGAGAATGTGTGGCGCATTTTGAAGCGCAAAATGCGACAACGAAGACCCCGTACTGTTGCCCACCTTAAGACTTGTTTGCAGCAAGAATGGGACAAAATTACACCTGAAACACTTCATCACTTGGTGTCTTCAGTCCCTAAACGTCTTTTAAGTGTTGTGAAAGTTTCAGAGTGTAATTAACTTATACGCTATTGTCGTAAGTATATGGACATCTGTACATGTGCATTTGTTATGATTACATTACTTATGATCAAAAACTGTCCTCTCTTAGGTCTCCTAGCCTCAAGCGTTATGTCCGTAGCGGCTGCTGAATCCGCTCCCGTCGCCCCCTCGCCCGCATAGGTTTGTTTGTTTTCCTATCCTGTTAATCAACTTGGGACCCCGTTATACATTGTCTGACCCCTTGGGGGATTCTGACCCTTAGCTTGGGAACCACTGAGGTAATGGATCTCCCATTTTGAAAAGAACATCACTACTACCACTGAAAATGTTTCCACTAACCAAAAGCATAGGCAGACATTCTGTATGCATACTGTACGTAATCCTTCATGTCAATGTCAGGCTTGTCTCTTTGAAAGTCTTGAAAATTGAGAAGGCAGCATTACAAATCTTGGATCTTTGAAGCATGTCCAAATTCAGATTTCAGTCTTTCTGTACAGTAGCATAGACACAAAAGTAATGCCTTCCAAACCACTGTGTTAAGCTTGACATTCTGAAGGTTTGCTTGAGTACAGGGAGGCTATGTAAAGCATGAAATGGAACATGCATCACATGGTTTTTCACTATGCTTGACATGTCCGTATCGCTGTACAGTACATGTTGAAATGCAGTCTATATGTGTATCTCAGAGCAGCGGGGAGCTGTACTAGGGCCAGTAAGCCATTAAGATTCAACTCCAGTAACTTCCAGTGTAAACCTGGCTACAAGTGGAGGATGCAGCTGGGCTAAGGAGACCCCAGAGGCCTTACTATCCAACCTAGAGATATGTAGAGGAAACACAATGCTACACAATACAAATCCCCACGCTGCAGTTATAGTGAACGAGGGCGAGCCCATCCAGTCTACATGAACACATGCTATACACACACATGCTGGGCCCCAGTTCCACCAGTCAGATGGCAGTGAAATAAGACAGTTCCATCTCTTCAACTATTCTGTTATGACAGCAGTTACTTCCACCACTACTTTTAGCATTTGATGACTCCCTCAGTTCATGGTTACTTGCATGCCTGTGAGTCCCATGTCAAACCAACCCTTCCCCCCCAGCATTGCATTCCTCACTTGTGTGGTGATGTGTGACAACTGACACAGCTTAGTGCCACTCACAGCGTTTGTATAAGAAAGCCTTAAAGGCAACAGGGGAAACAAGGAGGATGCTGTCGCGTGCACTCTGTCTATAGCAGTGTCAGTGCTCCAAGGAAAAGATGAAAAGCAACTGAGAAGGTAAACATGGAGGCAAAGTATGTCACTAGCTGTCTTGTGGCCTTTTGTCCAATCATATAGGACAAGGGGTTTCACATCTACCACCTGTCACAAAACTTTGCTATTGAGTGTAGCAGTCACATCTGACAGACAGGAGAGAACCTGTGCTTTACCATGGCACACAACTCCTTTGCACGCAAACAGATGCACACACTTCTTTGCACCTACTACTGTGCACACACACATACAGTACACACACTTGAGCATACATGGGAACATTAAAGCTGCATAACTGTTATTTTAACTGTTAACTGTTGCAAACTATTGTTTATATTTTTGATTAACCAATTATTTTCATAGTGAAAAATAAAGGACAAATCACACATTACCGGAGCTTCAGTTGTCTAGAAATCTAAATCTAGAGGGTTTTTAATTTACAATATAATAAAAGTGAGAATACTTCATATTTTTGAAGCTGTAAATGATTAAGTAATTGCCACCAATTATTTTACAGTTGATCAACAAGTGAATGAAAGGTCCATATGCATGTATGCATGCACATATGTGGACTCTTATGACTAGTTTTGTCTTAAACAATTGCTTACATATTACGGAAACAATTTCACAGTTTGTGAGCTTTTTTGGATCATTATATTTAATTTCTTCAATGAGCCATGTACAGTAAATTGTATCAGCTGTTAAAACAGCCAGCCAAGCTGAGAGCTAATTGTCACATGCAGTCCCTTTGCAGGCACAATTAGAAACATGCACACAGAGTTATGACATCAACACACAAAAAAGGAATAACATAAATATACAACAGTAGATCACATAACATATTGCAATTAAATGTTAAATGCAAATTATAGAAGCATTTTAAAATCAGATGACGGGTTTAGTATATAAGGAAAATGCAGAGTCAGTAGTTAGGTTGCTTATAGACAAATGTATAATTTGGCAAAAGAGCTGCAGCTCTTTATGTGATCTGACAGGGAGTTCCCCTAAAGGCTGGATTTAACAGAAAGAGCTGACTTCCCTAATGCAGTGTGAAAAAAAGGGTACAGTACAATCTGTGATGGAAGATATTTTAGAGACTTTAAGGGTGTTTTCAGCAGGACAGGAAGGCATGGTCATGCAATAGAGAAAAGGCCAGATTGTTTAAAATTGTATACAAATGATACATATTTGAATAAAATCAGAAGAAAGTCTCCACTTCTCTGGTGTCCCATAACAACGATATAGAGTTGACATTATATAAGTTGAAATTAGCTTTTAAAGCATGACAAAATAGGGAAATGTACTATGAAGAAAAACAAACATACATGATTGATGAAAGAGTGAAGCCCATGTATTCCTACAGTCTGAAATGTGTAGCATATATGTTCTTATGTAAGATATTCATCTGAGTGGTCGTATAATGAAGGCATTATATTTCGAATGCAACATTCTTTATTTTCCTTGCAAAAGTAAAATACTTCCATGTTTTGCTAAAATTCCACGTTTTGAGGCTTGTGTAAAATGTGTATTTTTGTATCTTTGGCTTGCACTCTCTGTTGCAAGCCTGTGTTTGGTTGCATTGCTTTCAAAAATATCTAAAGTTACATAATCACACATTCACTGGAGACACCACTGACTTTAACCTTACATTAAAGGTTAAGTATAAAGTTAGTTCTTTTGCAACTCAAGAAACTGAGTCTTTGGCTGCCAGACTGCTAATAGAAAAGGGAGTTGTATGCATTTACAGAAGCATGAAAGAGCTATAAAAGGATGACACACTTAAAATGCAACAAAACGAATGCTGTACTTTTGCTGTTGCTTCACATCATTTCAGCAGAGCACTGAACACATCTGGAGGGAGCAGGACATCCACTTTTTGAGGACTGGCCCCCAGAAAAGGAAAGAGGCGGGGTCAGAGCTGGTGTTGGATTCCACAGCCAGAGAACGTGACTGTAATGGTTGCCTTCGCGAAAGCTGTGCCAAACTTGCCTGCTCTCTGAAAAACGGCTCGCCGTCTCTTAACGTACATTACGGTTTGCCGGTTGGGGCTAAGTCACCCGGAACTCGCGAGAGCCACCGTTTGCAGATTTAAGAGTCGGCAGAAAACTTTGAAAAGACTACCACCGCGGAGAAATACAGCTGCGCGGCTGAACTTCCACCAGCAGCCCGAGGGTACCGGGGAGGAGGAGTCAACAGGTCCCAGGTATTACCGTCCACTTGCCTTTGACAGCTTGTCATCATTTGACAGCATGCATGCAGGTCTCAGCCTCTATAGGAGGTTAACCCGGTACCGTGTTAAACTGTTAGCCCTTTCACCTGGAGGATTTTGAATGCGCCATGCATGGCCACGGCGGTAATGTGCACGAGTGTGACAGGTTTTTAACGCCGTTCATTGTCAGAAACGGCCTGATTAATTGGAGTCCGAAACTCCTGTCAAGTCGGTAATTCAAGGCTGCCAAAAGAAAAGAAACTGTAGCTATTTACGTTTGTCCGAGCGACATTGTATTTAGTGGACACGACGTCTGTTAGGGCGGCTAGCATGCAAAGCTAACGCTCCTCAATGTAACGTTAGCTTGTAAAGACATGGGAACACATTTCAGCGCTGACAGTTTCCGCGAGTCAATTAACAAGAGGCAACCTGCCAACTCTCTAGCTTGGCATCTAAAAAACGGGCCGACATGTGGAGTTAAAAACATGCAATGATGTGTGTCTGAGCTTTCTGTACCCACTTGTTTGTTTATGCAACGTCGGGACAACGGAATGTGCAGAAATGTATTCTTTCGCTAATTTTGATTACTATCGCTTCATTGTGGGTGCTCAAGGCTTGAGGTGAACTTTGCTTAAGCGCATATATATACTTTGCTGTTGATATCGATCACACCAGGAGCCCACTTCCTTCCCTCACTGTGCTGTAATGGATAAACAAGGCATAGCAGAGGGGCAACCACAGCCTGCATTCTTTTGATGTGAGCTGCAAACTTGATGACCCAAAACACACATGCATTCTTCTGAAAACGGTGCCTTAAAGTACCACTGCAAACTGACGGATATCTCCCTTAATTTGTTAACACCCCCTGATTACACCTTGCAAGATAATATGGCGATTTGAGGCGTTGTAATACGTGTTACATACCCTGCAGCATCAGAAAGTCATCAGTGTTATCTTGTAAAATGTTGTCTTGTTAAACCACAGATTACAGTGCGCATTACCCTCCTCTTACAGCTGTAACAAGTACTTTCCAGATGTTTCCTATTCCTATTCCCTTATTTGAGTAACCTGTTTAGTCTGTGCACTTTGGCACGGTGTGATTCGTTGAATATTTTGTGATGCTAGATTTATGCTTCTGTGTTACTGCAGCAGGCATGGCAGTGCAGGCAGATTTTTTTTTTTTTTTTTTTTGTGGGGTGGGGCTGGAGGAAGAAGGAGAAGAAGATGCCCTTTTCTGTGACAACCTGTGACATTCAGAGCAAGATGCATTGATTAGAGGCAGTCACTAAGTGGAAAATCTGGTGTGTCTGAGGGTTTTCCCACCCTGTCACCTCCTCTCTTCGTGTGATTCACAGTTCAATGTTGTGCCACTGTAATTGGGAAGGCTGGAGCTAAACCCAAGATTGTTTACCTGACCTCTAAACTGTCACATATTATGACCATTTTGATAACAATCCTTAGACTTTGTTAGAACTTTTGTATCTGCTGTCTAGTCGTCTTGAGATAGGCTACCTGATCCCATGTCATGCTCCTCTCATATATTAATATCTAACATAGTGAGAACGTTTCGGAGAGATATCCTCAAATTATTGTTGACGGCAGCTCTAGTCACATGTTTTTTCTCATGCTGCCTCTTAGAGCAGAAATGATTTTATTGTTTCTCGCAACAACATATTCGAAAACTAGAGAACCCAGAAATGAACCGTGCGTCTTTTTTAAAATGTTAAACTGCCGAGTGTCGTACTTATTTGTCAATATGCAGTAGTGTTCTGTTACGCAGCACGAGGTGGTTGTTTTTTTTTTGCGATACTAACACTCTCTGACAAGCGTCAACGGGAAGTTGGTTCTCTCCTCGTGTGAACAGTGCCAGTTAAAGGCCTTGCACGCCTCGGCTTCACATGGCACTAAATGTGTCATCATCGTGGTGGCAGCGGCACACTCACTTTGCCCCATCACATCCCCCACTCCCTTGCAGTGTCCCTTTCCTTCCCCTGCAGATTGTAAAGTCAAGTGTGAATGGCACCGGAAAGAAACTTTATTTTTTTTCCTCTTTGTTGTTTAAAAACACAGTAGTAGTGAGTCAGTGGCTCCTGGCTCTTTCAGTTGTATTTGTTATGTGTGATTGATTTGCTTATTGCCTGTGGAACAAATGACTTCACTGCATGACAAGTGAGTTATTAAATGTTGGTTGGATTGTTCACATTTGGATATGTGTGTGTGTGTGTGTGTGTGTGTGTGTGTGTGTGTGTGTGTGTGTGTGTGTGTGCAGAATATTGGGCAGTTCAGTCTGCCAGCTGATTCTACTCAGCTGTTTTATTTTAATGTATTCAGTAGATTTCTCTAAATAATCTTTTTTTTTTTTTTTACGTTTCTGTGGAGCAATTGTATAAAACTATTATCAACTTTGTTGAATTTACACGTTTTGAGTGACCTATTTTTTAATATTGCATGGCAAGGTAGAGAGCACAGTGTGTTTTTTTTCCTTCCTCGTATTACTATTAGGTGTTGTAAATGGTGTCAGCCACGCAGCTCAGTAGGCCACCGCATTGTCGATTCTTGAGAATCGTCACAAGATAGCAATCTTCACGGATAACGCATAAACCACCAATAGTAGGGGGGTGAAAATGCAGATCTAGCCGGCTTTTCCTAGAACAGAAGAGGAAATATTATAGAGATATACGCTTGGCTACATTTGGCATTGGGCCTAGCTTTCCCTGAAAAAAAAGCCCTTAGTGTGTCAGGTGGTTTGGTTTGCTTCGGTCTGTATCGGTCTACACACAGCCTCGCCACAGCAGCCCTGTTGTTGACGAGCCAGGCTGACTCATGAGGCTGTGCAGCACAAACTCATCAGGCACTGACAGATGAGACACGCTCCCCACAATGGCAGGGCACCCTGGAGATGTCACCCAGTGCTTGCCTAACGGTAAACACCTCTACCCAGTCCCACCCACACACTGGTGGTAGCTCTGTTCCTGGAGTTGGAAGTAGTTAAAGTGAAAAACCACACTGCCGTATTAAAGTTTCACTTACTGTAAATAGGGAAAAAAACAGGGTTAGAATTTAGCTTTTTCGACATTGTTTTGATGTGTACATGTGTTGGTTTACCAAGTTGCTGATATTGCCATTCATTAAAATTTCCGTTTGTCAGCAGTCTTTGGCCTAATAGAGAAACACTTCTACAAATGGAGTCCAGTGGAACCAAGCAGTGTAGCTTTACCCTAATAAAACCAGCCTTGACCTAAATAAAACAGGCCCACACTCTGTTAGAATAAGTAGAAATAAATTGGGATATTACAGTGGTTTGGCAGTGGTGCCCAATGACGTAGTCATTGCCTTAGGGACTTGGGCGAGTGTGGGAAAAGCAGGAGAGACGAAGGGTGGGAGCCGATACCAGGAGAGTGTAGCCGAAGCCGAGTGGGATTTCTTTGGAGGGGGAGTTCTGGAGCTGCTGTGATGTTGGGATGTGGGAGCTCCACTCACATCGGCCGGCGGCAGTTAGACAGGCCTGCTTTTGCATACTGATTCTCTTTCCGCTGCTTTCCACGTAGCTTTCTGGACTGCTCGGCCCCGCCAGCCTCGCAATGGTTCACTAGCCCGCCTCTTTTTATTCCTCTTTTTATGGCTTTGATGGTATTAAATAATCTTTACGTGTCAGAGTGCACAGCTCCCAGTGTTCATGTCGGGAGAGCGAGAGAGCAATTAGGTCAGAGCGGTAGAATAACTCGGTTTCATCCCAGCCTTAAAGCGGCAGGGTACCTCACTTCAACTTGCTCTTTGTATTCACCTCAAACCTTCAGAGTGAGATTTTCAAAGAGGTCCGAGGCCAGTGGGGTTATCAAAGCACTCAGAGAGAGAACTTTGTATCTCTCCGTTGTATAGTCTCATGATAACATGTCCCAGAGTGGATCATCAGTTGTGATATTTTAGGTTCCTCACTATGTCAATTTGCCTGAAGAATCAGGCCACGTTTGTCTACTTTTTTTTTCCTAATGAGGCTGAGCTAAAGACCCATATAACCTATTATCCTGGTTATTGATTTTGAATGCGTTTCAAGCTACCGCTTGTTTCGGTAGACCTTGAAATCATTGACATAATTATTTGCAGAGCTGTACTGCTTGTTTTGATCCTCAGCACACACACACACACACACACACACACACACACACACACACACACACACACACACACACACACACACACACACACACACACACACACACACACACACACACACACACACACACACACACAAAACAACAATATATTAAAAGCCTTGTGTTTCTGATCTCACATGATCTGCATTGTAAAGTTTCCCATAGCCTGTTGTCCCATGTTTGAGATTGCATTTCTACCATTTGGCAGGGGAATGTTCTGGCCCATGTCACACTGTATGATTGCCCTGGTCCCAGGGTTTCATACTATTTTCCACACTCATTTTGTACCTTGGCTTTTTTTGCTAAAGTGTCTCTGCCCAGTCGGACAGTCCCCCGGCGTGACGGCTGACATTTCGAGTGAAAGAGTCCTATTGTTGGTTCTTAATCCCCCTCCACCCTCCTCTCCATAAAACAATGGTATCAATTGCTTCCTCTGAGTACATCCACAGCTCTGAGTGAGAGACAGACTGGCCGGGCCTGTTAGCTAGCCTGCCAGCCGTCCTACCAGGCAGCCAGGCCAACCTCTTCATTCCCAGTGATAGCTCTATGCTCGAGCCCACAGATTCCTGTTCAGGCATCTGCACTAATATTATCTCTGTTGCATGAGAGTCCTTGATCGCGGCTGCGCTGCAACCTCATCAATGCACAAATAATGGCTTGTGTATATATTTATTTCCCTGTGGAGACAGTGGAGTAGACCGGTGGCTTCGACACCCCCCAATCCCCCACCTTCTTAATGAATGGTCTCCATTCTGTTTTCCTTCATTTTCCCCAGGACACTGCCATTAACTTTGACAGATGATATGTTCTTTCACTGAAACAGTGATCCTGAGCGCACTGTCACTGGAAATTGGATTCGCACACCCGCCCCCTTTGCTCCTTGCCTTTTCTCAAACTCTCCTTTTCTCTCCGTCCTCCTTTTTCCTGTTGCTCTCTCTCTCTCTCTCTCTCTCTCTCTCTCTCTCTCTCTCTCTCTCTCAGTCGGCACTGAGGGACATGCTGTTAATATTCCTTTTTAGAGCTGCACTGTACAGCTCAGCTGCCAAGTTAACCCTCTGCTGCCATGAGCGAGACAGCTAGCCAGATAGCTGGTGTCACTTACACAGATGTCTGACCAGCCAATCTGTCCTTAAGCACTCCTTGATAATACCAGTACTGCTCTGTGCCAAGTGTGTGTCTGCAATTAGTTATGATGTTAAAGTGATTTCTGGTTAGTTGTCCAGAGGAACAAAACCTTTCATTTTCATATTTACTTGGTATACTTTTAGTCTTACTCTTTTTGTAGGTAATTTGAAATTTAGACAGTATATCAAAAAGATTGCTCAGGTGCCAGATATATTAAAGTAGACGAAATGATCGGACTCGTCACGCTGAATGGCTCCAGGTTACTGCTGTGAAACTCACGATTACTTTCATTATCTTCCAACACCATGATAAAAACAGAGAAAAGCTGAACATATTCGCATTGGAGAAGCTGAAACCTGAGAATCATTGGAGTTTTAGCTGGAAAACAAACAAATCTACTCCAGGTTACAACAATAATCTATCAACACTGTAGTGGTTACTTATAGGGAACATTACATGTGAGTCTTCTGCGCAATGGCCATGTCCAGTTTCAAAGCACTACACACACACACCAAAGCATCTTAACACTGATTTCAGTGGAACAAATCCCCTCTATTGTGCCTCCTGTGTGGGCGTATATATGTGGCAGTTGACAGTCTATTACCCAGCTGCTGTGGCTGCAGCTGCTTGCACATTAGCTCGAGTTGCTAGGCCACATGTATCAGTGTGAAGTGAACACCACGGTGGAGAGATAATGGTCCCGAACAAAGATGATACCACTCTTTGCTGCTGCTAGCTCAAACAGCTAGCGCGCCATAAGTGGCCCAGCTCATAGCATCGTTGTCATACTGCTCTGCTGCCAAGTCTATGTGGCTAGTGAGCCTCTGCTACTTATTCTGTCTCCATGGGCTGTCATCACAGTGCAGAAGAGCCATCGCACCAAATATCTGTCATGCTGAGATGTTGCGGCACAGAGCCTGTTGGATGACAGGATTTCAGTGTTTGCCGCTGGAGGAGTGGATGTCTAGCCAAAATTACCCCCCAGAACACTGCAGCGAAAGATGATTAGGGGCTAATTACATTTACCTTTGTGTTGGTTTATAAAGCAGTAATTAATCTTCTGTGTTTTGTTCCTATAAAAGCTAAATACACAGTTGTCGTTTTGGTAGTTTAGGCGTAAAGAAAATACATGAACGGTACATTTTATTTTGGAGGAAAGTATCTCAGAAATGCACCCAGCAAACTAGGCCTCAGCGTGCAGAGGTTTGTCAGCGAGAAAGCACAACTCGTGGATGTAAATGATACTCATTCAGTCAGTGAGACACTATCAATAACAGCAGATCCTTTGATTGGTTTTGTACTTCATTTTGTGCCAACATAATTTCCATTTTTCTTGGCTTTTTGTGTCGCAGTAATCATTCTGTAATATGGCACACCAGGCAGCATATGGCTGCCATTTATGATCAACAGCCTCTGTAAAGAGGTGACTGCAATATGCAAATGTCTGCATGCTAATGGAATAGTAATGTAATGAAGTGCGTTGTATATGGCCAATAATGAGTCTCTGGTTATTGAGTGTTGATGATAGCCTTTGTTGTTTCACAAGCTGCAGCTTTTTTTTTGTTTGTTCTTCATGTCACACATACACACCATCCCACTCAAAACACATGCACACACACACATGTGCCTACACAAACACACTCTCACACAGACTTATATACATGAACATTGCCTTCTTATTGATTCATGGCATTGGATGAAAAGCAAATTGATAAATACCTGGAGTACTTGCCAATTGAAATTGTGAAAGTAAATTGGGCAGAACTGAGACAGATGCGGTGCAGTAAATTAAACAAGCAATCTTCTCTGTTGGGTGACAGCACAATGGTGATTAGGGTTTCATGTGAGCTGCCCTACATTATTTATGGCAGTGCTTTGGGCTGCCTGCAGTTGAATAAACCCACAGTCCATTGACTGGGCACATTATAGGAGGCCGACTCGTAGTGAGAGGGGGAGTTAAAAATGGCTTTATTTCCTCTCAAGGAGGTCCATTTTCATCTAAATGAAGGTGGAAGCCCCAAGCGTGTTGTTTCCGGACCCTGCCGGTGTGAAATGTGTTGACTGTGTTCCAGGAGGCTTCTCTGCACCACTCTGCTTCATGTTCCAGGGTGATTTCTGCAGAACCTCTCATTTGTGCACATCAGCTATTTCTAGTTTTCTTAGTCACTTTCTACTTAACTTGGTGCCCGTTGTACTTAGGAATGTCTTTTCCTACATAATAAGATATGTTACATCACTTTGCATTTACAAAACACAGCCTGCATCACTTCATTTCCTTACAATTTCCAATGCTAATTTGTTGAATTTTTTTGTTTTGTATGGTATCCACAGAGAAAAAAAAGGGTGTGTTTATTTGTGGCAGGAAGATGTACTGTAAACAAGATCAAGACATTCTCCCCTCATCCACAGCATGAACAAGATACTGAAGTTCAAATGCAGCACTTCAGAGGTCTTTTCCACGTGCAAACTGGCTCTAAAGTACAGTAGAGATAAAACGGACTCTTTGCAACGCAAATGCTTGGCATTTAGGAAAAGGTTCCAGTGTTTAAAGGGGGTTATGACAAACAAAGGATCAGAAAGAGATTGAGTTTTATATAATCCATTAAAAAATACCTTGTTGGCCTCAATCCCCATCCTGCAGATCAGCCTGGGGCACACCTAATTTAATATCGCTACAGCTATGTTTTTATTTTATTTTATTGTAACAAAAAAAAAAAAAAATCACAGACAAAATGAATGAGGCTACATCTGGCCATAATGTTGGAAAGCTTCTACATAAATACATTCAACTACATTCATAAGTGTGAACACTATTAGTGTATAACAGATTTTTTTTCTCAAACAAATAGCTATGCATATTAATACAAATTATTGTGTTAGTTGTTATTCGTTTCTTTGTAGATATAATGTAAAATCCAACATAGTTTGGGGGAAACCCAAACACAATAGGATGTGGTTGCAGCAAAAACGGATCCACACAATCGAGCGTTTTATCGAACTGTAAAAGAAGCCAAGGAAACAGATCTTAAGTGGTTTGAGCTGCTTCTTTGTGACACATTTCAAGTAGCTAACAAAAGACCCTGCAGCTAACAAAACAGTGGCCTTCTACATCACCATTGGTGTATGTGAAGGGGTGAATGAGAGCTAAGTTTACCATCGGATGAGTTGTTCTCGAGAACGCTTCAAACGGGCACGCCACCCGACAATGCTGCATGAAGCATGCCAAGCATTCGGCCCGTTCCGAACAGGAACACGCTTTAATAAAGCGGAAGTGATCATTGGTACATGACATCGATAAAGGGGCTACAGAAAATCGGATATTGTTCCTTGGGTCTGTTGAATACCGGCTGTTCCATTGTAAATGTGGAGTAGAGGTGTAAGAAGAGTCAGTCCATCAATGCGTGTCTGTTCTGGCCGATGCAGACCTTTTTCACTGCAGACCTTTTGACACATCATAGCAGGAAAAGCACAGGTGCAAATACAATTAATAACATGTAAATGGCTGCATGCTATGTAGTTTGGCCAGTTCTGGTTCCTGGTATTGTGCATCATGGCTCACTGGTATATGGCTTTTCCTGCTGTATCAATTTCAAATGCTGGCTGGGAAAATATCCTTGATGCTGATTTCAGTTGCTCTCCTTCTGTCTCTCACATTGTTCCTCTATCACTCCCAATACAGAGGTGTCTGGTGTGATCTAGCAGCGAACACGGACAGTTGTGGAAGTAGGAATGTGAAAAACAAGGAGAAAACAGTTTGCAGACCATTTGGAGCTCTTCCCATTGTTACACCTATGCACATGTGAAAAGGCTTTTCTCTTTCTCTTGCCTTTTTGATTTAGCACTGCCCCTCCCCCGAAGTGTGGAATTAGTAGTGTTAACCAGTTCTATTTCAGTCAACTTTAACAAACAGCAGAATTACAGGGGCGCTGATAGAATGTCCATTTAATGTTTCCTTTGCTCAGCTTGTAGTGTTGTTGCAGGGCATCTGCTCGTTAGGTGACAAATTGAAAACAGGTGTGTTCGTCATCTGAGCACTGAGTGAGCGCTATCAAGTTGTTAAAGAAAGGGTAACATTGTTTTAGATGTAGATCTATGAAAACCGGGGTGTTCCCATGTGCTCATACCTGAATTTAAATATCAAATAAGAATTATAAGTATTCTTTTTGTTTGTAATTGTATATGCTTTTCTGTGTTTAACCCACACCGGTCCTCACTGGTCGGTAGTGGGAACGGAGTAGCATGCTGTTTGTTGGTTGAAATTGTTCATTTCAGTTCAGCTTTATATTGTTTTTGTGGATGTTTCCCTAGATTATAATTAACCTCTACTCCATTATATTATTCTTATTTTCTTTCATGGATTCCTGCCTGCATGTGTTGCATTGGATAACATACCTTATCAATTTCTTTTGTGGGAGGATGCTGCAACAGCACCTCTTACGGGAAAGAGGCCTGTTTGTCAGATTGTAAATTTCAGAAAGTTACACAAATGTAGTGATGCAGACACCTCCCATGCATTTGTATCGTCCAAACATTTGAGTGATTTGGAGAAAATACTCGAGAGTCTTGGAAGCTTGGGTTTGCAACTGAAAACCGTTAATTTCTGTGCGTTGGAGGTGTGGGACGTGAAAATGGGATGCCATCTCTAATTTGTGTTTTGTTTGTGCATTTTACTTCTAGTAGAGTCATTGTGGATTTTCTGCCCATGCACAAGTTATGAAATGGCTAACAAGAAGGCTGTGTTTGTTTTATACGTGAAATTGACTGTCATCTCCACTTTGATGGATGTCTGTAGCGTGAGTATGGCCTAATTGTCCTGTGCACAACAGCGTGTTGTCATTCTCAGTTGGCCGCTGGCCCAGGATACCCTCTCAAACTCTGGTCCATTTGTCCAGAGCACCAAATCAATGCAGAGCTGCCGTTTTTCTTCAACCGCTGTTGGGCAGTCCCCCGGGGGTGGGCTGTTTTACGTTATGTCTTTGCCAAATCTGATCCCGACGCTCAATCGCTTCTTTGTCATTTCCTCCATGTGAATGTCACTGTGGCTGAGCTGTGGCTCCATGGATTCCCTGTGTTCAGATACCTTGCATGGCTTTCATCAGGGCTTAGACAGCGCTCTGTGCCTCCCCCTCAACCACAACCACAGCCCCTTTGTTGTTGTTTTCCTATCCAGTGAAACTCTATTTTTTAGCCTCTTTCATGAAGCATGAAATACAAGCTTTTATATTGGCATTGGCAGGTATTTCAACTTTTGATCGGATCCAGGCTGTGCTCATTAAATCGTCAAAATGATGTAACGTTTCACTGCCACTGCCGTGTGCCAGCATGGCATGTTTTTCCACTTAGGGATTCCAATATTTGTCTTTGCCATAAACACAGAGGCATCTGGTTGCCAGTAGTGCCGCCCAGCCTTCATTCGGACTTTGACAGCGAAATGTGGGTGAATTCTTCAGAGAGAAGCTGCTTGCCGTCTCATTTAGCAGCTCGCGTAGGTATGATAAATGTTACTAATCACCTATTGACCCCGAGGGGTCAAGCCTTTGCCATGTCGCCCATCCCCCCCCCCCTCCTTCCCGCTGTCCTCTCTTCGCGTCTGTACCCTGTGGATAGCCTTTATCTTGCTCAGGCAGTAGTTTTTCTCTCCAACATTGCTTGTCCACCAGCAGATACCATGCGACACAACTATGCACTTTACTTGTTTGCAGTCAAGTGTGAGATTCTTTCCCCTTCCAGATTTATCTTTCCTAAAATATCTGTTATTTGGCCTTTTGGCCTCTGAGATACATTTATGTTGTGTGAATGCGATTAGATACAGTGAGCCAGAACATATATGCTTTCCTCTCCATGTTGTCAGCTTTAGTTCTGACCTCTGCACTACTAATATCACAGCCGGTTTTTAGGACCTTATGGAAGAGATAAGTAAATAGAAGAAAGTGTGAGATTATCAGGGAAATAATCTAGAAATGAATTTAGTTGAAATACCAAGGACAGGGCTATAAATGTGTACACACACACACACACACACACACACACACACACACACACACACACACACACACACACACACACACACACACACACACACACACACACACACACACACACACACACAGTGTCTATGCTGGATGGGGTTTCTGTTCAGCTTTTCTTCTTTTTTTTTTCCACTGGCAGTGTAAAGAATCGCTGAGGAGCTTTTGTTCTTTTGAAAATCCACCTGATAATGTTGGTAGCTGGCTCCTTGCCTGAGCTGGTTGGATTTAAAAGGGGAAAGAGGAAAAAAAAATAAAAAAATAGCAACTCCCGGCCCAGTGTTGCACACACAACCAACACAGTGGCCCAGATTTTCTACAATCCCCCAGTGAAATAACTCCTGTGTTTGGAGCCTTTAGAAGTGTTTGTAGCCAATGTCATGTTCAATGGGGAACCCTCAGAGTTGAAGAGTGCAGCGCAGGTAGGAATAACAATGCTGGCAACACAATACTGGTACCAGCATGGTGCCAAGTTTTCTGGGTTCACAGATAGGCCTTTACTCCATCTGCTTCCTTCTTAAATGTTCCACATGAGACTGATTGAGCCATTTCGTATTGCTAAGCTGCATGAAGAGTGCTACTTCTATAATGAAAGAATAATGCTAAATCAAGGCTTGACAAATCTACTTTCTCCATGTCCCCATTTTGAGGGTTGGCGGATTAGGCTCTAATTTTAGTGCCACTTCAGCTGCTTTTAAGAATTAGTTCCAAATGACAAAAAAAAAGTGTAAAAATTGTGAAGGCTTTTTGGGGGTCGGATGGGAGGTTGGTGGGAGCTGGCTATTGTCAGGGAAGGAAGGCTGTGAAAAAGAGATTTGTCTGTCTAGTGGCAGCGAGGGCCTGTGAATAAGAGTTCAAATTTACATACAAATCTCCAGAAAAAACTGCATTTGCGGCGGTTGGGCAGAGGGCATGTTGTTTAACGAAAATCTTTGAGGAATTTGTTAATCGCCATTGCTTCCACCACAAGTCTCTCAAGTGGATTCATGAGCTCACAAAGGCTTTTCAGACAACCCAGACGATGAAAAATGTAACACCACTTTTTTCACCTCTCTCTCTCGTTCAGTTTTCCAATAACTGGAAGTCAGCAGTAAGTTCATCTCGTCTTTTTCTGGACTCACTCTAATGTCACAAACACCCTGACAGTTTAGACCTTTGCGGCTCACATGTATTTGGCTACTGTGACACGACTATCAATACCCCACTGGAAGCAGTTGCATTTAAAACAATGGAGTGTTGGTGTGCATTCAGCACTTTTGAATAGCCGTCAGCTTATTGATTCTCCTTCAAGGTCGGCATCAATTGCTCTCTGCCTCGTCTTTTCTGTTTGTGACAGCAGAGGGCAAATACGTGTTAAAAAAACTCGCTGTTGAGTTGGGAGGGGGGAGACCCATTAAAAAACCACCGTGGCGGTTTCCACTCTGATTTGCTTCTCTTGGAGTGGAGCCCTTTTTCATTGCGGGCAGTGTTTGGGTGTGATTATGTAATCCATCAGGGTATTACCATAAAGGGGGTGGGGGGTGGGGGTGCCCAGGGGTTGGAAGGTAATAGTGGTGCTACTGATGATCATCGTCTAGCAACTGCCCAAGGGCAGGAATGTTTTGTGCACCGACGTGTCCGACAGGTGGCTAGGAGACGCTAATTGATTAATGATCAGGGTGATATATGAGCCCCCGCGGCCAGCCTAAACATAAAGGCTCAGAGCACCGGTGTCACCCTAAATCATTTCCAACCAGGCCAGTAAACCCAAAACAGTTCCCTCATTAGCATATGAAAGACCAATTGGGTGGGGGACTGTCCCTTCCAAGCCCTTTGTTGGCCGCCTATTGTCAACATCCTGAGTCTGAATTAACAGGCTAGCATTTTATGCCCGATGAATAATGACAACAAAGATGGTTTTATAATAAGGGTCACTCAGCACTAACGAATGATTAACATCTCCACAGTCTGAGCCTTTGATATCATTTGGATTTCTGCCTGTGCATGGCTTTGACAAAAGCAACACTCACCTAGATGGTACGTACGTAGAAGAACTACTGAACTGTATGAGATTCTGTTTCTGTTTCTGTTATTCCACTACGGAGCATAACATATTGCTATGAATATCAAAGGTGAATGGATGTGTTTTCACCATGTGGTAGAGTAACTATAATTCCTTACACCTAGAGGTGAGATAATTTACATTCTTTCTTTACATGGGCGTTTTTGCTCTGTACATCATGGAGCTGACATATTTTCCATTCAAGCAGTGTCAGATTCTCCTTGAATGATTGGACATTAGAGGAATTCAACTTCCCCCAGATGATCATATTTTGCACTCGGTGTACCATATCACACTGTCATTGTCAGTGCTCTCTCTCTCTCTCTCTCTCTCTCTCTCTCTCTCTCGGTCTCTTCCTCTGACTCTCACTCTCTCCGGTTATTTACCATTCCACAGGGGGCCTTGCTTGACCCTCTTTATTGTTTTGTTTGGATGACTCTGGAAGGACAATGGCAGTCTGGAGCCCTGGCCGGCACTCAGCGTGTGTGAATCTGCATCTCTCCATTGGGAGTGCTGTCCTCCGATGTCAAGAGAGGTTATGTGATCTATGTGTGACTGAAGGGGGTTTCCACCACTGAGAGTCAGCCCTTAGGAGAGGGGTTTATATTGTGCGTGTGCGCGTGTTTGTGTGTGCGCACACGGCCGGTGGAATTTTATAGAACAATGCGAGTTAAAATAACACATAGTATCTGTTTTGATGTGAGCTCATGACTCTCGCCGCAGGGCTGCCATTCCCAAGTATACTCGCACTTGGAGACTGTCGGTCGTACCCGCAATCAGTTTTTTACACATTTGTACTGAGTAGCAGTGTAGGGTGCTGCTGTCAGAACGAGTAAATGAATGTCGCAGGGCCGATGAATGATTTTACTTGAGAGTTGGTCCGCCTCCCATCAAACCTTATAACAATCAGCGCTTGAGCAACCTAAATCCTAGTCCTAGGTGCAGATGCAAGGCTGTACATTGAGGATCGGGTGACCCTGCTGTATTATCGTTCCAGGACTGTGGCTCCTTCAGCAATCGAGGCCTTCTAGGTGTGGAAAATTGGGTTCCATTTGGGTCGCCATCATCAAGGATAAAGATGTGATTACCACAGGCTACTCCTGTCCACTCTCATCAGCGTATAGGCTGTAGGCTTGCACAGGCATGCCCACACACACTTTTACATACACACACACCATACCTGCATTTGCATAAACTCTGTCCTCATTTTATCCTACCTGACCTTTAATCTAAATGAGGCTGTTCTTAGTGTAGTGGACCGGTTTAACCACACCATTCAGATCCACAAAGAAGAAGTGAGGACGTGTAATAAGACAGGAAGTGAAATGAGGATCATCGAGGGCACAGGCCAGCTGATTGTCAGGTTGGAATAGATACCAGAGTGATCAGCACAGTCAGAAAGGTACACGTTAAAGTGTTATGAGCTGGAGTAACGAGCGCCATCACAAAGTTGGCTGGTTAGCTTGCAGCTAAATGCTACATACAGTATTAGTTTGAGTTGTCACATGCAGAGCAATGCACCAGAGCCATGCTTTGACTGAATGGAGGTATGATCTGATGCAAAGCCCCAATTCACTTCTGAAATGATTGTCATAGTATTATTATTATTATTATTATTATTATCATAGGCCTATTTTGAATCCCATTTAAAGGCTTAGCCATTGTAAACAGATGCAGGTGCATTGCTTAATTGTTTTTTTATTATAACTGCAATACAATGGACCAGAAAATGTTAACAATCAAGATATACTGCATTAGAGCCCATTGAATACATATTGAGTCACTGGTGTAGTTTTCTAACCCACACTAATTAATTTTAGGCACACTGTACTCAACAGCCATTCATGCCAGTGTTAGCAGGAGCAAGGCAACACACACTGTTTAATTTCTACTCACTGTTGTCTTTTGACTTTATTAAACAGATGTTAATTGAAATCTATGGTACGTTTTGTTGGTTTTGATGTGGTGTTGGATTATACAATATATTACATTTTAGGATCTGCATAGGCAGCACTTGGCAGTGATGTTGACTTTGCATCCTGTAAGTCTGGTCTTTCCCCTCCATCTTTGTCAAACAGGGTAAATGTGTACAAGGTGAGCTTATAGCCCAGTGTATGTGAGCACCATTTGCTTGAAAAGAAAACCGTAACAAAGCTCATCCATCTGGCCTCAACGCCTTGTGAATTTGTAAACAGGATTGCTAATTAACATCGAGTTGAGGTTTGCACAGTAGGAAGCTGGAGTTGTGTGATGTGTAAGTCTTTGCAGCAGTCTTTGTAGTAGCCGTTTGACTGTTTTCAAGAGCTTATGATAACACATTAGTGTGAAATTCATTTGCTGCTTGTAAAATGGCACCAAGGACACTTCGGCCTGGAGCTAGGAGATTGTTTTTTTGTAGTGGCATGATGGCCCTTCCAAAGAGCAACCGTTACTGTAACCGTCAGGAAAGCTCCGTCCTGGTAGAACTTGATGCTTTCTTTGTTAACTGAAGTATAGAAACGTTCTTCCTCACTGTGACAAGTGCTTGGTGAAGTGAAATAAACCCAGACCACAGTTTTAAAGGTTATTGGTTTCTCTTGAACATGCTTTTTGGAAAACCCTGGCCTGGTCCACAGCTCTACCTTTTAAAGGGAGCTGGAGGGATCCTGTAGACAGGATATGCTAAAAAGGGATATTCTCTGTTTCCCCCTCAAAGAGAGACAGGATAAACTCACAGCATTTGACACGAACCAAATTTGTATTCAAATATTATTCACCACAATTGTTCAGTTTGGCATTTCTGTTGAATCCATGAAATTCAACAAAGTGCCTTTTTAACTTTTGCAAACCACCATCCTGTAATTTTCATCCAGTAAAAACAATCCTGCACAACATTTCCCATGCTTTCTGCAGTACAAAGGTGGCATTTATCAGAGATTAGAGTGCCATGTGACTCTTTCAATTTTGATCTGCAACCAGACATTGGTAAACACTTGTGATATTTTACCAACATGCATAAACAAAATGGCATTGTTCACATGCTTGCTCCAAACCAGCGATCGCTAGATCCATATCTGCGGCTCAGGCCTAGCTGTCTTTCTATGAAGAGATGACATGCCACTTCAGATTTGTCTTTGTCTGGCAATGAAGGCGCCTCTTTATCCCTATTTGTGCATCAGGCTAAGGGGATTTCTAGGCCGCCACCTGATTCACATTGCTGTAATTGAGTTGTGGCCATAAGCACTACTGTGCCTTTCTACGCCTCAGGTAATTTACACACCACAAAAGCACTGTTTTACTCCACTTTTCACATGATTTCTGGGATGCAAATGTAGCAAGTGAGAAAGTCCAATCTGTTGGAAAAGGGTGGGGAGATTAAATGGAGTATGAGGGTGAAGGAAGGAAAAAGAGTGTAAGAGTTTTTGTGTAGTGAAGCAGTTCTGTGCCAGAGAGGCTGCGGAGTCACTGAGTCTGCAGCACGTGGATAAGGACCACAAAGCTCTTGGTTTCAAATATCTTTCTCTCTCTTTCTTCATCTCTCCTCAGAGCTTAGGAGCTGCAATCGATTCAAGGGGAGATTTCCTTGGCCAAGGACAGGGAGATTGACATTTTTGGGGTAAACCCGAATTTGTCGCTCCTGTCAGCTCTGGGTAATTGGACTTCTGCACACGCCACACTTGTATCTGTGGGTACCAAACACCATCTTGCTCTCTACAACAATAGCATTGTTCCTCGTCATGTGATGGCCATGTTGGTTTTGTCGTCGTATTGATTTTAGTCTGTTTTCACCATGTCATATCTGCCATTGTAAAGGTCACTGTTTAATGCACAGCGTTAGTATTTTAAAAACCTGTGGAATCACTGTGCTGTTGTCTTGTGGCCTGTGTGCCGCCAGTGGTAGGATCAAGTCTAATCCCGGTTCTGTTGCATCACAGTTGGAGCTGGAAGCAGGGAGATTTGCTCTGTCATATTCAAGCGACAAAGACCAAACAAAAACAGCCATTCATCATTAGGAGCTGGGGTGAAGAACTTGGACCATCACTCTGTGAATATAGACTGATTTATTGGGTCTGATTCATCTTCCTTGTGTCTGCTGCAAAACACTGTGGCAGCGGAAAGAATAGTTATGTGCTATTTGTTTTATTCTGGCATTTCATTTTATGTTGTTTTGCCAACATGTTGCCACGATAATGACAGACAGGAAGGAGCTGAAAAGGTTGGTCAGTTCCTCCAGCCAATCATAGCAACAAGTACCCGAGACTGTGGCTTAGTATTTACTGTCCTGTCCTATTAAGCTTTCTTCTGTCTGTCCTGTCCTATTAGGCTTTCTTCTGTCTGTCTGCCCTGTCCTGTCCCATCCTGGCCCTGGGGAAAGGTGATCTCTTCCCCCAGACAGACACCTTCCCACATGCCAACCACAAGCAAATAGAATGGTATGTGTACAACGATGCCAGCCAATACCCAGATAAAATCCAGACTCCCTCTACAAATTAGCCTCCTTCATTGGATGCCCACACCAGAGAAACACATAAACACATATTCCCACCCACAGAGGACGTTCATGCGTCGTAACTGGGGATGACAAGTGGTCTGGCAGACACTCCTCTGTTTGCCACCAGTTTGGCATGCTGCTGGCCTGGTGGACAAGACTAAGGCTGTCATGTTGGTTTTTCAATGCATACAACTCTGAGTTCCGGGCGCCTGGGTAGCTCACCTGGTCGAGCACGCACCCATATATAGAGGTTTACTCCTCGACGCAGCAGCCACGGGTTCGACTCCGACCTGCGGCCCTTTGCTGCATGTCATTCCCCCTCTCTCTCCCCTTCCATGTCTTCATCTGTCCTATGAAAATAAAGGCCTAAAATGACCCCCCAAAAAATATCTATAAAACAAACAAACAAAAACTCTGAGTTCTTCTCTCTGTTGTATATCCTCATCCTTTTGATTTGTTTCCTTGGGAATAGTTATCCCACTGTGTTGTAGCTTTTAGAAATTGGCAAAGGCAGCCACAAAAACATGCAGGAAGTAAAGTAGGTCAGTTTTTGATTCAGTTTGGTTCTCCTCTTAATTGTTCATAGGGCATAAAACCTTATTCACTACATTTGTTCATGATTAAACATCACTGTTTTTGGAAATCATTGAATTATTCCATTAGCTGCTTCATTAAATCATCGCTGCTTTTATTTTGTGAACTGGCAAAAGGTACACGCCGTTCTTGCATGCAGTCATTTTCCAGTTTCTCCCACTCTCTGAGTTAGCAGGTTTTGGGGTTTTCACCCCCCCCCTCCCCTCCTTCCCTGTCATAATTTAGATCCAGTCTCATTCGTGGGTTGGGAAGCGGCCCCGGCAGTTGATGTGGAACACATGCCTTTAATGATTCACACTCTGTGTGCGGTAGGTCGGTGGTGGCTGCTGAGCTCGCTGCCTCTCCCTCTGTCTAGTATGGTACTCCTGTGTGTTTTTCTTTTCCAGTGTTGTGGGATTTGTTTTTAAAATCCACTTAACAAATGGAAATTTCAGGGAAGTTAAAATGTGTTTATGCACAGGCTCTTCTTATTCTCCCTCATAGATAGACCGAGAGAAATAATCATCTCTCAACACCTTTTGTTGTTTAGCCAGACTTGTTTTTTTTTTTTTTTTTGTCTTGCCATGCCACAGCAGCTTTGGTACTCTTTCTTGTTAGATTAAAACTGCCTTTCTTGTGGCTGTGCCAGCATTTTTTTTTCTTCATTCTTTCTTTCATTGTGATCAATTTGTGATTGTGTTGCACACAGGGCCTTCTGATTAACCAATTCAATTTGTCAGATTTACACAACCCCCTCCCCCAAATTACAGTTGAGTAAACTACTTCAACCTCAGTTGGTATTTTGGGCTGCTGAGCTCATTTATTGTAAGGCATTTGAATAGTATGATTTTGTGTGGCATCTTACTTCCTCGCTGTCAGCAGAATAGCAGAAGTGTGCTGCAAGTCCTGATGCTCAATTGATTTAAGTTTTCGCTCGTGCGTGTGCACTCCACCCACGGTTACAAAATGGAGAAGTTTGACGGCATGAATCTCATTCAATCAAATGCAGCCATGGCCTTACCCCTGTGCATTCAACCAATCAGCCATTGGTTTACCTTTCATTGTGTGTGTAAATGGGGAGTTCCTGGCTGTACAGTCAAAGAATGGTGAAATGTGCCAGCACAAGACAGGGAGTGGTCCCACAATCCAAGCTGACATACATGGCTTCCTGTTTTTGCTTTCACCCAGTTCCCTCAACCCCAGCCTACATCTTTCCATCCACGCTTCCATCTTTTGTTCTTCCCCATTTTTCTCTCTATCTCTTCCTCTGTCTAGCCATCCTGGGTCCCACGCCCCTTTGTGTGGCCTTGTCGGACCTCTCCTTCCTCCGCTTACTCACACATACGCACATCTCTCTACCTCATACCACACACACTTACTGGACATCGCACATGCATGGTATGAAGACAAACAGCCCATGTCCTTGACATAACTGCACATGAGCGGCTCTTTCCTTTTTGCAGAGACAAACTTGCGGGTGGCCACAGCACTCAAGATAGAGAACACACTTGCTGACCTTGCTTGAAAGAAGGGCTGCTAATATGCAGTGGATACTCAGGAAATGGCATGTATATGCCAGGCTGAGGCATTGTATTAATATGCAAAATTAATGCAGTCATTGTTTCACTGGCAGTAAGGTCAATGTTGTCGTATCTTTGGATTTGGATCGTATCTATGTTAGATCCAAGATGGCGCCACGTACGGTTGCCTCGGTGTGTTGGTGCACATTATTTTGTCTTGTTTTTCTTTTAATATCTTTTCATGACTCAAGGAAATGTTTGTGTGTGTTGTTGGAAGTCTGCATGCTTTGCTCTTTTGCATCAGTGGGAGAGTCATTTAGATTTAGCTCTTTTCCCACAAGTACTTGACTTAATGCCCATGAGTTCACCAATCCTGTGTTTACTGTGTTTTTATTCGGTGGTGCTCAGTTTTTACAATACCCATAATAACATAACAAAGTGCCACTCGTAAAGTGTTGCTTTAATGAAACTATGCCCTTGTGCTGTTGTATGCACTGTGTTTTGAGTAAATTGGTGTTAATCTGTTTGGGGTCACAGAGCTTTCTCTTGGAAGTTGATTTATAAAGTCTGATGCTCTCAATGCTGGTTATGTAACAACAGAGTAAGTGCTTGAAGTATTGTGTGTGTGTGTGTGTGTGTGTGTGTGTGTGAGCGCTGAAATTGATGAAGAGACCTCCCTGGATTTAAGTGTCGCTACAAAGCACCACCCGATACTGTATGCAGAAAACCCCAGCCACTCTAGACGAGAGGGCGTAGCTAACAGTACTGAGTAGTCTGCAGTTCCTCTTTGGGGCGCCTCCTGACAGGAACTTGGCAGCAAAGGAAACATCAACAAATTCCCTGTGGTGGGCTGGCAGGCTGGGCGGCGCGGTTCCCCCCTGTTACCATACATGCACAGCACAGCGCTGCTCGGCTCAGGCTAGCCCGCTCAGCTCAGCACCCACAAGCTGTGAGAAATAGATCTTAAAGGGACAGGTGCTGCCTGCGCTTCTTAAAGAGGCACAGACCCACTCTTTATCTGCAGCCTGTTTTTCCTTGTAGTCGTCACAGTTGCATAGGCCGACACATTTGCTTTCCACTGTATTGTTTCAGACCAACGGTGATGTGTGTTGCTCCTGGTGCACTGACCTATGGAGGTTTCCAACAATGCCATTCAAACGCTGCCTGGGGGAGAGGGGAACTGCTGCCAGAGGTCCCAAAATGGTTGTTTGTGCTGAGGTAGCGAAAAGCTGTAGCGATGATGATGTAACGACTGAGGCTGGGAAGGTGGGAGGGAGGCCTTGCAATCCAGTAGTGAAGAGGGAGAGAGGGTGTGGTGGACCCAACAGTCATAATACACACACACACACACACACACACACACACACACACACACACACACACACACACACACACACACACATGTGCAGTATTCCAACAATCAAAACATACTCAAACATACATGCTTGCAGCTTGGGCACACGTGCTTATTTTTACATATGTGTGCACACATATGTAAAAATAGACTTGTATGCCTACAGTTTTTCTTTCTCTCTCCCTCTTTCTCTCTCACTCTCCAAACACAGTGGTGTATTGTGCAGCCTGACCTGGTCGCTGTCCAAAGGCAAAGAGAACCTAGATAGCTGAAACAGAAGGCCCACTACTAACAGGCCGGCCAGGCTGTAGTTGTTATAGCCTGCTATGGCCTTCCAAACCAATGGGGACTAACTGAGCCCAGAAAGTGTGTGTGTGTGTGTGTGTGTGTGTGTGTGTGTGTGTGTGTGTGTGTGTGTGTGTGTGTGTGTGTGTGTGTGTGTGTGTGTGTGTGTGTGTGTGCGTGTGCATGCTCATGCACGTTCTTTTTGATCAGCCACAGAAGGGTTTTTTGGACAGCACTTGCAGGAGCCGACATGGCACCTCCATGCAATTTCATAAGCACTGGTAAAAGCATTTGCCTGACTTTTAATAGTCATTCGTCTCCACAACATCATCCAAATGTACTATTTTCAACCATCCTTTAATGGCGGTGCTGGCGAAAACGGCTGCAGAAAAGAGTGCGATGGCGAGTAGGAGGAGGAGACCCTTCTTCTCTCCTACAATTTCTACTAGGAGGATTAAATGTGGTGAATAGTAAATCTTTTTTTTTATTTTCCTTTTTTTTTTCCTGGAATGGTGATGGATGCAAGGTCCAGCTCACAGTCTGCCTCATTGGTTTCAGTCGTCTGCCTGACTGGCTCATCTGTCTACTTTGTGTGCTTAGCACCTGTACAATTACAAACTATAGTACTTCAACAGGCTGGATTTTCTACGATAAGATATTAGAGTATGAATGTTTGTAATTTTTTTTATTATAGTAGATAGAAAGCATTACTATTATGAGGGGGAAATACTATGATATAGTATATCATATCAATATCATGAAATACTCATATAACACAAACACTACACAGTCAAGTTGTTGCTGTAGTGTTCATATATTCTCTAATAAGGGTCCACAGGGCGCCTAGAACATGATCACAGCCTGCAGGGGTTAAAGCTGCATTCTCCATAGAAAGCAAATCCAGAAACTCCTTCAACCAGTTCAATTTGTTATGGCGGTCTAATTTGCATGTTTTCCAATTCGTGAGTATAGTCCTCTTCACGGAGAGGAAAGCTAGTGCAGCTATACGTTGTACAGGTCTTGCTTGTATATTTTTCAATCTGTATAACTGTGTTCCTTAAGGTAACAAGTCATTTCACTTTCTGTGCACTTGCACTGGACCATGAGTAAACCTTTATGTAAATTCATCGCAGACGCCTCAATAACATGTAAAACAGGGTGGTTGGGGGATTATGTCACTGCCAGACATTTTGTGGAAGTAACAATGCTGACGTTTCCCCAAGTGTGTGTGTGTGTGTGTGTGTGTGTGTGCGTGTGCGTGTGGAGCGAGCAAGTGCACGTACAGTACGTGGCGTTCTTCATTTAACTCAGTCCACGTTTCTAAACCTCCCACCAATGAGGACAGCATCAAGGGCCCAGATGGATCCACCCCCCACACCCCACCTTCCAGGTCCCAGTAGGCACATCTCTGTAATGGCCCCCAATCGATCCTGAGGCCTCCTTGTCCACACTCAATGCCCATCGATCGGCACCTCGCAAAGAGTCTCAGAGGGCTGCTTCACATCCTGTGGCTCGCTGTGTAGGTAGTGTGTGTGTGTGTGTGTGTGTGTGTGTGTGTGTGTGTGTGTGTGTGTGTGTGTGTAAGACAGTGCTTGCTTATATTTTAGAAAAGAAACCTGTAGCCTGCATGCCCGCCACTTCATACATCTGTATACGTCTGGAAATGTGCATGTCCATACCTTTCTGACAACCTTCCTGGTTCCCATTAACTTAGCCGGAATACCTTTGAGGAAATTGTCCCGTCGCACCATCAAGTGAAGGTCTTACTCTCATTAAACCATGAACGGTGCAGGCGTCCACATCTGAGACCTTGCAACATAAAAACATTAACACTCAACATAAAAAGACTCGCTCAGCCTCTCTGCAGTGTCCCACAAGAGAAACAAGACAGGAAAAGAAGAAAAGACTCCCTTGCCTCCCATGTAAAAAAAATAAATAAAATAAAAAAAACCCCAAAAACCCTGATTAATCAGTCAAGCCACATGAAAACTTTGCTTGTTATTGTTGCAGCTTGATTTATTGAAGGCCTGGATCTGGGTCAAGCATCCCCATTTTCTCTCTCCTCTCTTCCTTCTTACCCTCTCTGCCTTTTTTTCTACCTAAATGAGGGCCCACCCCCCATGTCTCTTCCCTTTGTCTCTCATCTGGTTTTCTGTTTTTGTTAAAGGACAGTTGATTAATGGTGCCACAGACAAAGCCCACAGTCTGCTTTCAGCCCGGGCTCAGATAGGGCTCAGCTCTAGGTAAACCAAAACACATGTGCTCTGGACAGCCACTGGGAACCACCGAGGGGAGAGAGAGAGAGAGAGAGAGAGAAGAAATGAACGACAGTAGTCGCTGATGTATTATATACAGTGATATAGGGTCCTTCCTGCACTGGAAAATGTGCAGCAAAAGGAAAAGCAGAAAGGGTGAAGGAGTTGTGTATAATATGTACAGAGACTGGCCGACATGCTCAGGGTGTGGCCGTAACTAAGATTGAGTTGCACCATCGCAGTCTTTATGTGTTTGTTACAGTATGAAGTTATCCTTCTGCTCAGGCTCAGCTTTGCCTCTCATGGTGTGCAATTGCACATATTTACTGATTTCAATGTAGTGAAGAGACATTTCAACACTTGAGTATTGTTTCTTGCCTGCAGGCTCCTCAGAAATAAGTACAGTGCCATTGAGAGTCATGTAAAGGAGAATTGCCTTATTGAATGATAGTGGAGCATACAGTATCATTCCTGTGACTGCAATGAGAGCTTTATTGTCTATTGTCTCCTTAATAGCAGGGCTTGCCACTCATGTCATACTTTATTGCTACACACCTCCGTGCTTGTGCACGCTTGCGTATTTATGTCTTTATGCAGCTAATTGGCTGTGCTTGCTTCCTAAGGTAAACATGTCTTCCCAGTTATTACCCAGAAGGTATATTGGTTAATAACAATTACATTCAAAGAACAAACATTAAAGGTTTGGGAAAGTGTCCGTCATTTAATCATAAATAACATCATCAGCTTTTTTTTAACTCAAATGGAAAGGCCTCTTTCCCTTCTCAACCCGCATTGTGTTAAATAAAACAGTGCCACCACCCAACCTGCAGTGTGGCCCAAAGCATACAGGGAATACTGTTGTTTTGGAGCCAGAGAGAGCCAGGAGGAGTCTAGCTGGTCAGCAAGGCCACCGTCCAACAGCAACACCACCAGCACTTTGCTAAAAATTGTGCACACCCAGAGGAAGGATGGAGCTCTCCCGACGAGCTTGTTGCAACCATCCACTGCGTGTTACCCAGACAATATGTGCCTGCCAGCTTCCTGTCTTTCCCAGCTCACACACAGGATGATCCTGAATCCTTCCTCTGGGTCTATGAAGGATTAGCAGCGGCATGTGGACTGCCAGAAGAGGAGGCAGGCAAATAGAGAGCAGCCAAACGGTGACTGTAGCCCCGGAGCAACACTGCTATATTAGCAACAACAACAAAAAAACTATTCTCCATATCCTCCATCCTGTCCTCTGTCTCATCATTGGTCTGGATTTGTTGGGAGTCCTAGAAGACAAGTGCTTACATTTAACTGGTGGCCCAGGCACTTCCAGTGATGGAGGATGTTGGATAATTTGGTTGCAGTGCAGGAAAAAAACTATCCACCTGTAATTCAAATCACTGAATGTTTGACACAAATTGACGGATGAGAAAATGTGCTAAAGACTGTTCACAAAAGACAGGGTGACTGGCACTCACTGTGAAATGGGACTGAGGTGGGCGTGTTCTGCTTATAAAGGAAACAAAGATGGCTGCATTTCCGGCAGGCCTCCGGCAGTTCAGGATCAGATTTTTTTTTTTTACTTTCCCTTTCCAACCGTGCATGTAAAGCATGGACCTCAGTGCTTAAGTTTCATTCCCGGTGTCATAAAGAACATCAGGAAAAAAGGAGAAAAATTGTGTCTCACGCTCCAGCTCCATATGCAATAAACTTGTGGTCAGAAAGTCAGCTAAATCTCTGCTGATGGGTAAAATGTGTTGAAGTGTGCAACACATTTCCCTTTTTTTTTAAGTTCTCCTTTATTTGCCAAGCATCCCACTGAAGCCTTGTGTGCTTTACCCCATCCATTAAGAACTACATCGTCATTGAGCAGTGTCGTTGCCGACAGAGAAGAGTCAAAGGTGTGTGTGTGACTCAAAAATTCAACACACAGCCCAGTGCTACAATGGTTTCCTAACAGCCAGAGCGATGTTCGTGGCAGTGGTATAGTTGACATGTCACTTGTTGACACTGTAACCTGCTGTGGGGCCTGAGCACTGGAGTCCAAACAAGCATGGTTGTCTGCTCTGATGAGCATGTAGCCAAGTGGCTCATCTTCACTTCATTAGACCGAGCGCCTGTTAATAATTCATGCTCCGCTTTCCCTGGAAGCACAACCAAAGGCTCAGCTGTGCCTGTCTGTCCGTATTCCTTGTCACCGGACATTTACGCCTTTTCCCATTTTGGACTACGAGTTATTTACTCACTTAACCCGCCCACACCTCACCCTGCAATGTGCACCTGCCTGAATGAGCAGATGATGCTGTAGCGCCAGAGGCAAAGCTTGAGCAGTTTTGGCATGTCTATATTTTTATCTTTTGTTTTTTGTTTTTCTCTGTCATTACCTTTCTCCTCCATTGTTACTTAAATATGATGTGTACCCAGTAACCAATGTACTCCTTCTCTCTCCCTCCATCCCCAGGGAGTGTCTGTTCTCTTTATATTTGAGTGTTTTTCTCTCTCTGCTCATCGTCTCTTGTTGCACTACGGTGTCAGATTTAGTTATGTATGCACCCCATGTCTTTGATCCCCCCCCCCCCCCCCCCCTGCACTCCTGTGTTGTGTACATTGCATAACCACCCGCTGCTAAGCCTAGCAGTGCACCTCAACTCCATCTCTCTCTTTCTCTCTCACACACACTCTCATTCCTCTTTTTCTGACACCCCCCCCCTTCCTCCCCTCCCTACGCCCTATCTCCCACTCACTTCTTTGGCAGCAATCCAGGTCATCACTCCTTTACTCCCCCCTCCATCCCCCTTTCCCTTCCTCCAATCCCAAACCTTGAAAGTTGGAGCAGTTGGTCTCCTTGCCTCCTATTCTCTCCTTGTATTTCTTTTTCTTACTCCCTTCTTGCTATCCCTGTTCCACTCCTTTCCCCTTGCTCTTACTTTATTTCCCATCTTTTCTCTTTTCTCTCTTCTCTCTACTCATCTCCCTCTCCCTGCCTCCTGCTCTCCACTCTCCCAGTAGTCTCATTAGGTGTGAAGGAGGCTGCTTGGTGTGTGTGGGTGTGTGTGTGTGTGTGTGTGTGTATGTATCTGTGTTCTCTTAGGCAAAGTCTCACTTGACTGAGCATGCCACTTGCACTAGCGGGGGCCTGGGCTCCATTATTACCACAAAGCTGTCACAAACAGTATATAAAGTAGCCTCCTGTTGCCGAGTTGTGGGTGAACACAGGGCACTCTCTTTAACAATAGCAGCTACCACTGTTCTGCCTTCCCTGTGCTGTGGTGTTGCCATGGTTGTAATCACTGTGCACCAACTCAGATATAGAAAATAGCAACAGAAATATTTGGAAACACATGACCTGGCTATAATTTTTGCCAGTACATTCTGCTACTGACACTTAAAACCCACACACACACACACACACACACACCTCTGTCTCTTCTCTATAATGACACTCCACCTATGTGGTCCAACCTGTGGGATGTCTGATGCCCCTCTGTCTTCTTCTCTACTGAGTGAGTGAGTGATTGTGTGTGTGTGTCCACCACTGTTATGCTAGTGTCTAGTTACAGGGATGTGCAGGAATGGGCCCCTCTGCTGCCTCGCTGGCAGGCCTGACCCCGGCAGGTCAACGTCCATTACCGCATTAAACCTAAATGTCAAGCATGGCCCCCTGCTATAGCCATTTGTCTTTCTCTGTGGGTCAGTCGATACACACACACACACACACACACACACACACACACACACACACACACACACACACACACACACACACACACACACACACACACACACACACACAGACACACACACACACACGCGCGCTATTGCTCGACCAGCCTGACGTGCGCAATCATCCTCCACAACAAGGAAGTGTATGTATTGTATTTGAGTGATTTCCTGATAATGTATTTGAGTACATTTAGCACGTTTCTCTGCACCAAAGGATGAATGAATAGTAACAGTGATCTTTCTGTTGCCATTGCTCTTCATAAATAACAGGAATTCATTTCCTCCAACAAGTTTGAAGTTATCAGCGCTGATCTTTTTTTTGTGGCATTTTTTTTAGACCTTTATTTGATAGGACAGCTTAGACATGAAAGGGGGGAGAGAGAGAGGGGGAAGGACATGTAGCAGAGGGCCATTGGTTGGAATTGAACCTGTTAGGCTAAGGCTAAACAACTGTTGGCTATCTTTGGGTGGACTGACAAACCTTTGGTGCCGATTATGGCTTTTGTCTGCTTTTGGCAGTTTAAACAAGCTGTGTCGCAGCGCAGAAAACTGCCCAAAGGTAAAGAAGTAGTTGAAGCATCAAGAAGTCATTAGCTCTTAGCTTATCTTTTGAAGTTTGTTACAAGGTCACATCATGCGAAAGATTCATTCACTACTCAAACATTTGCTATCTCGGAGTTGTTGAATTAAGCGTGGAGAACATCTTGAAAAAGTGAACGCCACCTCATTTTTCACACTCACCTCATGCATTAGGTCCTTTTCAGTTCTCTCTCCACCAGTCAACGTGGAAAAAAGCATTTTCCCCCCCCCCCCCTCTTGTGTTAAACAACCTCAATTTCTGTATACAGTGATGAGCTCTAACAGCCATTATCGGAGAGCACACTGGCCAACTCCATCACTTGTTCTCCCACAATACTGAGCAACGGCCATCAATTTTAACAGATAACGGACAGAGAGAGAGAGGCTGGAGTGGATGTTATGAAAGCTACAGTGAACACACACACACACACACACACACATGCGCGCACACGTATATAAACACACGACTTGTTTACAGGAAGCTGTCAGCCATGTGTCCTTATGATAAATAAACAGGGAAGCGTCCCCTTTTTAATGATGGCATATACAGGCCTGCACGCTGAATATTGACGGAGAGATTGAAAGCAATCTCAAGGGCCTTTCCAGCATGAAGTATGTCTCTCGCTTTGTATTTTTTCTCTCCTGCCCTTCATTTTGACACCCCCCCTCCCGTTCTCAGCTCCCCTTTTTATTTATCTTAGACAGCGGCTTGTGCATTGGGTTTGCAGACGTGAGACATGCCATAAACACATTTATCAAAAGGGGTGGGGGGGGGAGGGGGCTGCCAATAGGGAAAACATCAGGAGTATGAACGAAAAAAGAATGTGATAATAAACGCAGAGAGAATGGCATAACAACGGGAAAATATTTTTAAAAGGAAAGCAAGTTAGTTTCAACGAGTTCTACGGGGATAGCAGAGGGCATCCGCAAAGTAAAATGTCAATAAGGAACAGGCTGCTTTTGAGTTTTCACCAACCCGAAGCACAGTAGCTCGATGGCTGCTGGCAGTGGCAGCTCAGGATAGCACAGCAACAGTAACGCCACCTGCATTAGCAGTCTGCCCGCACAGCGCAGAAGATGCCATACTACTCGCTTTGATAAATGTTTCATTGTTTATGCTGTCTCCGTGTCTCTTTCTTCTCTCTCACCTCCTCTCCATTCCATCCTACATGCACAGTGGAGAATGTGTTCAGAGACTGGCAAGTTTATTTATTTATTTTTCATACCAAGTGTTGTTTCAGTGTTAGTCAAGCGTTTGAGATCACAGGCAGCATTTATTAATTTGCCGGTTCCGACTCTCAGCTGAGGGACCGCTACCAGCAGGTCCTCTATATGCCTTTCTTTTTTATGGTTTCTACTTAAACACTATATGCTGCCCCCTTTTTTTTTGACTATTAGCAATTGACCTAATTTATGAATCTAAACTTAGCCGCACTCAACCCAAGGCAAAGGAGTGAGTTGATCAATGTGCTTGCGAGGGGGGGGGGGGGGGGGGGTCACAGTGTTATCTGTGATCCACAAAGACACAGGGTTCATTGATGCATGCTGGTGTCAACGCGCTGATTGCTCGCTTTTTGCCTCGTTGGCTTTTTTAAACTGCTGTTTAACCCCATTATCTGATTAGTTGTATGTATGAAGGGTTAGGGAGTATTTGTGTGTGAGTTGCCTCACAAAGATGAAGAGCTCTCTCTTTACCTAAGGGGGGTGGGGTTTGACAGTACTGTAGCGCCCCCACCCACCCTCCATGCTTCTATTGCCTCACCCACCATCCCCCACTGCTGATAAATGTGTTTTTCTTAAAGGAAGGAGGTGGTTGGTTGAGAGGAGTCTCTTTTAATGTAGCTTTTTTTTTTTTGGTAGCTTTTTTCTGTGTGTGTGTGTGTGTGTGTGTGTGCGTGGCTTGCTAATGCACTGCAGGGCCGTGCAGCGGGGCTACAGGCAGGCAGACTCGGAGGCAGGCCCGCAACCTCGACCCCAGCATCATTTGTTTGGACGAGGGCCGTCAGCGCCTGTCGCGCGGCCCATGATGAAGTGTCAGTCGGTAATTGTCCCCGCGAAGCATCCACATCTCAGGGGGTGATGGGGGAGGAAGGGAGGGAGGGAGGGAGGATGGGGGAGGCAGGGAGCTGACAGAGAGAGAAATGACACCCTGGGCTCCTCCTATTCTCTCTCTCTCTGTCTTTTTTACTCCCCCTTTCTCCCCTAGTTTTTCTCCCCAGTCTTCGTACAGCTGCACCTCATATGAAGGTCTGCTGTGTGCATGGCTCAGACCAGTGACTCCCATTGAGCTTCAGCTGGGGCCCAGTGGCAACATAATGTGTTTGTCCATCTACTGTACATTTGTGTGTGTAAAAAAATAGTTGTTGTTTTTCTTGTGTCGCATAAAGGGACTAAAACTTGCATTTCATTGTGCAACCCTGTGTTGTAGAAATATAAGAAGTGAACCTTGAACATGATATAAAGTTGCTCTGAATGCCTCTGCCTCTGTGTATGCACATTAATAGAGGGTGGATGTTTAACCATAGTGTATTTTCCTGCCTTTATTATCCATCAGCCACTCCTCCTCATCCAGTCCTCAATTTTTTCATTCTCATACTCCCCACATCCCAATTAGCTCTTGTACCTTGTACTTAAAATGGGCTATTTATTTTGGTAAGAGTCCTCTTGAAACCTTTTTGGTCAAAACAGTGGCTGCCTCTGCTTGCCTAATCATCTTGATAATACATATATTTTTTAGCCCCCTTTAGTTCGTTTTGGTAATTAGGTTTAGCGCGGGGCTCCTATTGATCAAACGATATCTCTATGTAATGAAAAGCTTTTACAGGACGCACAGCAGCTATTTATAGTGCAATCCATAATGCGTTGCTGTACGGCGGGGGCCCTAATGCACATCGCCCAGGCTCCTGTGCATAAATCGCCAGCAGAGGTATGAAGTCAGAGCCCAATATAAGTAGCTCCATGATGGAGGAGTGGGGGGTTGAAAAGACAGGTACGAGGGGAGAAAAGAGATGGAGTACAAGGAGAGATGAAAGCACAGACAAAGGATCAGGTGAAAGAGGGAAGAAGAGGGGGGGAAATATGAAAACAAAATGCATGGAGGGGCGAGGATCCGACATGGAGAAGATAAATACTGAAAGGTGTGCAGGGCAGGAAATGGAGATGAGGAAAGAGGCGAAGCAGCCAAGAGAGACGATGATATGAAGGAAACCACCTTGAGATATGAGTCCTATATTTCTAGTTTCCTCATTCCTCCATAAGACCCCCAATCCAACCCCTTCCCCCCCTACTCCCCAACACCACCACTATCACCACTACGATGATGGGATGAAAACTGTAATGCACACTAGATCAACGATAGGGTTCCATGTAGAGGAACGGGGGGACGTGAAGGAGGAAGAATGAATTAAAGAACAAAGACCAGTAAAGCATGTGTCTGAAGGAAGACTGAAGGATGAAATATGGGACGGAAGAGAAGAAGAGTAAAAATAATAATAACAAACCAGACGATGGAGACTCCATTATTTTGGCATATGGGCTCCCTATGACACCCCGAGGACAGCAGGTGAATTAGGAGGCAGATGGGACACCTCCAAGTCACTGTCTATCTGTCTGTCTGTCTGTCGTTTGGCTGCAGGTGGAACATATCCTGCCACTTCTGCTGTCTAAATGAGGAGCCCCTCTCCTCTCTCGCTCTCTCTCACACACACACACACACACACACACACACACACACACACACACACACACACACACACACACACACACACACACACACACACACACACACACACACACACACACACACACACACACACACACTGTCTCCCTCCTCCGCTTTAATGGGGCACTGGCCTGGGGCGCTGAACCAGCTCCCTCCAGAGCAACACACACACACAACATGCACACACACTGATCATGCATTACAGACACTCCTGGATGCCCTTGCACACAGACACACAGACACACACACACACACACACACACACACACACACACACACACACACACACACACACACACACACACACACACACTCTCACACACACACACACACACACACACACACACACACACACACACACACACACACACACACACACACACACACACACAGAGAGAAAAGGAGAAGCAAGGGAAACCACAGCCTCCCAAATTATGCCCCTGTCTTTGAGATGATGGATCTGGTTGGTGATTAGTTAGTTGAGGAGGGAGGCGCACTGCTTAGGCCCTTTAATGGGCCATAATTTGGAAGATAACTGTATTGTACTATCTCTCTTGACATTTAAATCTAATCAGATCCTGCTGGTTAGCACTGTGGTCCAAGACGAGGGAGCCTGGTAGGGATGAAAGGCTGCTAGCGGAGAGGGATTGGCCCATAGTGGGGCGTGCATCTCTATGGTCTAAGGCTAAGCAATTAGAAAACAAGGCCCAGGGACACACATAATTTCCTGCATTCCTTTTTTTTATTTGTTTTTTTGTTTAACTGACGATCAGTTTATGGAGCCTTAGATTCAGTAACACAATAGCACTGAAACAGACACATTCAATGTCACTTCCTCCTTCTCTCTCTCTCTCTCTCTCTCTCTCTCTCTCTCTCTCTCTCTCTCTCTCTCTCTCTCTCTCTCTCTCTCTCTCTCTCTCTCTCTCTCTCTCTCTCTCTCTCTCTAGGGAGTCACTCCAAGGCCTCTTCTCTGCTCCTTATTACCACATATGAGATGCTCGGTTTGATTAACACTTCTCTTTCATCCTCTTCATTAGCAGAGTAAAGCCACTGCAGCAGCCGTGGCCCATGAAAAGAGGGCATGAATTAGAATCCACTTATTCCATAGACTGCCACTAATTCCACACACTGGCGGTTAATGGTGGGAAGTAATAGGAAAAGGGTGTTTCTAATTGTTTCTTTGGATGGTGTCGTGCACGCTGCAGCAGCTGTTTCTGTACAGCAAAGCAGGCTGCGTAAGGAGCCCGTACAAAGGCGTTGGAGGGTCCGCACGACTCCGTTCGCGAGCAGTAAATGCGTATAGACGAGCCAATTTCCTCTGGCGAAAGCGCCTTGCTGAGTGGAGGAGCTGGGCCCCAGTCAATGAGAACCACCTGGTGCTGAGGGAAGTGATTAGGGTTGGCACCACAGTGAGGGAAGTGCTGTTTTCTTAAGGAGGCTTGAGATGCATGGGGTTGGGGTGGGGGGGGCTCACCCGAGTTTGTTTTTGTTGGAGAAATATTGACGTTAGGTTTGAGGCACCATGTTGTTCTGTTGGTGCTCAATTAGAGGGAATTGTTTTGGTTATGGCATGTGTTTTGGGTTTGGACTCCGGTGCTGATTGCAGAGCGGCTTGGAGAGCGGGACGTGCCACAACAGTGGGTTTGTGGGTTCAGCTCCCACACAGACTACACACATACCAACTTAGAAGTCAAAATAGTTCAGAGAGTGGCTAACCATGGAGAAGATGAACACTTTGTCTGCATCGATGGGAATTTTATTGCAGCCGCAACAATTTGTCTGTAAATGCAGAGAGAATGGTGCTGTACTGCATGATAAGAGGCTCGGTTGCAGCAAGGCACCACCCATACTACAAGCAGACTCTTTGGATAAAAGCCCCATCAAATGACATTCAGAGTGTTTTGTTACAGTACATCACTGTGGCATTAAATTAACACATGTCAAGGACTCCAGGGCAGATACATTGAAGCCCCATTTGTGAATATTTACTTCAACTTTCTGTCAGTTAGGATAACAGCGTATTCACCACATTAGTTGCAGAGACGTATATAGTAGGAACACGGCGACATTTGCTACGACAAAAGTCAGATGGGGCAAGAAATGAGCAGTCAGACGCTTGTTGTTAAGAAGCCAAAACTGCAGCGGGTGTTTGTAAAGGACAGTTTGGGCATTCCTTTTACCATTTCCCTTTTGTTTACTCTTCCGAATACATTTGGCTAACCTTGAGGTTTACTTTTAAAGCTTTATAATCGTCTCGACTGCTCGTGACTTCTTTTATAGTGACGTGGCCGCGTTCCTAGATCTCAGCAATTAACTTGATGAGTAAAAAAAAAAAAAAAAATAGCAGCCCAAACTATGAATATAATTATATATGAATATATAAGACCCAAGTTGTAATGAACCGGAGTTATCCTTTAAATTAAATAATACATGATTACAGCGCTCCTCGTTTCATGAAGACAAGCCCCGAGAGCTCAGCCTCTGAGCCACTGCACCACTCATCTGAAGGCTCATTCCCTTTGATGTTTATTTAATTTATTTGACCTTTTAATTAAACCGGGGATGTCAAATCCTTCTCTGCTACCTAGGCTGATGACAATGTGCTCACCCTGTGTGTGTGTGTGTGTGTGTGTGTGTGTGTGTGTGTGTGTGTGTGCGACTTCCCACAGGGGTTATCACGGTTGAGTGAGTGTTGGCTCACGGACAGTAGTGCTGATCACATTTGATGATGGAAATACATACCACAGAGGATTGTGTATATGTGTGTGTATGTGTGTGTTTGCTAATGTGTGTATGGCAGAGCAATGGCAGGCAGATCAAGGGGGTCATAATAGTCCTGGTCGAGTCTGTGGCTGGCATTAGTCTCTCTGTCTCGTTTTTTTCTGCTGAATCCACTGTTGCTGTACCAGTATGTTTCTCCTTGTTTTTGCACGTCATCGGCCATTTTCCTTATTCACCTGTTCTTTCTTGTCATTTCCCATTTCCTATAGGTGATCTACGTACAGTCCGTCATTCCTTATCTCGTCATTATAGCCTATGTGTTTTCTCCTGACCTCTTTCCTCCTCTGTCTATTGTGCTCATTGTCCCTCTCTCTCTGTTTCTCTTTTTTTTAATCTCTGTTCATCTCTCTTTATCTCTCCCAGGCTGGATCTTGGCAATTAGGCCTCAAATTGAGCTGGCGTCACTTGAATACTTCATAAAGCAGGAACAGCAGAGAATCCCGTCATTGTTTTCTGTGCCCTGCCTTCAGAGAGGGAGTGGGCAGGGCTGCTCTGTGTGTGTGTGAGAGAGAGTTTTAGAGAATGAGGGAAATAGAAGATAGACTTGGCAATTGTATGAATGTGCATTGCATGTTTATTTGTATTTTTCTTGTGTGTATCTATTTCACATTCGCAGCTTTTTCGCTTGGCTTTCTTTACTGTAGGTTAGTGTATGCTGAATGAACTGTGTATGACCTGAATGTCTTCAGGCTGTAGACTGTTGGTTGGACAAAACACGACATTAGGAGGCATCACTCTGAACTCTGGGAAATTGTAACATACATTTTTGCTATTCTCTGACGTTATTTGAACTATAATCGATTAATAGAAAAACTATTTTGAGTTGCCGCCCTACATGTCTGATTTGCTATTCTCTGTGAGTGTTGAATGCATATGAAACATTCATGAGTCAGCTTGCACCCAGTCATTTTCCTTGAAATAATTCAAGTGATACGTTTCACATCTGCTGAGGCAGATTTCATTTTCTCAGCTGACACACCATCCCCACCCCCATTCCCAAAAAGTAAATGAAGCAATAGCCTGCTCCTTTTCCAAAATGTGTTTGACAGCTACTTTGGCTCTCCACTAACAAATCCCAACACACACACACACACACACACACACACACACACACACACACACACACACACACACACACACACACACACACACACACACACACACACACACACACACACACACACACACACACACACCTTGGAACAAATCCCTGGCTAGCTCCAGGTTGCGGCAGAGGTAGTGATCAATCAGGGTGAGGTTGTGTGGTCTCCTTTTTTTGATGCAGCACGGAGTTGTAATCTTCACCTTTCACTTCTGCCTGCAACACCCTGGGGCAGAGTGTGTGTGCCTCTTTGAGAGAGAGAGAGAGAGAGAGAGAGAGAGGGAGAGGGAGAGAGAGAGAGAGATACATACTTGGGACTCTCACTCTTTCAATGAGTTTGCTTTTTCAGGTGATAGGGAGAGGTGGAAAGAAAGAGTGTGTGTGAGTGAGAGAGGAAGATGGAGAGAGAGTAATGGTATGAGCTCTCAAGTTGCAAAAAGAACGAGGACCCACTGCAGTATGCTCTACAGGCAACTAATGCAGCACGCACGCACGCACTGAACTGATGTAGAAAAACTGAAATATATAGCAGTGGCAACACACATCAGCACATACAGTAAGAGACATACGCAAACACACACACTGACATGTACACCGCTCTGTGTGTGTGTGTGTGTGTGAGAGAACATGTCTTTGTTCTGTCTGGCTTTCCTCTTGGCACGTAAATCATAATGGATCTCATTATCCAGCTGGGATGGCTTGGTGGGGCCTGTCTGGCGGGAGATGATAGCTGGATGGCTGAGGGGCTGCACACACACACACACACACACACACACACACACACACACACACACACACACACACACACACACACACACACACACACACACACACACACACACACACACACACAGAGTGAGAGCTTTATCCATGTTATCCTTTATTTAACTTGCATGGCTACTGTAGGAGCATATACATTTTATTCTCATATAATCAACACACACACACACACACACACACACACACACACACACACACACACACACACACACACACAATTGTTTGCAACCCATCCAGACACAATGGACATTAGTGGCTCAGCTTGCGTCAGACAGAAGGGGAAGTGATGCAGAGCAGAGGGGGGGGGGGGACGAATGAAAAATTGAAGTTATACTCTTACTCCCTCTCTCGTGTCATCTCCCCCGCTCTCCTCCTCCCTTTCTTTCTCTCCCTTTTCCCTCCTATCTGTCACTTGTTTGGAGGACACCGGCAGATGTCGGTGTGTCCCTCGAGGTGAGTGGGGCTTGTGCTGCCATCTTTTTCCTCCTTATCACAGCGCAGTCTCCCACAGCAAATCATGAATCACGTGTACAGGCAATGCAGAATACATCGGTGGTGAGGTGGAGAAAAAAGTTCTGTCCCAGTAAATCACTTGTATTGTGAGTCTTGTACACAAACACATAAACATGCTGCAGCCGTTCGGTATCCTAGCAGTGCTCGTTTTATGCTGTGAATACAGGCGGAGCAGTTGCTCGCTCGTAACACGGTTAGGGCCTACACCATTTGTCTGGACATGACCATTACACAAGCCAATTACTGGCTTGTGTACAGGCGACTTGCCAACACCCTAATGTTTTCCCGTCATGCCTCATGCCTGTCCCCCCCCCCCTCCTCTTACAAACACACACATACACACAAACAGAAAGAGGGGGGGGGGGGGGAAATAGATAGAGTGGAAGGATGGAGGGCCTGGGGCAAAAACCCCCACCCGATTGACTGACTGATACAGCTAATAAACTTTCATTTAAGCTAATGTTCCCCTGTTTTTTCTCCCCTCCATTCCTCTCTCTCCATCCTTACCTTTCTCTCTTTACTCTGTATATTTCCATCTCTCTCTCTCTCTCTCTCTCTCTCTCTCTCTCTCTCTCTCTCTCTCTCTCTCTCTCTCTCTCTCTCTCTCTCTCTCTCTATTTTTGCTCTGTGTGCTCCAGAAGAAGGCCTCATCCGAGCAATCGATGCACGCAGTCCACCAGCCGGAAGCCCAGTTGGCCGAACAGCACACCACTCAATCAGTCTGAACAGCAACACAAAGGGGGCGGCTGGCGAGCAACAGAGGTAGACACTCTCTCTCTCTCTCTCTCTCTCTCTCTCTCTCTCTCTCTCTCTCTCTCTCTCTCTCTCTCTCTCTCTCTCTCTCTCTCGATACAGCTGTAGATCCTATCCTGGACTGAACTCATTCCATAAATCATAAACACACCGTGCAACAGCAGTAAATGTGATTCACTGAGTTTTATGTAGCGAAACAAAGCCGACTGAATCAACGACAACACATCAAACTCTTAAAAATAGCACGGAGAGGCCGGAGCGCTTTGACTCACTGCTGCCAACACTGCTATCTTGGAATACTCTAGGTGCTGTGCTTATTAAGCTTTCAGACAAAGCAACTGCCATGTTTCTCTTATATTTATAGCAGCTCAATGGGCTTTGTCTGAGACCACATTTGGCTCAGTGTGTACATGTGTGGTTTCCCCTGTGCTGGTTACGGTGTTGGTATGTGTTGACAGTGGACATGCCCTGTGCAACCACACTGCTCGCTGTTGCCGCACTCTCACCGTTACGCTTGTGTGCAGCAGATGCAATATGTCTTTGTGCAGTGACCGAATTCTAGGATTTGTGTGCGTCTCATTGCGTTGTGTATCTGTCCTTGTTGTAATATACAGTCTGTATGCATGCTCTTATGTGCTGTATGTGTTCTCAGTTAATCTGTTTTTAAGTGTGTGGTGGAAATGGGTTTCTGCTCTGTGTCACGTTATTAGCTGTGCAGGAAAAAGGCTGGCATTTCTTTCATTTCATTTTTTGAAAATACTATTACCTTGGTTTTCTCTCCAATTCATTTCCTGCAATACAAGTTAGCCAGAACAGTTTTTAACATCATATTTAGAAATGAAAGCTTTAGTTTAAGGCTTTACCGTATTTATCCCAAACGTGAACAGGTTTTAGGGCTGCTAAAACAGTTTCATGTCAGAAAATGATGACATCATTTCCCAGACCCCAGAGTATTTTCTTCAAATGAGTTGGTACTCAATTTAGAGTAATATATAACAGAGAAAATCAGCAAATCTTAACATTTAAAACGGATCAATCATGTTGTTATTTATTCATTTAGCCAATTAATGAAGCAACCATGTTACACCAATGTTCCCTTAATATTGTACTACAGTATAGACACTGTACACAGGTTGGTTTGATCTGGTGTAAGACCTTAAAGTAGTGCTGTCAGTCAATTAAAAATTTTTATAGATACTGTAGTACGTAGAGGCGTAACCATCGGGATAACGGGAAGAGGCTTAAAACAAATAATAACGCGAATAATGCGTTAACGTTGACAGCCCTACGAAGCTAATCTTTCAACTATTTTAAAGTTCAACATTTTTTGTTAAAAGGAGAGCGTAATGGCAATTAACATTGCTTTCCCACCTTAATCTGGTAATAATTGCTTCCTCGAGACCTGCGTGTTTAAAATGTGCTACAGTGCCTGAACAACAGCATCCTGAGCCTCGCTAATTGAAATCATCTCTTCATGTGCCACAAGTCAGGATCCATTAAGACAGATTAGCCTCAACGAACAGCAAATCAGAGTCATCAGATGGCATGGACCGTCTGAGGAGAAACCCCTCTGCAGAGGGACAGCAGAGACGTGTTGTTAGGGAGCGAGCGGACACTATCTGGCTCACTCCTGTCAAGGACTTTTGGTAGCTTCAGATATGTGAAAGGAGAGTGTTTGATTTGTTGAGTGCACAGCCGCCTGAAGTAGAATTGCCTCATTTTCCTCCTTTATCCACTGAACTACACACACCTCTGTCACTCCGTGTACTCTTTTTCTCTCTCTCTCTGTCTTTAAAGTGCTTTTGACGCTTAAAGTGAGCAAAGAGAAGTGTCACCCGAGGAGAAATCTCCTGGGTGTGAATAAATGTTTTTTTTCAGTGTTTCTGCATCTCGATTTCTTCCCTGCAGCCTCTAAGTTTAGCTGAGCGGGATTTCTGTGATATGAGCAGACTTCAACCTGCGTCCATATAGGTGCAGCCCTGCTGTGTGCTCCTCCCTCAGAAGGTGTAGGGCCCTAGATGCTGTGTCGCTGGATATTTGCTACAGTAGGCGAGGCAGACAGTCTTAGTATTTTTTAATAAGACGGGCAATAACAATAAATCCTACAGGCTAATCACCCACTCGCCACTCTTCTCTCCGAACCAAACCCAGAGCGATGCAGCATTACCCTGCTGCCGCTGTCAATTACGCCATTCATCATGCGTCTTATCTGGCTCCCGGTTTGATTGAGTGTGCAATGGGAGGCGTCGCAAACCCTGCATTCTCCACACCAGTGTGTGTGTGTGTGTGTGTGTGTGTGTGTGTGTGTGTGTGTGTGTGTGTGTGTGTGTGTGTCTATTGTTGACAGGAATAGAAAACTGCATTTGTGCGGGCATGTGGCGGCGGGTGTCTGTGAGATGTATTGGGATGTATGAGTGTGCGAAGAGAGGCTGAAATGCAGTGTGTGTGTGTGTGTGTGTGTGTGTGTGTGTGTGTGTGCGTGCGCGCTGATCTACGGTAGTGTATAAATCAAACCATATGATCGTCCCCCACTCTGATCCGCTCTGTCTCAGCAAGCACATTTCTCTTTTCCCCCCCTCCTACTGTCCCTGTACTTCCTTCCTTCCCTCATCCCCCCCCCTTCTCCTCCTCATCTTCCTCTTCTTCTCCTCCTCTGGAACAGATTTGTCTGGGGGCCCCTATCTAATCTCCAGCAGTGCCGGGTGTTGGGAGACGGGCGACAAATTTTAATAAGCAACTGGGAGCTGTAATTTAGCGGCCTGGGAGGGAGATTAGGCTGATTGATGCTAGGCTCGTCTAATGGTCCAGCCTACGGCTTCTGGCCCAAATTGGTGGTAATGAAAGTTTTGTGCAAATTGAGATGGAGGAAAATAAGGCATCTTCTCATCTTCCCTCACTCTCTCTATCTTCATTCAATCTTTGTATTCCTCTCTCGGTTCCTGTCCTCCCGTTCATTTTCTGCTCTGCTCTCTCAATCTTTTTGACAAGGTGTGTCTTTCTCTCCGTCTCCGTCCGTCACATCCTCTCTCTTTCCTCCCCGTTTTCTTTTCTTTATCTATTTCACTTTCTCTCTTCCAGGCTCTTCATCTCTGTCTTCCTTTCTCATGCCCGCCGCTCACTCTGGCTCGTTACCAAAATCCATTTGTTCCTCATCTGCTGTTTCCCCATTTCAATGTTTTATCGTTTTTCTCTGGCACCCCTGAGTCTGTTTCTGCCCCTACTAAACTCCATCTAGTAGGTTATTTACTTTTACTCACAGCCTCGCTTACTCCCTCCCTCCCCTTTCTTGGGCCAAATATTTGTGTGTGTGTGTGTGTGTGTGTGTGCGTGTGCGTGTGTGTTTGTGTGCAGATGGGTCAGGAGGTGTAGTCAGGACAAATTCATCTCGATCTACAGAGACATGGGATGCCAACGCTGATGACTGTCTCCCTCCACCTCTCATTCCTTGTGTTCCTCCTTTTCTCTGTCTGTTCCTCTTTCTCTCCCTGCTTTTTCTCTTCATTCCACCAAATCACTTTCAGCTGGCAGGACAGGCTCCGTCTTCCATGCATTATTAGGCTGTGGAGAATTCCAGGCCACTTTTCATGACATGGCAAATGTGTTTCAGTATCTAGCACCTTGTCCTACTGGCAAACTCTGCCTTATTCCATATTTTTTTGTCAGAATATTATTCAATATTACAAATTCCAGTAAGTTATACCAAGCAAATCCCAGCTTAGTAATGGTTAGTTTGCAGTTAGCTGTGATTTAAATGCATTGCTGCTCTCTGTTCCTGTAACAGTATCTTTGAATAAATAAAAGAATTACAATGATAGCTTCTATGGCATCAGAGAAAGGAGTGCCATCTACTGTACAGAAACACACACTTTATAAATAGAACATGTAAGAAAGAAGACATTGTATCACAAGACACTGTTGTGTTATATAACCCAGTGGTAATAGAAGACTTCTGAATTATAAAATCCCCTGAGAATGGGTGTAATAGCGTAAACTCACGTGGGATTTCTGGCCCTTACGGTCAGATCAGCCTATGATGCATTTTGGCGCATCTATACAGTCACACATTTCCCACATATGAGTGGGTATGTATGTGTGTTAGCCAACTATCCAGCTCTCACTCCCCAACAACAGAGCGACTGTCTTCCGGCACTTTTCAGTTCCCCTTTATCTTAACTCCCACACAGCTCTCTAATCGTGATATTATTTAACAAAAAAAAAGACGATGATGTGGAACTTGTCCTCCTCCTCTCTCGCTGCCACCTTGAGTTATGCAATGATCTATCATTAATAGCTTCATTAGCATTTTTCTCCCTCTAAGGTGCTTGTGTACATAGTTCAAACTACAGCACGGATGCTCACATCATTAAACAAGCGAACATCCTGAATTCTCTTTTCTCTCGACAAAAGCGGAGGTGGCTACACTTGGAGAGTTCCCAGCATAAAGCGCGTACACGGTCCCCAAATAAGCATTCCCTCCTCTGTTCCCCCTAAAGGCCTCCTGTACAGTGTGTTTCCTAACTCATATTGCACAACAAGAGTCCTTTTGCAATATCCTGGGCAAATGTAAACAGCATTTTTTTCCAAACACAGTCTGCACTCCAAGGCTAGAGAGAAAACCAGCGAGGCGACCACTTTGCTGCTGAACAGCAAAAGATGCAGCAGAATCAGGCAGCTCAGCCTGTAAATGAGTGGCAACCGCCTGTGAAGTTTATCTTGGCGAGAGGCAGCCCTTGTTGATTGCTCACCAAAGTCTGTGGTTGGGCTCCCAGACAACACAATATAATCTTGCTTTTGCGAGGCCCGGCAAGTGCCTAAATGCTGTGTGGTTGAAGAGCTGGTGTGGGTAATTTCAGATTGGATGTGGCTTCTCTCCACAGGAGCTGTTAAGTCTTTGTAAGGATCACACTCGGCTGGCCAAAGTGGTTTGTCCGAGTTGATTGGTTGTTTATTTTTCTTGGGGAGAGAGAGAGGGGGGGGGGGGGGGGAAGGTTTATATGTATGAGATGGGTGACGGAAACATGGAATGCGGCTTGAACCGTAAACTCGTGGGAATTCTTAGTTCTTGGTTTCCTTTTTACAGTTGTAGCTTGTTTGAAATGTCCGGTGGTCAGGCGTGCAGTAATTTGGCACTGTACAGCACATTGCACAAGTTTTTATGCAGGCCAACATGCCTAGCTGTTTCTTGGAGAGGCAGTAAGCCAGGGCCACTTTAATAAATAAACCCTTGGGACACCAAGAACAATGGATAATGCCTGGCTGCTCCGTCTACTATTTTTTTTCTCCTGCCTTTGCCTCATTGGTTTAGATTTCAGCACCATTTGTTTGAAGGTTTTTTTTTTTTAAAGATATGGAGTGATCACTTTGATTATCTTCTACCTAGTGATTATCTACCTCCTAAGACACAGGCTAGTGGAGGGGGAATAATGCAAGAAACCAAGAGCGTATGAATAGCCTCTGTTTGCTGAATGCTCTCCTCCCACCTCGTAGTTTTATGGCGGATGATGCTGTGTGAGGTATTAAATGGGTTGACGGAGCGCTTTGTTCAAGTTCCCCTTCATATGATAGTGGGATGTGCCTCATAGTATGGGCAGCAGGGGAGGGGGGTTTGTCTATTCCTCTGGCTGGTTGCAGAGATGTGATGCAGGGTGGGGGTGGGGGAGGAATGAGGGCTGGAGAAGGCAAGAAGCAGGGCGAGGTGCTGATGGGAAAGAGACGAATGGCATGCCAGTGTCAGAAGTGGTCATGTGCTGAGGAAAGAGTAGGGGAGAATGAGAGGGAGGATGGAAGGAGGGCTTGACTGATTAACCTGTTTACCTCCCTGAAAATGCTCCGGGCGCTATTCTGATTAAAGTTCAGTCTTTCATCTATCATCGCCATGGCTGGCTTGAACCTTCAGAGCTGCCGATAACCAAACGCTGTCAAAACGATCAAACCTTCAACCTGAGCCACCGCCACACCCTCCGACAGCAAAGCTAATGCTCTTGACCAGTGGCTTCATTTGCAAGTCGTCCTTGCTCGTCAGCTCTTGAACCCACCTCCTTATGATTCTTTCTTCTTTCTTCGACTCTTTCTATCTCAC